>CM073774.1:18329493-18929493 GCA_037158775.1 Hetaerina titia
AAATGTCCACGACGAAGAGCGAAGTGGCTCGTACTGAAATCATACAATATTTAATTTCAATTTCCAGATAAGAGTGTCGTCGTGTCATGAAGGGGAAGGAAGGAACACAGAATTGGCCGATTAGTAATTTATTGGGTGTATGCACTTACTCTGCCGACGGAGATCGGTACGGGAAGGGAAGGGAAGCCCAGAGCCAGGAGTAGGAGATCGTGGTGTCGCGATTCGCGACACAGGCCGTAGATCCGCGTCCGCAGTCTCCTCTCAGCCAGCCAACCTCGTCTGCTGCCCCTGACAATCTGCCCAGGTCCGGGCGCTAGCCCCTTTTTTCCGGTTCCTCCCGACGTCACAAGGTTTCTCAGAACTGCCCGGGAGCTCTTGACGTCCTGGCCTTGGGCAGGAGGAGTACGATGACCTGCAGCCCTTCCCCACAGGTGCATTGTTTTGCGGGGGTGGGATCCTGGGAACTCCCCGGCGGCTCAAGGGACGCCCCTTTGGGTTCACCCAAAGGGATTCCCTGGCAATGGGGAAAACCCTGCCTGGTCAACGGTACGCCAGTGGCGCTTTGGCCGTCCGTGGGAGCGAATAGCCACCCACCCACAACATCACCCCGGCAGCAGTTAGGTATGGGGGGGGGAGGGTAGGAGGGAGGATACCGACTCCGTACTGTCAAGCATACAATGTCAAGCATACAAAACAAGAGCATAAGTATATGTACTTTTAGAAAAAACAAAGATTAATACCCCATAGGACACAATATTTACATTTTGCATTACGGCCACCGAAGGTTGAAATTATTCGGTAATTTTCGAGAAACCCTCGAATGCATCTTTTGCCATTAAAAAGAGTAAAATGAAAAAAAAGGAATAGAAATGGTGAACACTTGTAAAATATAAAATAATGATTAAAAACATATTTTTCATATAGCTAAGCTATACTCTTTCATATTGTCTTGGTACAGTTTATCATTTTCTACCAATCTCCTTTCCGTAACATATTTCTACTTTCCCAATCTTCCACCACACTTTTCTCACGGCACAGGGGTTCCGTCGCTTTATTTAATTTGAAATTCTTTCCAAATGCAACACGCTGCACCACAATTCAACCACCAATCTTCATCCGAAGACATTGTTTTCCGAATGAGGCTGATTTCCTTTTCGTCCCGGAGCAGTCCCAGTCGTAACCGTTCCTTCCGGCACAAGTAGACCGATCCGCTCCCGCGATGACGTCCGCGTCCCCGGTAGGCGGCTCTCGGAGTGATGGGACCGGTCAATCTCGGTCCGTCAGCATCCTTGTTGTATCTTGTGTCGATCTGTGGTGTGATTGCAGTTCTTTTTGGCGCCGTCTTTATGGAAATGGGGGCCATTATTGCCGGCTAAAACGGCCGGGAAGGGGTCGCAGGTTGTACGGGTGGCTGGGAGAAGTTAATTGTTCTTCGGCGGGGGAAGGGCCCACTGATGATGAAGGTTCGTTGTGGCTCTGGGGGGTAGGACTGGGTGCAACAGGCTCCTCGAGAGGAGCGTCGGGGAGGAATGATTTGGACTGTTGCGGGTGAGGAGGGTCTCCCGAACAATCCTCTGTCAGAGCTTTAGGTGGAGGAATAGGTTCCGGATCAGGAGGTAAGGGAAGAAGGTTTCTCAAATGAGCAGTGGAAACACGACCAGTTCTTATGTTTTCTATGTCCATTGTTACTGCACTCCTAACTTTAATAATTTTGTACGGTCCAATCCATCGAGATGCGAGCTTTTTGGATTGACCTGCACTCGGAGCCATATTGCGCAGGAGAACCAACTGTCCCACTCCAATTGCCGGTAGTGTTCGATCTTTGTTGCATCGATTGCGTTCTCTCTCTGTTAATTCCCTATTCCACTCTTTCGCTTGCGCGTGGGCCATTTGTAAACGGTATTGAAGCTCCTCAGCGAAGTTAATTCCGGCTTCAGTTGGAGCCATGACGGGCGATAAATCATCTTCCCAAGGTAATGACAACTCTCGGCCGTGCATTAGATAAGCCGGGCTGAAACCTGTTATACGATGCCTCGTATTTCGGTAAACGAACAATGCGAAATGAAGTTGTTCGTCCCAGTCCTTGTGGTCTTGTGCTACGTAGTGAGAGATAACGTTCGCAAAGGACTGATGGGCCCGCTCCAGCTTTCCGTTTGCGGCTGGATTATATGGCGAGGTGAATATCGACTCGATTCTCAGTTTGCGGCACACTTCTTTCATCAAGTTAGAGGTGAAATTTGTCCCTCTATCTGTAAGGAGATATTTTGGGGCTCCATGTCGGCAAATTACGACCTCAACGAAAGCGCGTGCGACTGTATCAGCCCTCTGATCTGGGATTGCTACTGCCTCTGGGTATCGTGTGAAGTAATCCTGGCAAGTAAGGATATATCGGTTGCCCTTTCGTGATGGTGGGAGTGGACCCACTATGTCCAACGCTAATTTTTCTAAGGGGTATGTGGCTTCGGTGACTGGCTGTATTGGAATTGGTGGCGCCTGCCCTTTGCGTTTCTTACAGTCTAAACAATTTTGAATATAAGCACGTGTATCCGAATAGCAGTGATCCCAGTGGAAGTGCCTTTGCACCATTTCCAGCGTTTTATCAAATCCACAGTGACCAGCTAGGGGTGTGTCATGGCATCGCTTTAAGATATAGTTTCTCATAGACTTAGGAGCACAGACCGCGAACTGGGGGCTAATCGATCTAAAATTAACTCGATAAAGGACATGATGGTCATCGTAAAAGAACTGCGGGTCGTTTTTTCTTGCGAGGTTGTGGAATTCTTTCAGCTCTGGGCATCGGGATTGCTCTTTTGCTATTCTTTCTTTTTCCCAGATAGGCTGCAAATCATCCGTAACAATGGAATGTATCGGAAGAGGTATTCTCGAGAGCGCATCACTGTGAGAGATGTCTTTTCCTGGTCGGTATTGGATGTCAAATGAATACTCGCTCAACTCCATAACCCATCGCGCTAGTCTTGGTTTCGGTTCTTTGAGTGTTAATAGCCATTTCAGAGGTTTGTGGTCCGTACAAAGAGTAAACCGTTGCCCTAGAAGGTACACTCGGAATTTCCTTATGCCTTCAACTACAGCGAGACACTCTAACTCTGTAGCCGAATAAGATGTCTCTGCTTTGCGCAATTGCCGACTGGCACACGCGACGGGGTGTTCGCCGTCCTCAAACTCTTGAGACAAGATGCTCCCGAGAGCGTAAATGGAAGCATCAGTAGTGAGGGTAAATGGCCTGGAAAAATCAGGGAACTTGAGGAGGGGTTGAGAGCTAATGCAACGTCTTAACTGTTCGAAAGCCTGCTGCTGTTCCTCTCCCCAAACGAACTGTGCATCTTTCCGGATTAACTTGGTTAGAGGTTTGGACATCTTAGCAAAATTTGGGATAAATTTTCGGTAGTAACCCACAAGACCGAGGAAAGACTGAATGGTTTGAACATTAACTGGCTTTGGGAATTTTTGAAGGACCTCGATTTTCTCCTCGTCAGGTTGAAATCCATTGCATGAAAGAACATGTCCTAAAAATTTAACACTTTTCTGAAAAAAGGAGCATTTCCTAGGTTTGAGTTTTAGATTGGCTTTTCTAAGCCTAGAAAAAATTTCGCGTAACCCCGTGATGTGCTCTTCCCAAGTGCGATCATATTTGAGAATGTCGTCTAGGTAGCAGACACATCCGTGATTTATAAGTCCATCTAACACTTTAGTCATGAGGCGCATGAAGGTGGAGGGTGCATTGGCTAATCCAAAGCTCATTCTATTGCACTCAAAATGGCCGTGTGGAGTGCTGAAGGCGGTATATTTCTTGCTATCTTCATCCATCTCCACCTGCCAGTAGCCACTGCACAAATCCATTAAAGAGTAATAACACGAGCCTCCCAGCTGATCGAATGTCTCATCTATATTAGGCAATGGGAATACCTCCTTTTTAGTCACACTATTCAATGCACGGAAATCAATGCATGGGCGGTATTGGACGGGTTCCCCGGCAGGTATCTTTTTTTTAACTAATATGATGGGAGCGGACCAAGGGCTAGTGGAATGTGATATAATGTCTTGCTCAAGCATTTCTCGGATGGAGTTGTCTAAGGCAGTCCGCTGGGAGTGTGGAACGCGATATGGCGGTTTTTTGATCGGTCTGACGTCATCTACCTCAATGGAATGTTTAACAATGTTCGTGCAGCCCAGGGAGTTTTTACCATACATAAATATGTCCGAAAATTCTGAAATGAGCAACTTCATTTCGTCTAAAGCTTCCGTGGGGACATTTCCAAAATCAAAAAGGGAGAGAAGAGTTTCTTCCGGCGGTTTTTCGGGCCATAGTTCTACGTCGTCCGAAGTAATTTCGTTAACATACGGTATGCCTTTTTCTTCAAATTTCGTCTCGGCTTCTATTTCCAATCCCTTTTTTACCTTCGCCTCATTGCGATTGAAATTGCAAAACAAGATTGGGGCCGATCCATCCTCGTCTACCCTTACTACCGTTGGAAGGATCGTGATGTTTCGACTTTCACCCCCGAGTGCGACCTCTTTCCCCGCTAATTGTTTATTAATAGCTCGACACATTATAATCGAGAATGGAGGAACCCTCAACGTTTCTTCTGCACACAGCACATCTTTTATTTTACAGCCACTTTCCACTTCGGGAAACACTATCGAGGGAGAGACTACGGTCCGCCGCATAACATCAGGAGCAATCGCACACAGAAACTCAATTGACCCAAGGGCCCCTGATTCACCGGCCTTATCATCGCCTGTCTCTTCCTTACTTTTCCCATTATCCTTTACAGTCGTGGCATCCTCGCAAAATTTGTCCTCCGTTGTCGTTTGAATCTCGGATTCTGAGTTATCCTTACAATTAACGTTCTCTCTTTCTTCGCACGAAATTGTGACTCGTGCAGGCTCACGCCAAACATCGAGCACGAGTTGGGTAGGTGAAGGCTCTTCAAAGGAAATTAAATCTGCCGTGAAGACGTCTGCATTTCCACCTTTGTTTCTCCCATCGTCCTGTGGTGCTGGGTTCTCAAGGGAAATGAAATCAATCTCTACATTTTGGGGAACGTTCCGCTCTAGTGGAATCTCGTGGCAGCCGTTAATCAACATTTTCGATTGCTGAAGATCTAAAGTGCAGCCGTGCTTTTTCATGAAGTCGAGACCAATGATTCCGTCGTAATTAGTATTACCGAGATCCACTATTAGCATATCCTGGGGATATAACTCACCGGATATAGTCAATGGGACTAGACATTGGCCGTGAACAGAAAGAATGTGGCCTGAAGCGCTTTTGATAGGAGTATCGTATGGATGAGTAATCAGATTATTCCAAGGAAATTTCTTTTTATTCACAATAGTGACGGCCGCACCTGTATCCACTAGGAACTTGTAATTCCTCCCCTGTATCGTCCCTTGGACTACGACACCGTTTTCTGGGGTTACTGTCAAAATTAAATCCTCCCCGACTCCGCAGTCGGGGTCGTGAAGTTTCCCGGATTTGAAGCGTTGAATTTTAAAGGGCACTGAATTGGGCGGTGACCTGACTCCTTACAGTACCCACAAATGAGTAGGGGACAATCTTTCGATTGGTGGCTCGCATCTCCACATTGAAAGCAAGAACGCGACGATCGACAGAATCGAGCAATGTGTCCTGGCCGTCCACAGTGGTAACATTTGCGAGTGCCGGCATTTCTTGATTCCGTTTGTGAAAAGTTCGTAGTTCGCGGGGCATGTGAAATTCGGTTCCTTTCCACGGGTGATCTTTCTGTGAAAGTATGCATTTGGGTAGAAATGTGCTGCGTAGGAGGTGGTGGGTGGATCGAATTCAATTGAGGGGGATGCTGTGAGTACAAAGAATGAAATGCATTTATCTCCAAGAATTTGTTGGCATAGGCTCTCACGTTTGCTTCTTCGGTTAGTGCAAATTCTTCCGCCTCGAGAATACTTTTCGGGCAACGCACTTGGACAAAACGACCTATTTCCTCTCGTAAGCCTAACAAAAATTGTGAAAGGAGCCTGTGCGCGACAATTGTTTTTGCGGCTTCGGGGTCAGGGAACGTTGCTCTAAGTTGGCGAGCGATTTTACGAAGGCGTGTCGCAAACTCATGAACTGACTCGAGGGGTTGTTGTACACAGGTTGAAAACATTCGCTCGAGAGCAAGCGGAGAAGTTCTAACCGAAAACCTGCGTTTAAGATTCGTAGAGAAACTATCATAGCTGTCCAAAACATGTGGATTTATGGCCACATAGTCCGCGGCGGAGGCACTTAGTCGTAATCGCGCGATGCACAGTGTTTGACTTTCGGTCCAAGCATTCAGATGGCTCACCATCTTCAACGATTCAAGGAAATTGTCAACGGTCGGCTCGTCCTCTCCACTGAAAGTCGGTATTAAGTACGCTTGGCTCGCTATCGGGGAGGGCGTATGCGACTGCGGTGGTACACTCGTGTGATTTGAAATAGAATGAGTATCTCCGTTCACCTCGGACAAGGTGTTGACACACGGAGTAAACTCCATAAGCCGTGAGGATATGTTGGGCTGCGCCATGTACGACGGGAAGAGGGGAGACGCGGAAGAGTGGAATGCGGAATGAGAGTGAAAAGCCATGATGAACAATAATTAGCTAAATAAATAACGTTTCCAAAACAAACGAGCGAGCGCTGAAATATTTCACTAAGTGTTATATAAATAAACAAATAAGGAAAAACAGTACAGTCCTCCCGGCAAATATATTACGAGTGCAAATGGAGGGAGTAACACTTAATTAAGCCGCATGAGCTGTAGCAATTCAACAAGGTTTTGGATATTAGCGCGATAATCAGCGATGCGATACACTCGTCGTATCGTATCCTCGGGATCGTTCCTCGCAAGCACCTGACACCAAATGTCGTCGTGTCATGAAGGGGAAGGAAGGAACACAGAATTGGCCGATTAGTAATTTATTGGGTGTATGCACTTACTCTGCCGACGGAGATCGGTACGGGAAGGGAAGGGAAGCCCAGAGCCAGGAGTAGGAGATCGTGGTGTCGCGATTCGCGACACAGGCCGTAGATCCGCGTCCGCAGTCTCCTCTCAGCCAGCCAACCTCGTCTGCTGCCCCTGACAATCTGCCCAGGTCCGGGCGCTAGCCCCTTTTTTCCGGTTCCTCCCGACGTCACAAGGTTTCTCAGAACTGCCCGGGAGCTCTTGACGTCCTGGCCTTGGGCAGGAGGAGTACGATGACCTGCAGCCCTTCCCCACAGGTGCATTGTTTTGCGGGGGTGGGATCCTGGGAACTCCCCGGCGGCTCAAGGGACGCCCCTTTGGGTTCACCCAAAGGGATTCCCTGGCAATGGGGAAAACCCTGCCTGGTCAACGGTACGCCAGTGGCGCTTTGGCCGTCCGTGGGAGCGAATAGCCACCCACCCACAACACTGCTAATGAGTATGTTACCAAGCGCCGTAGGACTTAGCATTAGACCTATCAAACTGACCTGGGAGTTGATCAAGGGCCGGCCGAAAGATATCAGGACAAGATAATCTAAGACAACAATATAGCAAGAAATTAAATAACTGACGAGTATAAGATGTGACAAAATATAGGATAACGGAGATTTTTAGAAATATTTCCCTGTATATTATTTTCAAAACACTCAGAAAAGTTTACAAAATTTCCCAATGGGTATTGAATGTACCCTCATGTAAAGCAAAACGCAATGGGACAGTCACAAATCGCTCCAAATGTTTTTGGAATTATTTAAATTAGCAAACATATTTAGTTATTATAATTTCCATCTAAATTTTAAATTATTACTTGGTATTCATATGCATAATGTATTGTTACTTAAAACTTGTAAATATCTGATTCAAACTGCTGGTTACCCATCCGCCTTTATCGTTTTTGAGTGAATTAACTGTTGACTTAATCCCTGAACCTCTCTGACTTGTAACCAAAATACTTTCGGATTCTCTTTCAAATTTTTCGTTAATATTTTCCTTTTGAATTCGCTTAATACTTTCCGAAATTCCGTCTTTGCATTCGCCCCAGATAAACTGTAATCTTAGGTGATCTCATTCCTTTTGTCACTGGGGATATCATCCTATATATTTTTCATCTTGACATGGCATAGCATTTGACCCCGCAATGCTCTTATAACATCCGCGTTGTACCATCTATGTTCCGTGGTATATTTTATGAATTTACTGAGAATGAACTTGTTGATTGCTAAGCGCGTGATCTCAAGGAAGTGATTCCATATATGCTCAGTATTTAGCGAATTATTGTCTATCTTAAATTTTCAGATTGCACTGTATTTACTATCCTGTGGTCACTAATTCCTTTTATACTTTCTATAGTCAAGACATTTTCGGGTGAAGTTGATTAAGTGAAGTGACAAGTTGATGCAAGGAGTCCTACATAAAGGAATTCAGTAGCGACTCGCAGATATCTTTGTCTTTTCCACTCGTTTTAAAACTATGTCATGTGCTCCAATCAATAGATGGGACATTGAGATCTCCTCCGAGTATAGCGTCAAGATCGTTGTTTTGGGATAAGAAACCTTTGATTTACTGATTTAATGCTAACATTGAGTTATCTTTGTCGTCTGGCGTCTTATAAAATTCACATGCATAAATTCTTTTGGATTCAGGAATTTTAATTGAGCACCAAACAATTTCCAAGTTCTTCTTTTACTCTCTGTTACCGTCTCAATTTATTAAATAACTGTTTGTACTTCCTTACGCCTAACTGTAAGTACATTCTTCTATTTCCTTCTTTCATTTATCTATATGTTCTTCTCTTCCGTAATCAATCGTATTTTCCTATTAACAGTTCCTATAGTTTCTCTTTCGGCTTTCGACACCCCTTTTTATGTAATTCCATTCTTTAAATATGGTACCCAGCTCCCGTTCCTCGCTCATGTTTTTCTCTACAGCCTGCTGTTACTTATTCCTTTTCAATTCTGTCAATGTTTCTACGCTACATTTCCTAAACCGCCTTCCCTGCTACCCCTGTGATAATATTGGGATTGGAATAATTGCTAGCGTATTACAGACCATTATAAATAAAAGTTTCTGGCGTAACTTGGTGGAAAATCTTCATACTGACTTTTAATTGAAAGTTTATGTGGAAAAGTAAAGTGGTTTGATTATTAAAAGACAGACCATTATGGTAGCTACGGGAGGAGAGACGTTTATAAGAAAAGAATAAAGGTGTTTTCAAGAAATAGAGAAGTAGAGAGGGTAGGTTAAATATTGAAGTTAAAGTACGAAATAGAGAGCAGGTGCGACAAAACAGTTTTGGTCGATGATGGGCAAAGTAAGAGTTGGGATATTAGAAAAAGGATTCACGTTGGGTGAAGAAGAAACTTTTTCAATGAAAAGAAAGAGGACGAAGAGGAACTTCAGTAAAGATTCAAAGAAAAGATATGTGAAACCTTAATATGCAGCGTGTTTCTAAACGGCTTGGAAACTTGGTTGGTGATGCAATAGGGTAAGTCAAGAATGGAGTCTATTGAGATGCGGGTTTGGTGGAGGAATGAAAAATTAAAATGAACTGGAAGAAAAATGAGGAGGAGGAAGAAATAAGAATATTGTAGGGATAAATTCAAAGAAGGTAGTTAAAATGGGTGCAGTGCATGGTGGGTGGCAATAGCATTTTGAAAGCTGTGAGAAAGGAGAGAAGAATGTTGCGTAAACTGAGTGGGGGCAGTGAAAAAATAGGAATGTTGGGGGGAATTAAGGGAAGTACGAGTGTACGAGTGGATTTGGTAGTCTACCCGTATTAATAATGATAAGGTAATTCATGTCTAATTCACGTTTTTAAGAGGATTGAATGGAGTTGTCAAGACCTCTTCCTGGCACCACTAACGCCACGGCACCGCCAATGCATGGATTGGTTGGCCCGCGCCACGGTCCCCCTGAAGGCGGTACCCCGACGGCCAAAGGCCGAGAGTGGGGAGGGTAGTGAGACCCCTTCCTCCACCGGCTACCTCCTCCGGCCGCTCCAGGAAGTGGGGAAAGTGAATTCTCGCGCGCCGCCCGCATTGAAAGATCACGTTTCCGTGGGTCGTAAAAAAAGGAGCCAAACGGAGCACGCACGTGTCACAGCTAACAAATGATTCACCATCGTCTTCCGGTAAACGAACCGCGACCAGACTTCTTCACAACGTCCAAAAAAGCCAATGGAATCGGATGCAATTCTGTAAAGTCTCACAATAACAATTTATTGAACAATCAAACTTGTCAACTCCAATTTGGTTTTTTGTTTGGCGACGGTTGGGAGACCTCAAAGCGTGCCGTGCGACCGCTGCACGTGTGCGGCGTACGAAGTCCGTGCATCGAGGAAAGTTACTTTCCCTGCGTCGTTTCCCACAGCCGCCCGAGTAAATCACGCCGCTTGGGTTTCAACCTGTGCTGTCAGTTTTTATTACTCAGTGGAATTACAAGCCATGCAATAAATGGTAATGAATGTGCAATACTTACGCAATTTAAAATATGGTTCTCATCTGATATCATGGCCGGTATAAATAAAATGAACAATCGGTGAGACAATTATTTTAATCACAAAAGGCGGCCAACATTTGAAGCGCACCAGAACTTTGCAACAAATTGAAAATTAGGAAGGAAAAACGGATCATCCTCGTTGAGTTGAACTTGTATGTTTATACACATATAAGTATGTTGTTATTGCTGTTATTCTACCGGTTACGTCGGTATTAAATGAACTAAGCCTATAAAACTGCAGAACGAAACATTAACTTGCCTCTCCTGACAAAACAGAACCTGAAATTTGACCCTACAGTGAATCCTTCTTCAATTCCATATATTTATTTATTATTTTTAAAATTTTGTTTATTTAACATCCTATGAGGCACCACTAGGGTGTGTGGCTGGAGGTGATGACATACCAAACTACCCTTGTCCCGAAACACCTTTCCCTCCCTGCGCGGTCGGACAAACGTTATTTTATTCTGATCTCCTCTCGTTCGTGGAAAAAATGACATTTTAAATTTACCCGCTCTGCACTTAATCTCTCAAATTCCATTTACATGATTTCTCCTACCGTAGTACGATGGGGCCAATAAAACATTTTCAACATCATTGCTAAATAGACATCCTACCACTTCCTTCATTCCATGGGAACTGCAGAGTTATATGCTTTTCAAATACATGGATACAACTATTTTTTTAAACTTCACAGTGTGCCACAGGTTTAAAATGCGGCATGGAGTAAGACAGTAACATGAAGATAACTGGAAAAACAATGTTGTGAGAATATTGTGAGTATATATGATTTCTTCGGAGTAACACGGAAGTGTTACTCCGAAGATCTGACTGATCTAGTCATATCTTATCTTCCGAAGAAGACGGAGTTCGAGTCCGTCGAAATTATCAAGATATTATTGTGAGTGTTCTTTTTATGTGTTCTCGTGCTGTGTTGCTGTCTATACAAATATTATATATATATATATATATATATATATATATATATATATATATATATATATATATATATATGCGCATAATGTATGTCTATCTATCCACATGTATTTATGTGTACACATGTAATTATAAATGTTATGGCTAGAATAATATGTATACGACGATGGGTTAAATAGAAGAAGGGACCATTTGTTCTCAATTTCGCCCAAATAAGGATATCCATCTATCTATCTATCACTGGGAACCTAGTGATCCACCAGCGATTTCCTAACTATGAATTCTTGATATGACGGGACTAGCCACGTCTTCTAAACGGTACCAGTTCCTTAAATATAAGGATGGGTATTTGATCGGGCCCTGAGGATTTATTAGGCTTAATATTTTTCAGCAAAATTTATATTCGAATAGGAGAAGGTGAAATGGACCGAAAGGAAAACAAATGAGGAAGTACTAGAGATGGTGAGTGAGAGGAGAGGAGTTTGTTGAGAGAAATCCTATGGAGGCAGGAAAAATGGATGAAAGGCGTATTGAGCGGTAGTGGAATGTTGAAGAGGGTAATAGAGGGGAGAATGTTGGGCAAGCGAGGTAAGGGCAGGAACAGGATAGGGATGTTGGACGGGATGAAGGGAGGAAAGAAGTACACAGAGATGAAGAGGGACCTGATATAGATTAGTTTGCTAGGTGGGGAGTCACAAAATGTTTATTTGATAGTTGTGTCCATCCAAAAACCTACCTTAAACGGTAGATTACCTAATATATATATATATATATATATATATAAATTCACTGATAGTCATAACAAACACAGAAACCAAAACACAAAAGAGGAAAAACTCACTGGTTCTCGAATTTTCGGTGGTCCAACCACCTTTCTCAAGAGGAATTAGGAACAGAACTCTTCTGTTCCTAATTCCTCTTGAAAGTTCTGTTCCTAATTCCTCTTGAGAAAGGTGGTTGGACCACCGAAAATTCGAGAACCAGTGAGTTTTTCCTCTTTTATGTTTTGGTTTCTGCGTTTGTTATGACTATCAGTGAATTTACATTACACGTTTGTGGGTTTTCCAAAAAAGTGTATATATATATATATATATATATATATATATATATATATATATATATATATATATATATATATATATATATATATACACACACACACACACACGAGGGTCATCCGGAAAGTAGTACCCGTTTGTGCCGCATGAAGTGCTGACGACGCGAGTAGCTGCTGGACGAGGTCAGATAGCTTCAGTGGCTTGTCTGCCTTCTCTGAGCCAAGTTGCGTGACGCTAGCATTGCCTGTGTTGTTTCTGTGATTGTTTACAATGTTTAAAAAAATTGAGAACGCCGCCAGTTGTGAAGTGAGGGCAGTGATTAAATTCCTCAATACAAGAAACGTTCGCCCATGTGATATTCATCGCCAATTAAAGGAGGTGCATGGAGACAATGTAATGGACGAGTCGTCTGTTCGGCGGTGGTGTCGCATCTTCAACATGGGGAGGGGGAACACACACGACGATGAGCGTTCGGGGAGACCGTCTGTCATTACAGACCAACTGGTGAGCTCAGTTGACGAATTCGTGAGGAACGATCGCCGCGTCACAATTGATGACATCTGTGAGCATTTTCCCAATGTTTCTCGAACAATTGTTCATGAAATTGTTAAACACCATCTGCATTATGCAAAAATTTGTGCAAGATGGGTCCCTCGCATGCTTACAGATGAGCACAAAACCAAGCGTATGGCTGCAGCACTGACGTTTTTGGGACGTTATTCTGATGAAGGAGACTCTTTCTTGACTCGCATAATTACTGGTGACGAAACATGGGTTTGTTATGCATCACCTGAGAGTAAACGACAGTCAATGGAGTGGCATCATGCTCATTCACCAAACAAACCAAAAAAATTCAAGACAGTTCTGTCCACCAGGAAACTCATGGCAACCATTTTCTGGGATCGACGAGGTGTATTGCTTATTGATTTTATGGCCCGTGGAGACACTATTAATGCCAATGCGTATTGTGAAACATTAAAGAAATTACGGCGGGCAATACAAAATCGGCGGCGAGGTCTATTGTCTACTGGTGTCATTCTCGTTCATGACAATGCCAGGCCTCATGCAGCTGGGATAACACAAAAACTTTTGCAGCAATTCAAATGGGAAACTTTCGACCATCCACCGTATAGCCCGGACTTGGCCCCTTCAGATTTTCATCTCTTTACAAAGCTTAAAGACTTTTTGGCAGGAAAAAGATTTGACAGCGATGAAGAACTTAAAGAAGGAGTGACCCTGTATCTCAATGACTGGCGGCGAAGGACTATGCAGCAGGAATACAGAAACTTGTCACACGTTATGACAAATGCCTTAATTTGCTTGGAGATTATGTTGAGAAGTAGTTTAAAGTATCCTCTTTCAAATAAAATTTTTTATGTTTGTTAATATTTACTTTTGTGTCTTTATTTCACGAACGGGTACTACTTTCTGGATGACCCTCGTGTGTGTGTATATATATATATATATATATATATATATATATATATATATATATATATATATATATATATATATATATATATGAGATTTTAATTTTTGGAATCGGTTGGCCGGCACGATTTGATAAGCTATCGGAGACATTTGGTGAGAAAACGTTTTGTTGGGTTGTCGTGAATAAAATAATGTTCAATCTTCTTAAATTTTGCTTTTTTCCGATCGGAAATCATTAAGTATTCCTAACCTAAGTACATCATACGACCACATAACGGCTGAAGAATTCCTGCTTTTACGTTCACCCAACATCCATTCACTGGAGGAACGGAGGGGCTATCCTTACAGTACCGGTGCCGCCGGCCGAGGGTTGGGGACCATTGTTCTCAGGCATTACTATTCATCGCTTATCATTTAAAGAATACGACTACTACAGTAAGGACTCACGGAACCACATCAAGACCACAGACGTGGTCCACTATTCCCCATTTAACCGTTCTGGACGTGTGTACAATACGTATCCGTGACTCTATCGTTCATTCAGTAAGATTGTAAGGATAGAACTCTGATCTTATTTTGTGGTGTCAACGACACCGAGAAGACGGTGTGCATAAATTGTCACGCCGTTAATGGCCGTATTTCGATGTCCCTTTCCACATTATCATTATGCGAGAGTAGACTCTCGATAAAATGATACCTCAAAACCTTCATAACAATTATTTTACATGTTATTATTTTAATCCATTGCCATAATCCACTGCTCGTGAAATAAATAATTGAGTTCATTTCTCGTTACCCTCTTCGACGGTGTTTTTGACGTGACACCATCACTCAATGACCGTCACACTAAGGTCGGACGCCTCACTGAGGAACGGACACAGTGTGGACTACCTTTCGTCTGGCCCCTATTCTTCAACCTATCTGGTATGGATAACCCTACCATGAGCGATGATATTTGAGCAAATGTTGATGATGATGGAACAAATATCATCGCTCCTGGTGGGGGGGTAGTGGAGGAGAAAAGATTGTAGGAAGAACTCCAAAGACGGCAGGAAAGGTCAATGTAGGACATTTTAATTGGGGATGAAATGTTGAAGTATGTGATAGAGGGAAGAGAATAATTAAGCAAGTGAGGTGTATGGAAGAAATGAATTGGCATTTTTTACAGAATAAAGGGAGGCAGAATGTATTCGTACTTTTGTTGAATTGAAGAATTATTTATTGTAGTTGTTATTATTTATTGTATTTATTCAAGTTTACGGTCCCGGTATTTTTTGTTTACATTGATTCACAACCGTAGCTACGTTCCTTGTATATTTAAATTTATTGTAGTATTTGGGGTATGAGGTTGTCTTTTTAGGCGTGGTTTGAAACTTCAGAGCTGTCCATTCATCTTTAGAGTCCATCCAAAACTTATCTTAAAAGGTAGACTACAAGGCATAATTGAAAAGTGAGGACCGTTTTCTTCTATTTAATTATTGGCGGGTCTAAACAAAGTTGTTCTCATGCAGCACCATCTATTGAATGTTTCCGATGCCCCTGAATTTATTGTTTGGGTACAGTTGTCGTTCGCCTGTCGATGAATGCAAATAACAGTGTCAGAGAAAATCGTTGCTCCCGCCAGTTTACGGAGTTCGTGCTGTGATTCGATTTTTGTGTTTGCAAAAGGATCATCAGCTTGCCGAATCCATCAGGTGTTGCACCTAGTTCTGCATATGGACCTACATTAATGAGTGAAAGAAAGGCAGCGCGAAAGTGTCGAGACTAAAAAAGTGGCCGTGCAAATGTGCATAATGAAGAGCTGAGAGGCAGACCAAGTGTCCAAATGGATGCAATCGTTCAAAAAGTGGATCAAGAACAGCCACCTGATCGACGATTACTCTGACTAATAACTTTCCCTTTGCTGGACGCACCATTATTTACACGAATTTGACGGAGAAGCTCGGATATCAAACATTGTGTGCAAGGTGGGTATCGTAAGTGCTTACCGACCAATACATTGAGAAGAGAATGTTATGGGAAAAAACGTTTTTGGACCGCCATTAGCAGTCCAGACTTTGCACCTATCTGTCAATCAATTATATGTCCCAATTTACCGTGACCTCCAAGGTCAACAAACCCATTACCACGGAGTCCCACAGTGGGTCAAACCTTTATTCTAACCAAAAGTATATGACTTGATTTAAGAAACGGAGGACAGGGAACTTTCTTCTACTTTTGAGATGGCTACTCCATGGAAGTTTTCTTCAGAAAGAACTTTACGTTGTTAATTCTTGCAAATAGCTAGGCTGTGATGGTAAAACTTCATCGATGGCAGGGCGTGACAGTATAAAGTTTTTGATATAGCCCCACCTCCACTATGAATCCTCCCAGAAAACTTTGCAGAACTTGTCCGCGGAAATCCATCCATCGCGAACAGCGAAGGCTTTGTTTAAATTGATTCCTTGAAAGTCTCGAGTAGATTTCCTGGATGGGATTTGTGTATATATGTGTGGCGGATAAGACGACAGATAAAACGAGTGGTGGGGAGGCGCTTGGAACGAGGCAAGTAAGCGTCTCTGGTTAGGGAAGGTGGTGTTTCGTATTTTTCTCGTCGTTAAAAAATCAGGGTCACGTGATAAAGACACTCAGCCGTGACATAACACGTGGTTTTGGTCTCCTGCGAATTGGATGACACTTGCATTTTGCACGAAGGGTAGGCTCTGGTTTCTTGCAGCATAGGATAGGTACGATGAATTCCTCTTCTATTGTTCAATTTTCTCCTGTGCACAATTAGAAGCGTTTCCCATGAAAGGGAAGGTAATTTGTTTCTAGAGGCCAACAGAAAGTCGAATTCTGATATTTCTGATAGATAGATAATTCTGATAATTATGTAGAGTTATACGATGTCTTTTTTATAAAAAACATTCGGTTAATGAAGTCGTGGTAACCCAGGGGGGTAGAGCAATCGATTACTACTAGCAAGAGGACGCGAATTCAAATCGGGGTAGCTCTGGGAACCCTCAGTTTTACGCCAGCAGTTCATTTTTCCAGGTACCATATATCCCTAGGAATGGAGAGAAGAAAGCACAGCGAAAGAAAATTACTTCCTGATCACTCCGTTGATGTGTGAATTTCCATGGCCGAGAGATTTAGTAGAACGCGAGTGTTACTCATAAATGTAACACCAACTTCGGGTTGATGACATTTGTTAGCGATTCAATATCACGACTAATTTTATCTAATATTTATATGAGGCAACCCTTCAACCATTTTTTTCTATTGGCTAGCCCCTCAAAGCTTACCTATTTCTTCTTCTTGACAGAAACAGTATTTTCTACGAAATCATACAATGAACTATTGGTGAGTATTTTCGTATCCCTACTTGAGATTTAAACATTTTTACAGGCAAAAGAGCGCATTATAATATTTTCTGCGATGTTTCATAACGAATGCATCTCAGAAAAGAATTTGAAAGAATGACCTTGACCTAGTGAGAGTTTCCATTTCGATCGCCATATTCATAAAATATTTGAATCGTGATATTGAAATATTTCATTAGTTGGTAATTATTGCAACAAGCGGAGCATAACGCGCCCCATGAGTATCGCCAATGTCAAGGCCGTTGGGAAATTTCTCCACCTTCCTTGGCAAGGGAATTCCGGTGCGACCATTAACCACAAATTAATTTTCTTGGCATTAAATATAAGGTGCGTCGTTAAGTAGAACAGGTTTTTCAACGCCATAACAGACTTCAAGTTATGTAGTTGGCATGAATAATTCTCATTGAATATCTTTGTTTTGATTTGAAGCCGAGGAGATGCTGTTACTCTCGCCGGTTAATCTGATTACGAGGAGCTCAAATATCTTCTCGAGGATGCATGTGATCTGACCGTTATAGATTTAAATTTGACTGACGAGAGGGCTCTCGCCTGGCCTCAGGCACTCTGGCAACTCAAATGCCTGATCACTGCGGACTACTAAAAACATATAGATATCGTTTTACAAATTCACAAATAAAAAGAGCTAGTTCACTTTCTTTTGCAGAGAGCAGATTTTAGTTTGTGGGCAAGTTCAAGAAACAAAAATTGAATGAAATTTCAAGTTCATGAATTTCCATACTCAATATGTTTGCCTGAACTATTATGCGATGTTTTAATTTGAAACGGAGAACAACTGGCGACATGGTTACTTTTTTCGAATAATGATGAGTAATAATCCATAGTCAAGATACAAAAATTAATTACAGACAAAAGTAAAATTACTAAAATCCTCCAAAATTCTCAAAAAAATCCTTCCTTTCCCTCGACACACCGATGCCAACGCCCCTACCAGTCGCGGTACGCTTCCTGGAAAGCATTGACAGGAACCCCGATCAGGCACCAGGTCTCTTTGACGTTATTGAGGTTTTCAAAACGGTTGGGTTGCCTTTCATGCTCCTTTTTATTTTTGATAACAGAAGTCCGGCGGTACCACATCGGGGTTGTATGATACGGTGGCTGGGTCAGCGTTGCCACCCACCTTGCACTCGCTCGACGGAGGGTTGTCATGGTGCAACCTCCAGTTGGCTCTTTCCTGATTCGTTGCATTCTTTGGCTGACTGACAAATTAGAGCTTGGTCATCAGCAAAACTAACTGATTACGAATTACCCTCCGACTTTCATTCCTGCCTCCAGATCTTCCCATACCTCTTTAATCATTTCCTCCACGTATACGTTAAACAGCACCGGTGATAATGGGCAGCCCTGCCTTACACCTCTTCCTAACACTGCCCAGCCGGAATTTCCGTTCCCCACTCGCACCTGAGCAGTCTGAGACATGTACAGGTTGTGAATTAGCCCCCGCTATCTCCAATCTATTCCTATCTTCTGAAATATACTCTTTAGTTTTTCCCAATTCACTCTATCAAACGCCTTTTCGAAATCTAAGAAACAGGCAAATACGTCGTGATTGTATTATACGAGCTGTTACAACTAGTATTTCCCCGACTTATCTCGAAATATTACCACAGAGATTTCCATCCTTACTTCCCGATAGGGTTAAAAAAAAGAGAGACATGGAAATTTGCCGTGGAGATGTCAAGGAATTCGGGTCATGACATTTTTTCCTGGTGAATCTTCATTGGAAAGTAATTTACCTAGGGTGAGGTTTTGCGAGCTCCACAATTGGAACATATGAAAAACTGAAAGGGAAAATATTCTCCAGTGCCCATTATAAAATCTGATTTCAAGCGTGTGAACACTGATTGCTTGGTGACACATGAGTAAACAAAGGAAAGCAGATATACAAAGACCTTTCGGTTGTTTTCGGGAGGGTTAACTCTACGCCATAGATTACCTACCTCCAGGTAGGTTATCTATGGCGTGGAGTGGCTGCCTGGAGGTAGGTTATCTATGGCGTGGTGACACACACTAACCGCATGAGGTGAGGCCTTCCGAGAATTTCCGAAAATCCCGTGAAAGAATTTGGCTCTTACAGGTACACTAGGAACACTCTCGTCCTGTGGATATTGAAGTAAATAAATAATAATGTATCGCAGAGAACTTCCACGCGCACACACATGTCCGTTGGTGCGTTTTCGTTTTATTTGGGATGCGTCAAAAGGCAGTAACAATAGGCCACATATGTCCTACAAAGGGGTTTGCGGGGAATTACAAACCCGCACTAGAGGCTTACTCACCAGACTCATAAAGTTATGGCGAAGTTGTACACATGGAGGATAACCTATTCTGCAGGGACTAGAGCTTCGATCAGGAATAATTGTCACACATAAGCACATAAATAAACCGAATTATAAATCAGCGGTTTTAAACTTTGGAACAGGCAGGAACACGGAGGAAACCGTCCAAGTTGTATGGCTTCTGTCTGCAAAAGGCTCTTTCAAGACTGTACCTTTCGTGAAAGAAAAGTGTGTGCGTAGTTCCAGAAAGTCATCTAACAATGAATTCAATTTGGCATGAATTAGTGGTTTTACGGGCGTTTTTCCTGGTTAGAATCGCATTACTTATCTATGTTAGGCCGTTTTAGCAAAAGCTCGTCATATTATATTGCATGGACTTTTGTTTTAGAATTTCAATCCAGAGGTTAATAAGCATTTTGAACGTCCGAATCTTAACTTCCGGCGGTATTTTTTTTATGTCATTCATCACAGAAACTGGAGTGTCACGTAAACTGACGCCTCCTCACGATGGAGGGAGAACATTGCTTCCTCGAAAAATCCGAATAGAAATTTTTTTGCCTTTTTGTTGAATAAAATTTCGCCGTCCTTCACCTACACGACTTTCATTACATCAACTCTCCATACTCCAGTGAAAAATTAAACTCTGAACACAACAAAATTTACAAAGAAATAAAGGGCATGCAGTGCGATGCTACTAAAGCCTGCCGATGCCAAAATCTCGAAATTAGTAAAATGAATTTATCAGATTGGCATATTCGAATATTCTAATCCATTTTAAAATTAGTGAACTATTATTGCATTACAGCTTACTATTTGAAGTAATATTTTCAAGTTCTTTTCTGTAGTCTATTTAAAATCACGAATTTCTCCTCTCTCTCCCCTCCCCTCTGCCCCAAAACTCCACATTTCCTGTGTTAAAAAAGTCTGTAGAATAATCACTAGAAGATGTGTTCAGGATTTTAATTAGTTTGGGTGCGATACATAATTGCAGCGAGTATGTACGACGCAAGTCAACAATTGCAAAGTAGTTCGTTAGAAAACAGAATACTTTGCTCCGCGCACATCCACTACAATTGATAGTTAAGTAATAAAGTCGTCCACTCTATCGTGAAATCAAATTTTCGTAGATATTCGTGTTCGTAGATATTTCGCATTCAAATTCCGTAGATAGATAAAGATAGCTAATGAGTTTTATGATAAATTTACTTCTAGCCCTCCACCCGAAAATAAAATAAAAATGCCGTCACCACACTCCGGGGGATGACTATTACTTCATTACATATCTTTATCTTGAGCCAACTCTGGCTGATATAAGGGGTGACATGGAAAGTAGACCTATCCGTCGTTAGTAAAAAACTCGGGAAGTCGTGACGAAAATAGAACTGTGGCGATAGAATGCCTATTAGAACCTTTAAGTAAATTAGAATTAGCTTCAACCTTTTATCGCCGTTTAGTCGGAAACTTGGCGGCAGATTGAAGTACAGAAAAATAGGGTCGTTTTAAATTTTTTATTAAAAATTAGCAAAATTGAAACAGTGATATTTCCATTGATTCTGTCACGGGCATTGGGTTCGTTAGTGAGGATTACATGCGTGTCGGATAGCACAGGCCAAGCAAGCTTTCTCCTGCACCAGCCATAAACTCCTAGGCAGCACACGTCGATTTGAATCCACGCATGCGCAATGTGGCCTCACGGCCGACGACGGAGCACCATATTCGGCAACACACGCGCCTTCCTCGGCTGCAGAACAGACTTAACATTTAATGTATCGTACTACACAGAAAGGAGCTTTCATAAACAAAGCCACAACGAGGCCGCGTTGCGAGAATTCTAATTGGCAAAGGAGGAAGTGTGGTCGGGAGAGGTGGTTTCGAATGGTCATAGCTTTCACCGCTCATAAAGTACCTGAGAGAGGAGATGGAAACGCACCCAGTGGCTTTGAAAGGTTTCGTTTATTTTTCTCCTTATCTGTCCCTGAAAATGGGCACAGTCCTCAAAATATATATTTGAATAACTATCTGTGCTCCAGATAACTGCGTCCTCCATCCAACTCTCTCAACGCTGAGCCTTTGATTCCTGTCATGACAAATGAAAGCAACCGCATTTATTTTTTCTGGCTCTTGGAGAGGAATACTTGAAAATTGTTCGAGAGCAGTGCCTAGCAATATTATCTGAGTCTTGGGAACGACGAATGAGGTCACGTGGCACCGTTGTTTGATATCTTTGCCATTGCAAGTTGACGATTGCATAATGTCTGTTGCATGTACAACCACCCTTCTTATGCTCCTGTGGTGGCCCGTAAGATATTATGTAAACATAAGAAAAGCATCAGTATCCCAGTATGGGACAACAAAAATCCCGCACATAAGAGTACGGTCCGATCGTGAACGTTATTCAACAGGCCAACTGGATGGACTCATCACTGCGATGCTTACAATGCTTTCAGTTGCTTCTTCTCATAGCAAAAGATTGTGCGTGACGTTGTCGATAATAAAGTGGAGTGTTTTGGCCTGAAAAAGGTCGTTCAATATCTCTCTCCTACTTTTGATGCAAACAAATCAATATGTAATGTGGTATATATCGACCCGGCGGTCTGAAGGTTAAGGGCGCCTTTCATGACGGAATGCTGCTGCTGCTCCTCAGGTTGACGTGTCCGTGTCTCTTTAAATAAAATGTATAATGATTCCGCTGATGATATAATATAAAAATTTAGGCATTGCAACAAACGCAAAAACAGCACTGTCATGACTAGAACTGCGTTGAAAAAATCCCAAACTTAGAGAAAACTTGTCGGTACGTTACTCAATTAACATCGTAACGAAGGGCGGTATAATACACATTATGCGCCCATTAATAAAATTACAACTCGGAAGTGTTTTGGACCAATACGGTAAAAGTAATAGGGACGTAAGGAGAAGAATTGCGCTAGGCAAGGAGGCTTTCTCAAGGAGGAGGGAGTTGATGGCAGGGGAGGTTAAGAAAAGACTCGTAAAAACTCTAATATGGAGCGTAGCTATGTACTGCGCGGGAACGTGGTCACTGAAGCAGGATGATTGAAGTAGATTGGAGACTTTTGAAATGTAGGAGTGAAGGATGGAGAAGGTGAAATGGACCGAAAGGAAAACAAATGAGGAAGTACTGGAAATGGTGGGTGAGGAGAGGGGTTTGTTGAGAGAAATCCTATGGAGGCAGGAAAAATGGATGAAAGGCATATTGAGCGGCAGTGGGATGTTGAAGAAGGTAATAGAGGGGAGAATGTTGGGCAAACGAGGAAGGGGCAGGAACAGGATAGGGATGTTGGACGGGATGAAGGGAGGAAAGAAGTACACAGAGATGAAGAGGGACTTGATGTAGAGTGGGTTGCTGGATTGTAATTGTTTGGAGTTGCAAAATATTTATTTGATAGTTGTGTCCATCCAAAAACCTACCTTAACCGGTAGACTACCTAATAATAATAATGCAAAATATGGGAATGGACCGGAGGAGAGATGGGCGCCATATTCGAAATTTGTGCATGAATCAGACGGTACAGGTCAGGGTAGCAGAGGGAGATTCGGGTCGGGCAGTAATAGGTAGGGGAGTTAGAGGGAGTTTTCAGTTATCTCCCGGACATTTTAACTCATACGCTACAGAAGCGTTAAGGGTAGCATGGAAAGAACTTGAGCTGGGAATGAGTGTGGAAGGGGAGATGATTCAGTCAGTTGGGTATACTGATGACCAAGTATGTCAGTCAGACAGCCAAGGGAATGCTGTTATTATTGAGTATTTTAAAGGAACGATACGAGAGGCATTATTATTATTTGGTAATCTATCGCAATAAGTTATTTTTTCGGATTGACATACTGTCCACTCATTCATTTCTTCACCTCGCCTGGCAAGGTACACTTGACAACCAATACAACAATAAAGTGCTCATCCATTCCACGTAAATTCGATCACCCTTCATTCCGTCCAGCATCCCTATCCTTGGTGAGGGTAAAAGAAAGAGAAAAAAAGCTTTGCACTTCCACACACTTTTAATACAACACGACCATGGTTTCGATGCTGCGCAGAATCGAAACCATGGTCGTGTTGTATTAAAAGTGTGTGGAAGTGCCAAGTTTTTTTCTCTTTCTTTTACCCTCACCATGAAGGAATTCCAGAAAGCTAAGCCTGAAACTGGTAGCTTTATCCCTATTCTTTTCCTACCCCTTCCTCTTTTTCCTAACACCCTCCTCTCTTTCCTAGTTTTAAGTATTCCTTCGTGAATCAAAATGCCATCCAGCGTTCATCCTTCTTCCACATCTCTAAAGCATTCAATCTACGCTGATCATCTTGCTTCAACGACCATCTTTCCGAGTCTTATAAAACCACGTCCCGTATTAAAGTTGCCACTAGTCCTTTCTTAGCCTCTTTAATCAACGCTCTTGTCATCAATTCTCTCCTCCTTGTGAAAGCTTATTTTCCTAGCGCGATCCTTCTCCTTATGTGCCCACTACTTTGATCATTTTGGTCCAAAACACTTCCTAGGTAAACGGTTCTACCTACTCCACTTTTTGCCCACCAATTGTTACATTGGGCATAGCCTTCCTTCTCCTTGAAAACCTCATACATTTTGTCTTGCTTAGATTGATTCCAAATCTGTCGCACTAATTTTCTGACGCATTCAGCAATGGTCCTGGGTTGACTGGCTAGAGCTTAAATATCCGCAAACCTAACTGATTTCATAAATTCTCCTCGGACTTCCATTCCTATCTCCACAAAAGGTATGGAATGAAGATTATTCACAATAATACATAGCAATGAGATACTCGAGAAGTGAGGAAGCTGAGTTAAATGGTAAAGTAGGAAGTAAACAACTAGAGCAGATTGATTAGTTCATGTTTTTGGCGTAGATTTAATATTCGGAGAAAGATTGCATTAGTGAAACATGCATTTTCAAAATGAAGATTAATGACGGCAGGTACAATAAGTAAAAATTTGAAGAGAATATCAGTAAAAGCTTTCATATGGAGCACACATTGTGCTCTTATGGATGGGAGACCTAGTCTTTGAGACATGAGGATGAGGGTAGGTTGGAAGCTCTTGAGATGTGAGTGTGGCGAAAGGCGAAGTTGGACAGAGAGCATGGACGAACGCTGAGGTTTTTAAATAGATAGACGAAGAGACTCATCCTTTTTCGGTTTCCAGAGGAATCCGAACGGGGCGGAGAATATGGCTGGTGGGAGAATGTTTGATGATCGAGGTACTGGAAGGAGGAGAATGGGTCTTTTAGACTAACACGTAAATGGTAGAATCCAAATCCTGCCAAAAAATAGAATACCTTAAATGAATGAAAATTTATAGTATTCTTTTTTTTGACAAGATTCGCGTATTGCGTGGGTTTAATGACATCAGTTTCGTCTGTACCCAAATTCCATCTCCCTGGATCTGCGACTGCTGCAGGCCGTTGAGGGGGCGGGGGGGAACCGTGGTTTCACGGTTGCCTTGGTCAGCGTAAGATTAATGCCAACTCTACGTTCCATGGGAATCGAGTAAATGGAGATTCTTTGTGCTCTGTAGACGCCTCTGGTGACCCTCGAGAGCCTGGAATCCAGGAGTGTCACTTCCGTCCCTTTATCAGGTTTCTAAGGGATTAAACCGCCGGAATTGACCCAATAGCCATACCCGTGAAGGGACTCGAACTCGTGACCCATAGATTAACAAGCAGGTGACTTATCCAGTCCGCTTGTCGTCTCGTTTCTCCTCAAGATGTCAGATCAGTCATACTCGGGTGAAGGACCATGGGATGCGAAATCTGTTTGCTACGGATGCCCGACTACTCATCCTAAACTCCGGGATGCCCTCGTTACCATCCGCAAATTGTGTTATATTCGGAATGCGCGCCCCAAATTTTCACCTGTTAAAGGGTCTCGTTCGCAGTTCCCCGAAGATACCAGAGCTGTCTGTGATTGGAAGTGGGGTCGATTTATTGCTATGCTGCTGCAACGCTGAGTACGAAGTGAAGCCGTTGCCAACGGCGCTCGGACACGCCGCTTGATCTTACGTATTCGCTGGCGACTTTCCCCTCCTCCTCCTCTCTCTCTCTCTCTCGAGGATGTGGCAGCATCAAGGTCAATTCGACGTCGGCCTTCGAAAAGGACGACGAGCAGGGTGACCCTCAACCCTCCCCTCCTGCCAACTCATAACCCCCTCCCGACAACTATTCCATCCAGGTTTTGTTTTCTTTTCACTTCGAGGAAGCGCGTGCAGTTGTTTTTTTTTAAGTCTTATTCCTTCGCCCTAGATTCGATGTTTCTAATTTTTTCACTCTTTAGTGCCTTCACAGCTCGCGTGGCACCATAACTCGGCCATCAATATTCGTTGGTTTAACCCCACGATAACTTCGAATTAACATTATGGATTCAGATTCCATTTATGTTGCTGACTGAAATCGTGGTGTTTGCCGCAAATGGTGCCGTAGGATTACCCTCCACGATCATTTCAGTCGGACATTTGCGTGGATTCTCAGCAGCGGAAGTCGGATTCTCTCTCTCGCTCTCATGTGGATTTGATATAAGTCATAAGGCTGTAAGTCGAGGAAGATAATTCAGCTCCGCTCACCTACTGCACTCTAGTCTGCATCTCTAACTGAGAAGGCATCACTTCGGAGCGAATTTTGAATCGTTACCCGTTCCAAACCAACAGACCGTGGTGGCCCTCAGATCAACGTCATCATCTATTATTCCCGCGACTCTATTCGGGAGGAAATAGCCTAGGGCCACCGAGGGGTACCGCAACCCCTGTAATATCCAGGTTCCCTGAAGGTAGGAGTCGAAGTCGTGTGGTTGGAGGCGTTGTGCAGGGAGACAGATGGACGAAAAGGATTCGCACACCAGGGTACATGAGGAAGGGATTGGACGGTAATTCCCCGAAGGACATAAAAAATAAATAATATTACTCACCTGAACTTCTGCAAAAATATATCGAGAAATCTAAGTTGTAGTATTATTTTTGTGTCTGTTTATGCACTGAATATTTCCTAAACCTTGCGTTATCCATTTTTATTATTATCGAAACAGATTCCCAACATTGTGACCCAATGTTACTCATGCATATGTACATTCCTTATCATTGAAACATTCGGGTATGAGACTAATGATATTTATTGGGAAAACTGTAAACAAAATATGCCCACTCTGTGCAACTAAAACCTGCCCATTTGAAAATCTTTTGCATGAAATTGGTTTTCATTGACATATCATTGATATATTTAAAATACTGATCATTTATCTATGAAAAAATATATATATATATAAATATTTATATAACCATAAACACAGTAATCAACCCGAAGGTCGGTTTAGTAGGTGATGGTTGAGTTCACCCAGTACTGAGCCCGACGGCGTGTGAAATTCACACATCAGGGTAGGGGGGCCAGTTCCTTTCCCTGTGCCGGTTATGGTTTCCCATGAAGATCTGGTACCCGAAAAAGCACATAGCTTGGGTGGAGCTGTACGTGCTCACAGAGGCTTGCCCGGGAATCGAACCCGGGCCCTTCGGTCAGTAGTTGAACCCTCTACCTCTGGACTACCGCGGCACACTTTATTTCTACATATTTCAAATATATGTACATAGTGGGCCGCAGTATATACATATATCTTCGAAATAGAACGCTCTTCGGCCGTCATCATGACATTTTCCTCCTTCGATCCCACGGACGCGAAACTTTATCCTCCTTCATTTCCTCTCTCAACTTCTCCTTCTCGGTATCTTTCACTTCATATCTGATTCGAGTATTACTTTCCTATATATCGACATTCACCTCCAGGACAATAAATGTAACTCCTCAGTCCACATTAAAACGACCAACTACCAACAATACCTTTATTTCAAGAGCTGCCACCCATATATATAACACCCATACAAAACGTTCCATCCCTTTCTCACTCTCAGTTTCTGGCCTCCGTCTCTGCAGCAACACCCCCTCCCAACATAAATACATGGACCAGCTACATGATCCTCTCAGGAAACGCGGGTACCCTGAAAAACTATTTAACAATAAAATTCTCAAACTGTCAACCCAATAAACTCCTCTCCCCTAACCAAACCGCACGAAATGCCCTAACGTTACCACCACTTTCTTTCCCAGAACCCGCACAATTAACATAAAATCCGTGAACTCTTCCCAGTTCACAGTCAATTCACATCACTTTTATCCCCACATTGTCCCTCCGTTTCGTTTAAACGCCCGTCGAACTTGCGAGACATCTTCAAGTCGACAAAACCACCTGCGGGCACCCCTGTCTCTTCTACGCCCCTATCCGCACCATGCAACTACCCACGCAGCAAATGCTGCCATCTTCTAAGACTCGCCACCTCCCTTACTACCAAATCCCAACCCGATGCCACCTGCACCTTGAAAAACATTACACACCGTCTCTCCTGTGACTTCTGCCCTGCCTCTACGTGGGTGAATGCACCACTACCCTTTCCCTCCGCATGACTAACCACCGCTATTCCACCAAATCTCCCATCTTCCTTAATTGTCCCAGCCAGAATCACACTGCTTCCCACGACCAATCTTTCGATGACTGATTCTCTGTTTCGGTGATTGAAACCCTTCCCAAATCTCCAAGTAGCATAGAGGTGAGGGGCCGCGAGATGGCCCGTATCTAGGTGCCGCAGTCGTTCGAACCATCCCGGACTGAAATCAAACCAACTGAATCCATCCAATAGCCGGTTAAATATCCCCTTCTGCCGCTTCTCCGTTTCCTATTCACCCCTCACCCGTTCCCCACGCATATCCTCTCCGCTCTTCCCCCGAGAACGGCATTCTGATGATGACGGCCGACCGTCGAAACGTCAATACTACGAGTGGGTCGCAGTAGTCCAGGGTTCGACTACTGACCGGAGGGTCTCGGTTTCAATTCCTGGGAACCTGCAACTCCACCCAAGCTACTATATGTGCTTTTTCGGGTACCAGATCTTCATGGGAAACCATAACTGGCACAGGGAAAGGAACTGGCCCCCCTAGCCTGATGTTTGAATTTCATACGCCGTCGGGCTTAGTACTGGGTGAACTCTGCCATCACCTACTAAACCGACCTTCGGGTTGATTACTGTGTTTTTGGTTTTAATAATACCAATATATACACATTCAAACACGTAAAACCCGCCAGATGGCGAACATATACCCATTCACATGGAAATAGATGCAAGGAAAAGGGATAGGAACACACGTAAAAGACGAGCACAAGAGGTTGAGAAGGCGGAAACGAACAGATCACAAGTGTAAAAATATTTCCTTGACCGGGGCTTGAACCACGGATCTTTCAACTTGCCGGGCCACTAAAACAAATCCCTCTTCTCCCTCGCTGCGTTACGTCTAACATACCTATCCTATTCCTTCCCATTCCTCGCCTGCCTAGCGTCCTCCCTTCTAGCACAATTTTCAATATCCCATTGTCAATTAAAATGCTCAGGATTTTTATCAGTAATCCCCTCTCCTCCCCATCATACTCAGCACTTCCTCGTTTGTTTCCCTTTCCATCTATGACATCCTTCACACCCTTCTCCACATCCACAGTCTCAAAAGCCTGAGTAGGGGTATAAAGTTTGTGTCGACATAAAACCTACCCTAAACGGTGGAGTACCAAATAATTTAATAATGAAAGTCTCTGTGGAAGAGAAGGGAAGTTGGAAACTCGTGGACTTTGTTGAACAGGAAAAATTCTAGTCGCTGCAATAGTGACATTCTAAAATTGATTTGCCTTTTCCGCCATCCACCATGCCTTATCGTCTAGCGGTAAAAGAACTTCAGGCCTGTTTTCTATCAAAATGTGATCTCAGCGCTCCTCAGGTTTAATTATTTTCAACGACAGCACATTAGAGATAACCATCAGTCGTTAGTATCGAAGTAATATAAAAACAGAGCCTGGAAGTAATCAATGACGAAACGCTTATTTCTAATTACTGGGTGGGATGGAAATTGGTATTTAAAAGCGTCGTGGCTCTAATTAACGCTCTTTCCGGAGTGATATTCTTTCGCATTGCAGTAATAGTAGACAAGCGTGGCTTCAAAAATCCGCTTCAATATCTTCTCTTTTCAGCTGTTTGTATTTCATGCCAATCCAACTTTCGTGAACTGATTTTTAGAAAAGGCCACCTTCACAGTTTAAGTAGGTTTAACATCTCGGAATGGATTTTGACCACATCATTCCACTTTAAATTTATATTGAGATTTATTCTTCTTGTTGACAACATGGACTTAACAAACAAAATATCTTATGAATCTGGAGCATCCCTCCATCACCTAAATCATAGACGTCCCAATTTTTTGCGGCATCGATAAAGTCGACTCATTGTCCTGAATAAAAAAGCGTTAAAATCCCTTCCATGTGGGTCATCTGGAGGTAGCTTTCCACTTTAGTTATAAAGGAGGCGAAAGGGTGGTTTGGAAAACGGCGAGTAAGTATTATGTATTCGTGAGCCTGATTATAGCAGAGGTCAAGTTTACTTAGTTGAGAAAGGTCTAGCATCTTCGGGGTAACCGGTTCTACCGCGAGATGGACCGGATGGCAGCAGCCGTTATACGACTCTAACGGTATTTCCAGAGGATCTGATCTTTCCGGGAGACGCTTGAAGGGCGTCACAATATCCTACTTTAAAAGGACTCCTGATTTGCTCGATGAAAGTTCTCGTTTAAGATGCCTTCGCTCAGGAATTCCACAATCAATGAAGAGAGGGGCTTCTTTTTTTATAATAACAAGCCTAGGGTGAATCATTGAGTGTGCGATGGAAAATATACCTGTAAGTGGAGTGTGGAGAGGATGAAACATATTTTATTAGAAAGTTTTGTTGGAAATTTAAAGAAATGGGTGTGTGAATGCAGGACAAAATCAACTTGGTGCGCGAAACCTCTTTTTTTTAGATATGCGAGACCAACGCCCTAAGTTGGTGGACGTTCCTCAAAGGAGTGAATATTTTTCCTGATATACATGTTCAAATTAGTTTAAGATGGTAGCCTGAGAGATTTTCATTGAAAATAGATGAGTCATAATTCTGATTTTTTGTTTACGGAGTAAGTGGTAGGGTAAGCATTTACACGCAAAAGTATGTGTTGTTTCGAAAATAAACGAAAATTTATGGAGGATAACCTATCTTATTCGCAATGTTTGGAATGAACTAAGGTTATTTATGTCTAACGTTATTGCAATGTAGCCTTATATTTAGGTGAGCACTTGATTAACATTGCAGTACACCACTTTGTTGGGAACAATTTTGACTGTTGCGTAAAATGTTATATTTTATATCAGTTTCACTGACTTTGCTTTGCTTTAAGAACGCTGTTAAATTTTACTTACATTTTTGGTGAAAGAATAATTAGTTTCTTATGAACCTTTAAGTAAGCATATTGAATTTGCAACCCAAACAAATAAAATGATTTTTTGTGTTATTTGAAACTTACGAGATGTAAGTACATTAATGGGTACGAAAATCTCAACGCATTAGTGTTGTAGCAATCCGTTTAATTTTATATCAAACAATTCACTTTTTAAATAAATACGCCGCAATAGAATGACTCCGCTGTTTGTTCTGTATTCACACGTTAATTCAATCATACGCGCCAAAGAGACAATAAGTAAGTGAACATTTTGCCGGCTACTTCCACGGGTATCGTAACTCCATTGAACTTATATCTGCTTAAATACTATCGTACTCACCATATCTAATTTGTCGACGCGTCGGGGTGTATGAAGAATGCACTAACTGAAGAAGGCAAACGACGAGCACACAGAATAACATGTCTCTCGGGAGGGAGAGAGTGGACTGTTTGAAGACCTCGGCTTCAGAGCGGCAATGAAAAGCAACAGTGCCTCAGACAAGCTCAAAATGCCAGGAAGAGAGAAGGGTGAAAGTCTTTCATAAGAGGGAAAGTGTGCTCTGATAAACGACTGGCAAAAGGGGGATGCATTAAGCCGCACCTAAGGAGGGATAGTTATTCGATATATTAATTACATATAAAATATTTGCATATTGTCCAAGGAAAAAAATTATTTCATTAAAAAAACGCAGTGAGCAACGATGACATCCTTTAAATAAGATGAAATTCCCGAAAGATGTTTTTAAGCAAAAGAATTCCCGGCAAAAAAAGAATCATTGAGGACCCAAAGAAAATTAGTGAGGAATTTAGCTGCTGAGATAGATGTACAAACTTGTATAGGAATAAATTGAAAATTATGCTAATATATCATTGTTTTGTTACATATATAACAATTCTGTTCGGTAACAAATATATATATATTTTTAAATTAGTCTCTAATATCCAACGCGCCGATGATTTTTCTTCGCAAAACACTGCGGATTCCGGTTTTCAATTTTTACCCTATCGGTGGAAAACCAAAGTAGAAGGAATTGGATAAACATCTGTTTTGCTGCTTTTGCTTGTGAGGTAACGTGGAAATGCCGATGGATACGGAGAAAGAGCTCTTGCATTGCTACAATCTCGGCTGTGGGCAAAAATATGATCCAGAGGATAATAAGGAAGGTACGTAGAGTGAGTATATGTCATAACATTGATCTTGTGTATGGTGGTAGGGTTACAGCTTCGTGACTTGCATTTGATAGAATGTTCTAGAAAGTTCCTTATATCCTTCTTTGAATTTTAAATAAAATAATTGAATTATAGTGTTCCTATTTTCATATTACTTTAATCTGTAAACATCTGTGTTCCAGATTCATGCATTTACCATCCTGGAGCACCATTCTTTCACGATGCGTACAAAGGATGGTCATGTTGCAAAAAGAAATGCACTGATTTCACGGAATTCCTAAATATTAAGGTAGATATTTTAAAATCTTGGTTAATATTGCATTAATTTGTTTAACGATAATTGCAACGCAGAACCCTGTGCATTATGCTGATATATTTCATTTGGTGTTTCCTGCAGGGCTGCGAAAAATCATTTCATAGCAATGTGAAGCCTCAAGTAGAAAAGCCAATTGTAGACAAGTCCAAGGCGGATGAAGTAATAGAATACAAAGCTCCTCAGCCCATGGTACAGCCATCGCTGAAAAGGCCTCCGTTGGATTCGCAAATGGTATGACTCATGCGTGATGAGAAATGATATCGCGTTGCGTACCGATGATTTTCCTGTTGCAGATTTTTAAAATTGCATCTATTTAAATATTAATTCAAATTTTATAAAATGTATTTAATCGCTTTCTTTGGGAATGAGTTAACTTTTGCGTTTGAGGCCAATCTCTTTCCCTGAGTATTAGGGATGAGATCAGTAATGTGACTAACAGTTACTGCTCATTATAGTTTCTGAATAGGCTCTCTGTATTGCGGTGATTGTGCTGTTGCCACATTCAGCAATTAAGCACAATATAGTCCATGTTATCTGAACTGAATTGGAAATAGGACACCTTGATTGCAGACCAGTGTATACCTCCCATTTGCTTTCTTTTAAGGAACAGTAAAAAAATTTCTTCGATCTCTAAATATTTTAACTATTAGCATCTTACTATTTGGGTAAGTTTCAAGCAAGTTTTCTTTACAAGGTTCCTCTAATGGAATTAAAAATTCTTTGGTGATAGTTCACATATTAATGGCATGTTTTAGTGCAAGGCATCATCCTCAGACTCAATAGATGGACTATCTCGTATTTAAGGTAGTATGGGAAGACATGCAACAGAAAAATTAGTCGGAAAAGAACCTGGAGAGTATGTACAATTCAGTTGATTGGGGATAAAGTCGAAATGTTATGGATTCAAGTGTTCAAACTTCTTCAAACAAATGTTCAATGCTAAAGGTTCTTCGTTTGTGTTACACATCTTGTGCTCTTTTGATTTCATGTAAGTAGAATGGCCAGTTGGCCAAGGATGTGGATTTGTTGGAACATATTAGAGGAGCTATTATTAGTTCAATAAGGCTTCCCTGGAAATTGCTTTTGTTTAGAGAAGCGACAAAACAAAAATGACTCCTTTTTTGTATAATTTATTATGCACAATTGAAACAGGATTAATGAAGTACTTGAGTTGGAAGTTTCTCCCAGAAAGTCAGGGTTAAACTAGAAATAAATGTACGAGATACCATTGAATGTCCTCAAATGGCTTTGTGAGCATTTTCCAGAAGATTGGCATGTAGAAAATTATCCTGGAATTTACAATAAAGTTCCCCCTAGTGGCTTTTGTGAGACATTTATCTAGCATTATAAATTATGTAATAGTTGAAGTCCAATGAGAGACAGTGGGCACAAAAGCACCTCTTTTTTCTTTCCATGGGGGTAAAGATAGCATCTGCAAACTCCTAGCATGTATCACACTTGATTATTTATACCTTGTAGTGTGTTATGTTATCTCAAAACTTTGATCAACTCTTGCCAATTATTCCCTGCTTAACTTTTTTCTCATTGCTTAGTTCAACCTCTTGAATTACCTCTAATTGTCTCTCTTGCTTGTTGTAGGTGGATTTGAAGCCAGCCATAATTGCACCATCCCTGAAGCAGTCAGCTGCTTTAGTGGAAGTGTCGGCCTCTTCTCAGACAGCTGTTAGTCAAAATGAACTGCAGATTGGAATGCCATGCAAGAATAAGGGGTGTAAGCAGGTGTGTAATACACTTATTGCGTGGCATGCAGTCATACTTTATTTAGGGCAATTTTGCCCGAGTGCAAAATGTTATTTTAGTTAAAAGTTAATTTTTTCCCACCAATCCACAGTACAATGAACTTTGCATTCACTTTGTGTGTCGATCACATAAAATGAATATAGGTGCCGGCGGCTGCTGGCATGTGTTCTTTTGTTATAATTTGCATTTTAATTGGTCAAATAGAAGTCATAGCATTGCAAGTTGTCCTATCACCTACACTGTATATGTAGAATCAATAGTCCATTGTCTGTTTGGAAAGTTGAGTAAATAAATGGAAAAAGGAAAATATATGCAGAAAACATCCAAACAGAAAATATCCAAAATTTGTAAGGAAAATAATAAATCTTGAGGATAAACTGAAGTTGATGGAGTGCTTTGAAAATGGACAACATCCAACTGATATGGTAGGTAAATTTAGTACCCTACTTTAACAGTTTAAACTATTGTTTTATGTAATGGAAAAAGTGACGAGTTGAGCTACATCCAACTTGGTCACTTCTATGACAAAATGCAATTATGCAGAGTGTTATTTAAGAATTTAGGAAAGCCTTATAAGTTTAACAGGTGGTAATATGCATTCACTCTACACGTGCACTTAAAATTTCACATTTTTGCAATTATCATGGAAAATTTTGCATTTTTTCTTTCATGTTTTTTACATTGTTTGGGAAGGACTTGAATAGTTTTACAGGTGCACTGCACCAGTCAATGAGAATTTTGTTGAGAAATGCAAATTTTTTTATACTTGTTCATTGGACCTGGCATTTCATCTTGTATTTATGATCATTTCTCCCGATAAAAGTAGGATATCCCACTTCCTTCCTTAACTCTCCACAAGTATTTTCTCCCTGAAACATGCAGAACATTTCATAAAGTCTTGTTTCTTTTTCTCCTAATTTGTAAAGATTCCCAGCCCAATATATCTAGCATTTCTTTCACACTCTCCATCCTCCTGTGCTTCCCTAATATATTTCTGGTAGCCTCACTCAGTGCCTCACAGCAATAAGAACTTCATGTGGTTCCCATACTTTTGATGCATACTTTAAATTCGGTCTTATAAAGGTTTTATATACCTTCTCCCTAGTTACTCTATTGTTCTTTGAGGTTTCTCATCACCCAATGTAATATTTTGAAAAATATCTTGAAAATAATGTCCACGCTTGGCAACCACCAAAAATCTTGTTTAAATAAACGCCTAAGTGTTTACAGCTATCATATTTAGGGATAAAATTTTCCGAAAATTTCTAATCCCTTTTAGTTATGTTTACCTTATGTGATGGATTTACATTTACTAACAGTAATATCCATGCTATTATTTATTTCCCAATCAGCCAGTTTAGTTACATCTCTTATTATGGCTTCATGATGTCTCATTTTCAACTTTCCTGTAGGAAATGCAGTCATCTGCAAAAGGTATAATTTTAAAAAGTAGTTACCATTAGAAAAAAAGGAAGAATTTCATGTTTGATGCATTGATTCAAAAAGTCAAATGATAATGGCTTTCATACCTATATGAAAGTTATTTACCAGAGAACAAGGTTCTATATTTTTTAGAGGTAGTTCACTAGGTTAAGGTAGTTTCTCTGTTGATTATAATCATATGATGCCTGTCTATATGGTTCCCCCCACCTTTCCTCACCTATTTGATAACCCCAACCCCCTCATCCCTTACCCTTCCCTTATGGTTCTACACCCCCTGCCACACACCTTTTTTGGTGGCTCGCAGGGTATTTATGTAGAGGTAGATGTATAGAGGTCAACTAATGCTATTCCACAGCCTTTAAAAATTTTACAAAAAATATCTTTTGCCACATTCTCTTTTCTTCTTCACTTCTCGGTAATTCTCTTCCTCGCTCATGTCATCTCAAATTCTCTTCCCCTTCAACAATTCTCTACCTCTCAATAATCCCGCAAATCCTCCAACTTCCCCTCGCCTGTAAATATATATAAACGTCCTTTACATGCCTCTTTCTTACCAGCTTGTTTTGTCAATCTTTCTCCTAACCAAACCTCATAAGGCTCCAATCTATTGGTTTTCTCTCTCCGCTAACCTTAGGTCTCTGAGCCATACAGTACACTACTCTATTGTATAATGTGCGGCAACCTGACTTCCTTTTTTGAAAGCATTTTGCATTTGGAAAAAGGACATTATGTTGCCGCATCCTGTGTGCAGAGTATATATATTAAAGTCTTTAATTATGATTGTTGTATTAGGAACTACTGACACATTTCATAATTTTAATAACTCTGCAATTGAATGATAATATGTTTGATAAAATTGAATGAAAACTCCAAAGAATTGGCAATTCCGTCATTATATATTGCATCATGTTCTTTTCTCGGAGTCTTCTGATATCTCTCCGCTGTCGTAGCTATCCTTGATTATTCCAAAGAGGGCATCCTTTGCTTTGACCCCGAGTACCTTGATCATTTCTTCATTTATTTCGTTAACTCCTGGTGCCTTGTTGTTTCTCAGGTCTGCCACGGCTCTCTCGAATTCACTTCTTAGTATCTGAGGACCCCGATCGTCTTTACTTATCATGCTTTCATTTTTAATTAAGCCATCTTCTAGTGGTTTGGGAGCTTGATAGACTACTTCAATTTATTCTTTCCATCTATTCGCAATGTCGTCATCATCTATTATTATTTTTCCATCCATAGCTCGGATGTTTTGCAATTTTGTTTTCCTTTCTCTGAATTGCCTCTTCATTAGTTTATAAGCCATCCCGCTATTTCCCTTTTTCATGTTTTCATTAATTTCATTGCAGCTGCTCTCTATCCATTCTTCCTTTGCCTTCTTGCATTCTCGTATGACCTCGTTCCGCAATTGTTTATGGAGGTCCCTTTCACTTTAATTTCTTGGATTCTTGTATTTTCCTCTTTCGTATATAAGACCTCTTATTTGAGCTGTTATCCATGGTTTCTTAGATATTTCCACCTTACTTACAAGGAGCTCATCTGCAGCTTTGGTACATATTCTTTATTTATTTCCATCAACCATCAGTGCTAGTATTTTCATTATTTGCTTCTATTTCCCTTTCGACAGCCATGGTAAATTTTTCTCTTGCGCTCTGTTCTTTTAGTAGCTTCGTGTTCCATCTTGGTTGTTGTGTCTCTTTCTTCATCTTATTGTATCACATTCTTCTGTCCATGATCACCAGGTTGTGATCACTATTTATATGTGGCACTAGGGTAGCTCCCACACTTCTTAACTATCTTCGTCTTGGATGTTGATAGAAGAAGAAGGTATTTATCACTACCATGTTTTTCTCATTGCAGAATTCTATCAGTCTCTCTCCCCCAGCGTTTCATTTTCATAATTCCGAAGTATCCCATCCTACTTTTCTCTCACCCCTCACCGACCACAGCATTCCAAGTTCCCATTACTATGAGGTTTTCCTTCCCTTTTACTGTTCCTGGAACCTCTTCCATTTGTCCAGTTGTTTGTATGCTTTGTCTATTTCCTCATCTGAATGGTTGGACATTTCATTACATTGCCAGCTTGGAATTATTTTCCTTGCCCATTTCTTTGTGAATATGATGCCTACTCCTGTAATTTTCTGGTCGTTTCCCAAGTATATCACCCTGTAGCCCTCGTTCCAGAAGTCGTTCGCCCCCACCCACTTAATTTTGCTCAATCCGAGGATGTTTATCCCCAGCCTATCCATCTCTGTCTTTGCATTTTCTAATTTCCTGCACACCCCCGATGACCTAACATTCCATATCCCTATTTATCCACCATGACTAATGTTCCCCTCCTAGAAGTCCCCACCCGGAGATCCGATTGGGGAACTATTTTACCTCTGGAATATTTTGCCTGGAGGAAAGCCATCATGCTAGATTTGAATGCAAGGCTGCGTCTTCGATGGAGACTAATGTGGTAGTTTCCCGTTGCCTTCCACATCGCAGTACTGTGGCTGATACCGTGCACTTCACTCTCACCCGCAGGTGTAACAGCTGATGCCGGGTCGACCCACTCGGTGTGCACCGGTGCCTAATGGTGAAACTGCTGCCTTTCACCATGGGTCTTATTCTTTTTAGATATGAATAATTCAAGGCTGTGCTCATGATTTTAGTTGCGAAAACTTTTTTAATCAGAGCCTCATTAGATAATGAAATGTGATTTTTAAATTATAAGCAATTATCACCTACTATAGTAGTAAAAACCTAGTAGGCATGTCCTACCTTATCATTCTTAGTTGGGGATAGTGTATCAAACAATGGTTCCCCAACATTTTCAAGGGCGGTATGTTAAAGTGCAGGGGTAAATGAAATACTGACAACTTAATATCATGTCCATTGAATGTGTAGTGCTATCATTAAAGGAGATCACGAGTCATTAGGAAGACAAAGTCCTTAACCTGAGCATCAGCTACAAGTCCCAGTTCTCTCATCAAATCATCCTAGGCCCCTTTTCCTTTTTAGTATTATTTCAATTCATTCATTTCTTTTTTTTTCCACTTGTGATTTACTCTTTGCAGACATATGAAGGAGAAGCGAGTAAATATGAAGATTGCACGTTTCACCCTGGGGTTCCAGTATTTCACGAAGGACTTAAATTCTGGAGTTGTTGCACCCGTCGAACGTCGGATTTCAATGCTTTCCTAGAGCAAAAAGGCTGCAACGTTGGGAAGCATAAATGGTTTGAGGACAAGGTAATCCCTTTCACTGAAATCAGGAATCCTTAATGATAGTGCCCATACTTAATCAGATCAAGTTTACCTTTGTTAATTGGTGATAAAAAATCAAGTGTTTACGTATTTTGATTGATGGATGTTACTGTGGAAGTGGATGTAAAAATAATTTATGTAATAACCCTTGATAAATGCGTATCACTAACTATGCTAATTACTGCTCTTATGAAACCAACATTAGCTAAAAATTTTCATGGAACCAGAATAGGCTAGTGAAAGAAATTATCTATTGCAGTAAAACCTCAAGCTAACTTGTATTATTGCACACACTAAATAAATTTTGTCTGGATTGGCCATTATAAAGTGATATTTTTATCATCCATAAATTTAAATACAAGTATGCAAATTTTACTGTGTGCCTTGTATAAAAATGAAGGACTCACATTTAAGTTGGCTTATGGAATTGGAAGTTATGGTTCACGTGTGTCATGTAAGCCATACCATTGCATTGAATTTTGGAGGAATATAATTTTTTTTGAAAAAATCAGAAAAAGAAACTATATATATTTATGAGGAAAGTGACAGCATGAGATGAATAATTTGGAACAGTATTCTACAATATTCTGTAAAAAATTTGAATCATAGCAACAGCTACAACTAAAAAATAATGACAGAGCACCAGTTGGTGATGTTAGGTATAAATTACCTATCACTGAAATTAAAATCAGTGGAACCTGGTGAACAACTAAAAGACTGAATAGAAAGTACCTTGACTTGGTTTATAGATCATATTAGCTCAAAAATTTGGATGCACCCGCTCTATTCTCAATCCTGCCAGCATGGTGGCTTTATTTATTCCATCCCAAGAACTTATATTGCTAGTATGGATTTCTATTTCTTAAGAGAACTTCTTCTCTTTATCAATCATACTCAGAATGGACTATCACAACTTTGGAAGTCTAAATTTATCCACTGAAATATCAGTTCTTAGTTCATTTGGGGATCCACATTAATTTAGCCTTTGTGTGCTGCTTCATGCTCTTGCATGGAATTGCCAAATAACTTAACGCACCTTTACTCACCTATTGTGAATGTAACCGTTGTTGTTTTGTTTTGACAGAGCAGTGGAGCTGATGGGAGCGGAGGCAATAGTGATGGCTCCTCCAAGCTTCAGTACCGGTATGACTGGCATCAAACGGGCTCCCACGTCGTTGTGGCAGTGTATGCCAAGAATTATGACCCTGTCAAAACGACCGTTAAGCTTAATCCTGTCCGTCTCGTCATTAGTATACAGGATACTGTGACAGCAAAAACATTTGACCTTGACATTCATCTTCGTGGGGTGAGTTTTTAAGGAACTTAATGGTGCAATTTTAAGGAATTAGTCTTAAAGAATTGACATTCTGGTGGCCTTTTCAAGGGTGTCATGTAATATTCTCGTTTTTATTTTTAGTTATTTCTGAAGTGCTTTTTTTGTTGTAAGTGATATTTTCTCTATAAAATACTGGGAATGATGTGTTTTTAAATTATTAAAGTGATTTTTTTCCAGGTAGATTTATACAAATTTGAAATAGTAGTGGTAATAGCATTGATTTCTATAACTACCAATCTATTTTAACATTAGAGTATGCATTGTTCCGGCTCTATTATAGATCAAGGTAATTTTTGCAAGTTTCATGCCAAAACTATTTTAATTTACATTCCTCAACAATTTTTTTGAAAATTGGAGCGAATCCTTTAGTTTGTGTGGGGTGGAAAGGTTGTTTAGGTATTTATTTTCATCAGTGGGTAATAATGTGGTGCTTTCTTGAATTAATTTTTTTGTGTTTTTGTTTCTTGAGGATCTTATCGATGATGTTTGGGTGATAACCATTTATAGCGGCAGTTCGTTTTATGTACTCCAATTCTGATTGAAATTTTTTTTGTTCAATGGGACGTTAACGAGTCTATGGGCTAGGGAATGAAACGCCACATGTTTGTGTGTATCATGTTCAAAACATGACTGATGTATGTAATTGTTGGTGTGTGTGGATTTTCTGTAAATGTTTGAAGAAAATTTATTTGTATTAGTACATGAAGGAATTGCGTTAATTAAAAAAAACATGGTAGATAACCTTTATTCATCACCAACAACAAACTCAAAACACTTTTAGGAAACCCAAAAGATCCCATTGATCCACTCCATAAATCAGGCATATATGAGATAAGTTGTCCCAAATGTAACCAATCATGCAATGGACAAACACGTAGACATATTATCACATGATTTTAAGAATGCATGGCTTGCTACAAACTAGGTCATACTGAAACATCGGTGGAACATATGCATCAACTCTCACACACAATCGATTTGAAAAATTTAAAACTCATTAGCACAGTACCTAACCACTTATTAGACATATATGAAAGCATCCATGTCCACTGCTCCAAAAATAAATGCATGAACCATGACCAGGGCCCCATCTCATCATCTTTATTTTTCTTAACAAAACACCAAGATCACTCTACTCAAAAAATCACCATTAATGGCTAAGCTTACATTGTAATTATTTTACCATAACCCTCGCAATGGCTTCTCACCCCCCCCCTCCTATACCTACCCTTCCAAAATAACAAAAATGCCCAATATGACCATTCCCCACACCTGCCATTCCACCTGTCTCTTGCCAACAACTCTTTTTTCCCCGCCATACTTTTGACCACTACATTACACTCAGTGTATATAAGACACCACACTTGAGTGGCATCATTCCTTCTCTGTATAGGACTGCTTGGCAGTCGAAACACTGTCAGCTTCTGGGCACATCCATTACCTTTTCCAAAGTGGGAGTCACTGGGCTAACATCTGAAGAGATTCCATGGTAGACCTTTCTGAGTGAGTGAGTTTTGCAAGGGTTAAGGCGTTTATGCCTACCCATGCAAGTGAGTGATTCGCGGGTCACTGGCGAAGAGAGAAGCCTCTCAAAAGCCCTGGTTGTACGAGTGCCTGTGACTAGCAAGGATCAAGGCTATTTAGTATGTCCAAGATAGAGGGTGCATGATTAATTTGCATTTATTTTATTACATACGTTGGTGGGCCACTGGCACAGAGAGAAGTCCCTCACAAGCCCTGAGTTGTGAGTGCTTGATAAGAGTGAAGGTCAATGGCATCTAGTACACCTTAGCCAGAGCATTTTTTGTTGTCATATTTTGGTTTCATCATATTCTGTTTTACCCCACTATATCATTTTATTTTGACTTAATTTGGAATATTTATATATATATATATATATATATATATATATATCTTTATCCCCCTCTCTAATTTCGTTACCATATCCTTTGCCCTGCCTCCCATGGGATTACAACCTTGACCTGGTGGAAGGGGGTTTGTGCGTTCCAATGACCCCTAGAGCTGTGCTGGTGGGAGTAATAATAATTGCTCCTGGTAGGGTCACCCAGATAGGTCGAAGGTTAGGAGCCAGACAAAAGGTAGTCCACACGGAATCTGTTCCTCAGTGAGGCGGCTGCAAAGGTGTCTGACCCCAGTGGGGCGGCCATTAAGTGATGGTGTCACATTAAAAACACTATTAAGGAAGGCAACGAGAAACCACCTCAATTATTATTCGCAAGATTTTTATGATGGACAGCATAGAGAAATTGAGTCCTGGCAACTGCGAGACTCGGCCCGCGGGGCCGTGTATCGTGCCTGGCAGCAAGGGAGGCAAGGTTCTGAGGTCATCATCCCACGATACCCTTGCAGGGGAAAAATAATAGCAGCGGAAAAGAAGATGAAATTAGTTAGAATAGGAACCTGGAACGTCAGGACAATGTTGAGGACAGGGAAATTAAAAATATTAACCGAGAGATGGGAAGAGGTAATATAGATGTTTTAGGTCTATGCGAGGTGAGATGGAAGGATAGCGGGGATTACTGGAGTGATAATTATAAAATAATATACAGCGGCGGGGATGAGAGCCAACCATTGCGGTAATAATAAATTAAATTATATAAATAAATATAAATGAAATTAAATATATAAATAAAAGTAATAGTAATAAAAAGTTGACGTAATATTAAAAAAAGAGGTAGGAAGAAGCATAGTCAACATAGAGCAAGCAACGGATTGAATATTACTCATCCAGATTAAAGCAGAGCCGACGAACTTGATCATTGTCCAGGTATACATGCCACCGAGCAACCATAAGAAGGAAGCAGTCGATAGGATGTATGATGAGTTAGAGGATATAATCAAGTGTGTTCCTGCAGGGAAACATTTGATAATAATGGGGGATTGGAATGCGGCGGTAGGCGAAGGAAGAGATGGTGGTGAGGTGGGGGACTATGGGTTAGGCACGAGGAATGAACGTGGGGAGAAAGCAATTGAGTTCTGCTGGAGACGGGTTAATCATCACCAACACATGGTTTAGACACCACAAAAGGTGTAGGTATACATGGAAAATGCCAGGTGACTCAGAAAGGTATCAGTTAGATTATATTATGGTTAGGCAGAGGTTTAGGAACAGTGTGATGAATTTGCATCCGTTTCAAAAAGATAAGGGAGGGGTGGCAGGTTATGAAATGGAATGTAGAAACAATAAATGGATTAACAAGGAAGGAGTATCAGCAGGTCACTAATCAAATCAGTCTTAGAATTGATTACTGTGATTGAATAGTGAAAATGAGGGAGCAATGGTCGCTATCACTGGGAACAATATCTATTAAAATTTTGGTTTAAAATTGATATCACCTGGCACTCTTAATCTTCACTGAAATGAAATTTTCAATTTGTGAATTTTATGATACTTGGCTCTACTTTATGTAAATTCATGGTGAAATTTGAAAAATGAAAACTTTATAAGTTGAACTGAATTTTAACGATTTAACATTGAGTGCAATTTACGAGTGCAAGTTTGCTTCAAAAAATTTTAACCTTTATTTGTGAAAAATGAAAGAACAGATGGATTTAAATTATTGTTAGAATTATATAGTTTTATTTGGACTCGCATAAAACATTTCAATTTGTAAAATAGAGTTGGAAATTCAGTGCAAAGGACTGTGATTTATTTGTTGACAGTGCTAAGTACAGTGAAGGGTGGAAAAATGGATTGTGTTTTGAATACGATGGTATTTTGGGTTCAACCCATCCCTAAAAATATTCTCCCACTCTCAAAGCATTGTGGAATTGAGGGGAAAATATGAGAAACAAAGTGGGCATCTTCATCATTCACTGACAAAGGTGAATGCAAATTATATTGCACATACAATGTTTGATAGCAAATTTGTTAAAAGGTGAGGTGGGTCTCACCAATTCATGCACTATTGGGAAGAGTCCATTCGTGGCTGTTGTGAATTTACACAAATCCTAAATGATTAACCGTAGGTGGTGGATGTTGCCAGCAGTAGTTCCAGCTTCCTGGCCACCAAAATAGAAGTAAAGCTACGGAAGGCAGAGGCTGGATCTTGGGTGGATATAGCATTGCCAAGGAAGCCAGCGGAGAGCAAGCCCAGCGAAGGAGCGAGCCTGTCAGAAAAGAAGAGTGTGGAAGGGCTTGCGGAGGAGGTTGATTGTGTGGATCTGAGTGACTTGTGAAGTTTTTGTTTCTTAGGTTCAGAATTTTATTTATGTACATACTCAAAGGGTCACACCTGCCGTGAAATCTCTCCCGGAAGCCTTACCCCATCATTTTATTCCTATTACACTCACAGCAGCACATTTGAGAGCTTTTGCAGCTTGCCAAACTTCTAAAGAGACATTGAAGGGAAAGATTAAAGAATGTAGTGCACGAATTATGTAGATTGGCAACACTATTTTCCTTGCCTAGCATAAATGTGAATATGAGATCTCATTATGGATTAAGTTTCTCGGGAGGGCCATATATGGAATTGCATCTCAGAATTTACATTGATTGAATGCTGAATTTGTGAGATGGATGATTTGTTCAAAAATTTCAAACTAAGGGCTGGTCTCAAATTTTGGTGCATTTATGGAAAATTAATGATTTTTCTTAGCAGTGTAGTTTTATGATTTAAATCTCATTTATTTCTTCCCCCACTTCTATGGCTCTATTGCAGGCTATCTGACGATTATGTGATAACAGTGTGTTTGTCATGGACACATTTGTAAATGCCCTGAAAAAGGATATATTAACTGCATGATACAATGGAATATTTATACTGCTATGTGTGAAATTGTTTTGAAATTAAAATCTACTAGAAGACATTTTCATATTTGTCAGTTTTATTTATTGATTATTATGTCCCAGTAAAATTTAATGTTGGAATTTCATGGGAGTAATATTACCAAGTGGCATTTTTGCCAAATTAAAAGATCGGTTATGGTTGTGAACTTTGTGTTGGTTTGTGAACTTCCAAAAATGGAGCGAAATTTCCCTAACTTACTGTGGAGCTGAAAAAAGTTAAAGAGATGTCATAATAGGATAGCTAGGAGAAGTGCTCAAAGTACTCCTCTTAATGATAACCCATTAAGGATAATGATGACAAAGAATAATTATCACTTGTTTATTATATTTCCAGCCTTTGGAAAACACTAAATGAATTTGAATAAGTGACTGATAATATGGCCATTGAAAGGTTAAGTGTTTGAAAACCTCCTTAACAGTAAAAAAGGAGTTTTGACCAAAAGAAACAAACACAGGGCAGTATTTCAGTGTTTTTGCCATAAAAAATGCCGAGGGACAATCCAGCCTTATGGTGCCATGCAGTAGCACGTAAGTATGTATAACTTAAGAATACAGTTGATCTGATTAATGTATGACATAGGAGCTAGCAGAAAGACAATACCAATGTAAGTCTCGCAACTTATGACAATCAAGGTTTCCCTAACTGCTCTATGATGGTGTACTAGATAATGATGGAAGGCAAGAAATATTTACCCACTACATTCATGATACTTGGAGGTACGATGTTTGAATCCAGGCATACAATAAAATAATTACACAAAATATCTCATTTTCAACTTATTGAATGTATCCAAAGACAATGAAGTATGAGAATAATTATTCCTTTCAATTTTGTCAATCATGATATATGATGTATGAAGCAAACAGTAACTTCGGTCGTATGAATATTATGGGAAGGTCCAACCCCAGCCATACACTTTCAAATGTGAAAGGGATTATTATTAGGTAATCTACCAGTTATGGTAGGTTCTTGGATGGACACTACTATCAAATATTTTGTAATTCCAAACAAAACCCAATCCAGCAACTTAAACTACATCAGGTCCCTCTTCATCTCTGTGTACTTCTTTCCTCCCTTCATCTCGTCCAACATCCCTATCCTGTTCTTGCCCCTTCCTCGTTTGCCCAACATTCTCCCCTCTATTACCTTCTTCAACATCCCACTGCCGCTCAATATGCCTTTCATCCATTTTTCCTGCATCCATAGGATTTCTCTCAACAAACCCCTCTCCTCACCCACCATCCGCAGTACTTCCTCATTTGTTTTCCTTTCGGTCCATTTCACCTTCTTCATTCTTCTCCACACCCACATCTCAAAATCCTCCAATCTACGTCTATCCTCCTGCTTCAGCGACCACGTTTCCGCGCCGTACATAGCTACACTCCATATCAGAGTTTTTACGAGTCTTGTCTTAACCTCCCTACTCAACGTCCCCGTCATCAACTCCCTCCTCCTTGCCTAGCGCAATTCTTCTCCTGACATACCTACTACTTTGACCGTGTTGGTCCAAAACACCTCCGAGATACGTAAACTGTTCTACCTGCTCTATGTTTTCCCCTCCTATTTTAATGTTTAGCTTAGCCTTTTTCTTTCTGGAAAATCGCAAAACCTTTGTTTTATTAATATTGATTCTCATCCCATATCTATCGCACTGAACCTCCAATTCACTCAGCAATGCTTGCAACCCCTTGGCTGACTGAGCAACTAATGCTTGGTCATCAGCAAACCTAACCGATTTTACGAATTCCCCTCCGACTTTCATTCCTACCTCCAGTTCTTCCCATGCCTCTTTAAGCATTTCCTCCACAGCACCGTGATACTGGGCAACCCTGCCTTACCCCTCTTCTTAACACTGCCCATTTGGACTCTCCGTTCCCCACTCGCACCTGAGTAGTCTGAGACATGTACAGGTTGCGGATCAGTCTCTTGTTCCTCCAATCCATTTCCTATTTTCTGCAATACATGCAATAGATTTTCCCAATTCACTCTATCAAACGCTTTACGAAATCTACGAAACAGGCAAATACGTCGTGATTGTACTCAATATTCCTCTCGATTAGTGATCTCATTACTGCAATGGCATCACGCGTACCTCTTCCCTTCCTAAACCCAAACTGATCATCCCCTAAGTAATCATTTGCCTTACTCTCTATCCTTTTGTTGATGATCCTGAGAATAACTTTAGCTGCGTGGGATATCAAACTTATTGTTCTGTAATCCTCACATGATATAGCCTTTGTCTTTTTTGGAATAGGAACTAACACCGATCTCACAAAATCTTCCGGCCAGATTCCTTCTTCATAGATACTACGAATCAGTCCATATAGGGCCTTCTTCCCGCATTTTCCTAAACATTTCAACAGTTCTACAGGTATGTTGTCCACCCCCACGGCCTAATTTGGTTTCATCTCCCTTAATGCCCTTTCTATTTCATCGTCGAGTATGCCTGGACCTAAGCTATCTTTTTCTAAGTCATGTTCCTTTTCTATGTCTAACCTTGTCGGCCTAAGTTCTTTACCATACAGTGTTTCTTTCCGAGTATATTACTTCCATCTCTCATGGATATTTTCTGTGTCAACTATTATCTTACCCCACTTATCTTTAACTGTTAGCACAGATCTTGCCTTCTTATTTCACGATAATAACTTAACCTTTCTGTATGGCGCACCAATTTCACCCTTCCGCTGTAAACTATCCCGAATACCTACGTAACTCACTTGATTCCCTCCAGGTAGCTCGGGAGTTGGAAAAGCGAACTAGATGGACATCAGCTGGGAAGAGGAAGGATTCGGAAGGGGGGAATGGGACAGAGAGGAACGGGCGATTCGAGAATGCCATGGAAGATTCGGGGGTGGTGGAACGCGATTGGGTTGTAGCTGGACAACATTTTTCATGAAATACACTTTCTTCCCATACATTGGAGAGCTATTAAATTGACGTATAATGGACGATGATTCATTCAAAAAGAAGGTATGCGCAAACTGCCAACTGAAAGATAATCTTCGGGTGAAGCACGCAAGCATGATTGACTGTGTTTTTTTACATATGGGCATGGCACCTTGTACATTACGGGGAGGGTGGGTTGGACAGAGGGTCGGAGGAGAGGGGGTCGAGGCACAGGTGAAGCAGCATTGCCAATCCTGCGATGAGTCAGCTACGTCCCATCCGACAGACTGTGCAGTGCACTGGCATATCCTTGGGTAGCATTCAATTCATCTTTCTCGATGACTCTATCATCTCTTTAGTTGGTCTCAATCTCCCTACCCTCATGGTAGTAGGGGGATTTAGAATTCTCTAATCAAAAAGCTAAAAAAACTTGATCACTCGTCGATCTAATTAATTTCATGAATTACCCAACCCTGCTCTGCTTGCTAAATCTTTGATATATCCTCATTATTTCTCTTTCGCGTGCTTCACCCGAAGATTATCTTTCAGTTGGCAGTTTGCGCATACCTTCTTTTTGAATGAATCATCGTCCATTATACGTCAATTTGATTGCTCTCCAATGTATGGGAAGAAAGTGTATTTTATGAAAAATGTTGTCCAGCTACAACCCAATAGCATTCCCCCACCCCCGATTCTTCCATGGCATTCTCGAATCGCCCGTTCCTCTCCGTCCCACTCCCCCCCTTCCAAATCATTCCTCTTCCCAGCGGATGTCCACCTGGTTCGCTTTTCCAACCCCCGAGCTACCTGGAAGGAATCAAGTGAGTTAGGTATTCGTCCGACTTGCCCTGTTGGCGGTTGGAATTAGTTTATCGGATTTCCAGTAATTATGTGTTCCGAGTGTTTCTTAAGTGCTTGAAATTGCTCATTTTTTTAATTCAAAACCCATTCGAATGCGTTACAAGGAACGATCTTAAACGAATAAAGAGTTTTGGAAACATTGGCTGCATCGAGATTTGAACGGCCGGGGATGATGATTGGAACTCCTACGCGCTACTACGAGTGCGGAGTGACCACAAGCCGTACTCTAATGGAGCGAAGAGGGGGCCGTGCCCTGGCTCATGGCAAGGGACGGAGGAAGGGAGTTCACTACGCGTTGTCAGTCATTTTACGGTACCGATTCGACCCTCTAGAAGGGCATTTCCATGTGATTCTTCTTCATCGGATTCCGCTATCACCCCCCTCCCAGAATACATCCTCCTTTCCAAGCGGCTTGAACCCCGGCCGGCAGCGACCTTTCTTGCTTATGGTTATTGCAGTTCTCCTTCTCATGAGCTCTCATCCCTATCTCTTCCCCCCATCCTTGTCCTCAGTCACCCTCCCAAACCAACCCCCACCTAGGTTCTTCTACTTTGGTCAATCTCCCAACCACACTTCCCCCTCTTTCAAATTCTCACCCTCTTTCCTCATTCATTCCCCTCCCACCCCCCTCTTCCCCTCCCACCTCCCTCTTCCCCACCCACCCCCCTCTTCCCCTCGCCAGTCCCTTTTGAAAGACGAACAAACAACTTCTGAATTCTTTCATTTCTTACTTCTGCCTTTATTTATGACTTGTATTATTGTAGCTCGGATTTAACTTTTCTGATTTTCGGTAAATTTGTGTATTTTTTACGGGCTTCTAATTGTCATATATGTATTATGCAAAATCCAAATCTGGGCCTTATAAGGAACGATATGAAACTGAAGATTATTAGGAATGTTGGCCGCGTCGAAAATGGAAGGGGCCGAGGATATACGATCGCCCGGCGAGTTCGGAGTCACCTCAAAGCCTTGCTCGCCTCGTGGGGTCGCTGGGAGACCGTGATCTGGCCTGTAGGATGGGCCGGATGAAGTGCACGAGGGGTCGTTCTCTTCTTCCGCAGTGCCCATTCGACTCTCGTGATGTCCATTTCGGAGCAATGGCCTTCACCCCCTTCCCTTAACCTCCCTCCTGCTCATTCCTACCCACACCGCGACCGGTAGTCTTGGCACTAACTTCGATGCATTTTTGTTGACCCTCCTCCTCCCTCGATCTTACTTCAACTCCACCCGTCTTTGTGTTCGGTTACCCACCCTCCTCCCATGCGTGGCTCTGTTCTCGATCCTAGTTCACCTCCTCCTCCCCCAAATGTTCTCCACCCCAAATCACTCACCCTTTAGTTTTTCACTCGCCCTCCCTTCTCCATCTTCCCCTCCCGCCCGCCCTCTTTTTCAGCCTCTTCCCTATTTAAAGGCGAGCGGGACACTACAACGGCCTTTTGCCTCTTAAATTTGGTCGGTGGAGGAGGTCGTCCGGGTCAGTTCGCAAGTCAAAGGTCGTCGTGTGCATCGCATCCGGGTACGAGGAGGGTCCTTCATCCGCCAAGGAAGATGTAAGTTATTCATTTGCCTCTATTTCATTCCCGAATTATGATTATCACTAGAAATAGAGTGGAGCGATGTTCACACAACCACGCGTTCATGACAAAAAGCGCTTCACGGCGGTAGATATATTTTTAGTCTTTTAGGAAACGAACAATTTCAATGCTCCATGCCTCTTTGCTCCAACTGAATACAATTTTCGAACTAACTTTATGTACTTGCATGCTGTGTTTAACGTCGCACATCGTAAAAACTCTTCAAGTAATTTCGTTGTTGGGCGGGACGAATGTTACAATGATTTCACTAAGCCAATTGAAATTAGTAGGATATTTAAAAATAAATATATGTTATTTTAAGTACGAATTTTTCTGTTTCAGGAGTAACAAATCCCTAGCACACCACTACCCTCTTTTACATTCGTCACAACCTAGGGTTTTTTTCTTTCAGAATCGTGGAATTCTTTGGTTGCACGTTGTTTACTACTCGTCTAGATTGTTTCTTTCCAGTGGTTGTGGTTTCTTCTTTTCAATCACAAATTGTCAGTCTAAATTTTACCGAACTTTGGTCGATTCCGCCAGAAATGGCCTCATTAACATAACATCGTGTACGCTCATTGAATTGCATTCTCTCTTCAGAATAACCATAGTGCCATTTATAACATCTGTGCTATAATTAGTTTTCCTGGTCCTTGGTTTAGATAGGGTTTCTTCAATTGAGGCAATTCTGTGTGTCTCCCTGCGGATGCCGAATTCCTCCGGCATTTGACCCACTCGCGCAGTCCGGGCTACACCCCCTGCCACTCGCCCGGAGTCGAGTCGGCCTTCACATTGGACTGGACGCAGTGTTCCGTCCGAAAAATAATTTCTTGTCGTCGCGGATGAAGCATGTGGTTGTGTGTTTCTACATGTCCATAGGCAAACCTTTCTCGGAAGGTAATTTCTTATCTGATTAACCACCCATTCATTTGCCTCCCTATCTCGTGTGACATAGTGCAATGTTTTTCTTTTAGTTATTTAGGCCGGTGTTGCATTGATTCTGAATTATTGCTGTCTTTATTCTCCATGGTCATATAATTTCACTCTTCTTTCGTCCATTTCGTTCCTCAAATTCATAATTCACTCCTCCATATCGGAATAGCATTACGACGGGACCTGACTTGCGCCAAATGCATCATTTACGTCCGGTTAATCTTACTTTTCATTATCTCTAGCGGTTCGCTTTGGTGTTGTGGTGAGATTTCTGACGCCACCCTTTTTCCTTTTCATGCGGTCTTTCTCTGGCCTAGAGCTCACCTAATTCCACTCGATTCCACCCCCCCCCTCTCGGGATATTGTATCGCTCGTCCATTCCCAGCTGGTGTCCGCCTCGCTTGCTTTGAGGTGTAACGCTGGAAGACCAACTCGACCCTGTTTGAATTGACCAAATTTGCTTACAGAGATTTTCTTTCTAGGGTGTTCTTCTTTTTAATTTGTGCCGTTAATTGCGTTTAATGTCTCTTATTCTTGTGTATTATTTTACGGCTTCTGAGAACAACGTGAAATAGTTAATTTCTAAAAATCTAATCTTCAAATAGTATCCTTTCGTGATAAGTGACTTCAGTTTTTTCGCGCGTAAATGACTCTCATTCCTTAGCGGGGAAATGTTTTTTGTTATATCCAGAAATGGCGTTACCCAAACTTCCGAGAAAACATAATGGAATCTGAAATAATTGTCACCACAGTTTGGATGTGAATAGTTGTCTTCACTCAACTCTTTGGCAAAAATGTCCATCGATTTTTATTCTGTAGCTACCATTGACATTAATTAAACGCGTTGTGGTTTCTGACATTGAATTTCCTTACCTTTGGAATACATTGTCCTCTGTAATTTCTGCGGGGCATCGTACGACCATTCTCGTCAACGTTCCACTTTTTCTTCGCAAGCAATTTCAGCAATAAATGTTTTCAAACGTTATCGCCATTTCCTCGATTAAACACTTCGTTGAAGTCTTCCAACATAAGGTTCCGTCGTTAAGGTATAATTCTTGCCGGACCGGCTTTATTGTGCACAGATATCCCCTTGACGGAATTCTGTTTTGAATGATAACCGTTTTCCTTCAGTTTTCACTGTCTTCTACGCAGTGGGACGTCATGAGACGACTTGGGGAGATGCAATTACCATTAAGATAATGTGCCCTTCATTTTTCGTAAGCATATTTTTTACTTGTTCCGTGCAGCATTTATTCCGTTGATAATTTCATGATACTACAAAGTTCCTGAAACTTTCCTCATCGATGTCTTCATGTGAATAATTTTTTTTTTTCGGCGTGCCTTAGTTTGATGTTAATTGAAAATTCAAATTTGGCCTCTCGGACATTTTGGAAAATCGCTTAACGAGGTGATGATGCAAGTCACAATATATTTGATCCCTTCATTATCAGGAGAATAGTTCATTCTCCTGATAATTTTCTGACTAATCCTATTGGACTCATTTGTGGTAATTTTTCCATCAATATTACTTTCAGCCGTACTAGGCGTGGCTATATTATGGATAATTACCATACCCTCTTCCGAATCCCAGTTCTGCATGTAATCTGGTTTAGCTAGGTGAGATGTGTACTTCTTGTTAATTTGGAAAATTTGTTTTCCTTGGCGAATCTAGCACCAATTTGGTGGAGTTTTCTCTAAAACATCTCGGCAGGATTTCTTTCAAACATGTTCAGTGACGAGAGGGGCAATGCATTTCGTCCACAGCTTGAAATATTTCGCATGTGATGTGGACTACTTCCTCATTTTTTGAGACCTCATCTTCACTCACTCGAGCTGCGCCCATTCCTTCCTCTTCTTCCCCCGACATCACTTTTTTCTTATTGAGGAGACGTGAATAACGAGAAGTGAAAATTTCTTCATCCCTTCCGATATTTCTATTCCAAAACTATCATATCATAATGGCATTGCTGGACGCCTTAAATGGGTCATCAACAATCATTTACTTTAATGGCTTCAAGGAAATAATGCTCCCAGCCGCCAGTATGCCCTACAGCTAATTTTTCTTAGCGTTTGTCTTTCTAGGCAGCGGTACAGTTCTTGCACACTCTTACGAGGTAACTGCATAAGTTCTTCAGTAAAATGAATACCTAACCCAGTTAAAACCAGTTTGTTTTATCGGTGATTTGTCGAAGATATTTTCATCCAGTAGAATCTGGTTTTCTTACCAACACAGCACCTTAGAAAAGGCGTCAAATTTCCCCCATCTTGCCGACTTAGTCGTCATTTATTTTCAATTTTTTTCCGCTACCACTTGTAATATATAGGTTAATCAGTTATCCCTAATTTTTCTTTCGGTATTTAAAACTTTACACAATTATTCACACAAAGGGTGATTCACGCAGAATAATAAAAAGTGAATTTCATTTTGGGTGGAGGTAATCCAAGAGTACTCTGAATGACAATTCATTATCTGCGTATTTCTGGAAGTCCTATCGTGAAGGAATCTCGTGACGTCTCAACTCGCTTCGCTGCCTGTCGCTGTTTATATCACACTACTTCATTGACGAGTGTGGCAAGGTTGAATTTGGTCCTTTTATTGCTTGAAACATTTCACTTGTGACCAGTTCGCCGCCTTTGCGTCAATATGCGACGATGGACATTCTCTCCCCCGCACCGAGTCATCACTCCTCTTCACCGCTCCTTCACCTGCGATTCCTCTTTTTCCTAGTGGAATGGCAAATACACGTAGATAGGTTGTGGCCGTTATTTCTACACACATTTGTAGACTTTAATTGAATCATTGACTTAACAATCATCTAGCTAAATTCACTAAAAATGCAAGGCATTTAATAAAACACAACCCACATAACATGTAACCACCACACCTACACACAAGGAGCCTCCCAGTTCCTTAGAAGAGGAAGGAATCCGCCACGATGACCCCAGCGATAGTTGGCGAGAGGCGATGGTGTTGGTGTTAGTGGTATGTGGTGCATGGTCATTGTGGTGCTTTTTTAGTGAATAGTGCTTGTGTGATGTGTGCGTGTGCACCGAGGGATCGTCGATAGAGTACGATCTGCCGCCGTTGGACCTTACAGATGTAACCAAGGTAAGGACTCATCTCCTCTCCTTCCCTCTCCCCCACAACGTTCTAGGTTCAGTGTGTAGAAGCCCCCTTAGCTCGAGACAAGGCCTCCACGCTCGCGGTAGGGCCCCCGGTGGGGCTTAAGGGACGCAACCAATGCACTTAGAGAAATGGGGGGTGAATTAAAGTGATTCTTAGGCGATCAAATTAGGCAGGACATTTAGAGACTGGGGTATGACATTAATTTAGAAATAGCATACACTTTGTCAGGCACACATGTATAACATAGCATTAGGCAGGCATTAAAATAATTTTAGAATTGTATTTATATAATAAAGTACTAAGCACATGAAGGTTGTGCTTAATATTATATTGCATCATTCCATCGATCTCTTTCCTCCTGTTCCATTATCAATCATCCTTCACGTTCCTTCCACTGACCTTTTCCGAAGGCAGCGTATTCCTGTTTTAATGGACCGCTGTAACATGGTATCAGTAGGACGTACCTCTCTGCAGCTCCTGCAGGAGGGACGTGATGGACCGGCCATCGGCCTTCGTCCTCACTTTTGACGAATGCCGGAAAATGGGTTCCAACGAGCTGTGCGCGATACCTCTTTGGGTCAGCAAAAGGAAACTCGTGCAATCTTTCTCTCCTAATCTCTCTTCGTTTCTTCCTTTTCATGCCTTCTGAATGTTGCGTTGGCATATAACGGTCATCACTATAAAATATAGAATATATTGAAGAAAATATTCCATCATTGTTTTATTGTTCGTAAGAGATGGCTTAACCATTCTCCATCGAAACGGGATTTGTACGTTCAGTGATTCGCCTTTCGGTTGCCTTTTCTATAGCCGCGACTTGTACACTGCGCTTCCCCTTCACTATCACGGTCTCCCATTCCCATATTTGTTTTCCATGTAAAAAAATTCTTAAAATATATCCCTTGGGCTTGATTTTTTTATTTAGCGTGACGCCTTTTCATTGTGCCATCGATAATATTAGGCCGGACGTCTAGGGACCGGCTATATTTAAAAGATGTAGACCCGTATGATCAAAAGTGATCATCAAAACGAACTCCCGAAAACCTAAGTCTGCAGTGCTGAACGTCCTTTAAAACCTTTTTTGAGGCTGTTCAGATATCAATGGAAAACTTAGCTTAGTTCCCACCCTTGTTGGTACTGGCGATGTCAAATTTCTACACTTTTTAGGTTTCCCTCTAAAAGCAAACAAGTCGGATGGTAGCCAAGTCATCCTTGGGACCTGTAGAATAATAAAAATATTCAATGAACTATGCTGGCCATTTACTTTACCTCTGCTTTGAACGTTTTCTCCCCGAACGAATGGGCGCCCATTTCCTAAACGGCACCTCATACTATTGCAGTGAACATTCGTGCTGCAATTAACCGCAAAGGGACCACAATAAAATACCACACTTGTATACTACGCCTACGCCTTGATGGTGAATATATTCACGCGAGCAATTGGGCTATCACCGCTAATGTCATTTAAATTGTCTTTCAAAAACCAATGCTTATTGTCAGTTTTTCATAAATCAATCTCTTCTATGTCAATCGAGTTACGGCGGAGGAATCAGTGTAAATATTCTGGCTATGAGAAAATTAAATTTCCTGCATATGTGATGGCCATTTTGGCCTCATGGCCTGTATTTTGGTTACCATGCAGCTTTTCTCTTTTGAGAATCTCATCCTGATCACTAACCCGAGGAACTCTTTTTTTACCCGTATTTGATTCTACCTACAAGCCTTAATCCAGATTAATTTATCTACAAAGGATTTGCTAATTCACTTTTTCCTTTTCTGAATACCTCTGCATTTTTCACTCTGTCATTACATATGCCACTGCTATTTTGTTCAATGGCAGTATGCGACATGCATATAATGAAGACCTTGGTATTCTGAGTGAATATTATATATTATTAGTGCTTGCCCGTGCAGATAATATTTCTCCGAATATCCGTGGAGATGAATCTGCAACAATTGAACCACATAGTTTACCATCGGATGAGCAAGTTAATGGTTCCACTCGTTGAATTTTGGGGAATGGAGTTTCAATCGCAGATATGAGGAAAGTGATGTTTCTTAAATGAGACCCTCCGCTCTTATGCCTAGAGAAACATTGTCTCGGTGATAAGGTTTCATTTCAGGAGAGAGAACTTTTCACCATCAAAATTAATGATTCGCCCTGCAATGTGATATCTAAATCTGTTTTACACGCTGATGACACCACATTTTGTGCAAAAAGTCAACATCTGGTAGATTCAGCGGTACGATCTAACGCTATTCAAAGACAGGTTAATTAATGGTTAGATATTCATCAAATCCATTTATAGGCAAAAAAAACTCAGCATATTATATGCAGTCTTACATAAAAAATAACTAACATTGAAACCACTACAGTACCAGGAATCTCTCTTCATACAAAACTAAACTGAGAGGCCCACATCGGTCAGATCTGCAATAAACTGAGTAAAGCTATTGATATGTTAAGCTGGCTCATCTTTCTCGTTTCAAGAGAGTATCGTTTAGCACTAATCATTCCTTCTTTCGGAGTCATTTGAATTATGGTGTTGAGTTCCAAGGTCATTCCCCCACATGTTAAAAAAGTATTTGTTAGCCTTGCAATCAATACTGTATTACTTTATATATTTTTAAGGATCAGCTCCATGTGAAAGTTAGGAACATTCAAGTAAGATCTCACATCACACTAAAACTGTAAGACTGGCGTAACCTACACCGCAAGATGTAAAGCGAATCTACCTGGTTACCTGCTCACCCACTATGCTCATCAAATGAGTCCCTTTGACAATCATCACATCGAGGAAATTTGTCTATTAAGTAATATTTATATTGACGAGATTTAATGCTTGTGCCATTTTTCAAAATAAATAAGGTATTATTATTACCAAAGGCTGGCTTAAGAACTGCGGCAAATGGCAGTACGTAAGAGACACTCCCTTTCTCAATTTTTCATGCGAGTGGGTGTGATGAGCCACAAGACTCTCATATTACATGGATACCGAAAAAGGTAAACTTCCTTCAGTTACACACTCATGCTAAGACTCACATGTACCCCTCTTATATTCTTCACGGTACACCTGTTAGGGTTCATAATTCTTAATCGATGAAACATGCCTCCCTTGGTAATGTCAGATATGGGCATTATGCACTTGTGAATGCCTTCTCAGTGAAGCATTCAAAACAATCCTCCTCCAAAATTGCCTCCCAATGGCTCTTGGACATTCTGGGTGTTGTGAAGTGAGCAATTGTGGTATTATTTTGTAACTTTTTTGAACTGGAAAATTGGAAGAAATCATAAATGGTGCCATTCCACGTGTAGAATGAAAAATGAAATGTAATCCGGGCTGTTGAATATAATTTTGTTAATATTTTCATATTCCTGTCAGAACTGTGTAATGTATACTTATCAATAAATTAGATAATTGTAACTTGTTTTCGCGTATTACATTTCTAAATATATAGTTGCCACTCGGTGATTGTTCACTCGCACGATCTTCTTGCAAGTGATAATCTTCACGTCGTCATACATTGCGTAAGTTGCGTAAGTAAAAACTAAATCACTGCTGCATTGCCATCAGACGTAAAGCAATCCTGTTTATTACTTAAATTAGTCTTTTCTACATGGTGTCAGATGTGAAACGGATTGGTAAGAGTACGGAACATTTCCTCAGTCAGACTGCACAACAAGCTAAATCATTAAAAGTTTAATTACAAACTGCATAATTCAGAGCTCACAACGGATCAACATTGTCACCATTTTCACCCCAACAGCTTGCTTAGGAGAATGGAAAATGTAATTATCATTCATTTTGTAACATTTAGGTTATGCATAGATTATCAAGTCACCCTGCGCAATGATGCTTGCTGATATTCTTAGAAGAAATATGATCTCGATGATCGCAGTAATGGAACCGGTGGCAAAAAGGCAGTAACTTTTTCTAGCTAATTCCATTCATAATACTCTCTTTTCCGCTTGAATTCGTTTTAGAAGTGAACTTGAACTCGTGCTTAGGAAAAGCTCGCGTAGGATATGTGATAAAATTCAAATAGATTCTACCCAGAAATTCGCCCGTTTTTATTGCATTGCTCATGAAATTCTCTAGTGTAATCGCATGGTTGGTTATACCCTTATAAACAATCTGTATAAATGTGTACCTTATCCGTAACGGTGCTGTTGCAAAGAGTATTATTAAGCTACCTCTATTAAATTCCTTATCCTTTGTGGGATATATTAGGACGAAAGAGAAAAGTGTTCTTCATATTGAGATTAACGTACGGAAAGGTTTTTCTATAGAGCATATGAGAAGCCTAAAACTACCTATTGCCAATGCTGTAGTATCGTCTTCAGCCTGGAGTGGTTGATAACGACCTTTGTCATGTTACGGGAAATATGTACAAAATTGTTGTGAAAAAACGTCTTGAAGCAGACTTACTGCATTGGAAAACAATGCATTCCCCTCTGAAATCGCGACAGGTAGCTTAAGAGATTAGTGACCGCCTTGTCTCCAATTGTTTCGCACATGTAATAGCTGGCGATGGGATTTCGCTTACCAGTCGAAAGGTCAGCCCCCAGATGCAACAACGAACTATTTCAGAAACTAAGCAATGTAAGTAGCATGAGATTAAACGTTAAAAAACAGCGGTAGTAAGTTCATAAAATTAAAACTATGGTATTTCCTTGTCTTAGTTGAAAACATATGCTCCCCATTATAAACATATTAAATAATAATACTTACCTGTAAAAATGTTAGGGAACAGTACTCCCATTTTCCCAAATTACAGTAATGACTAGTTATTTGTTATTAATTTCAATGTGTTTTTCCCAATTGCCAAGCATTCCAATACTACTTCAACGATACTACCGACCCTCTTATGTATTTATTGTACTTTACTTGCCTCCAAAAGCTATTAAGATAATGTAAAGTCGTCCAAACCCTCCTTTTTGGGTGTTTTCTTGCAAGATTTTTTACAAAGGTCTTCATGTCCAGACTCAATAGCTTCCCCCCCACCTTTGTTTTTATTTATTTGTATACACATAAGACTTCACCATTCTTTTCTTGTTTTATATCGCTCTATATTCCTTTTTATTATTATTTTTGTGAGTTTGACGAAGGGTTACATGGAAGGGACCTTATTATCTCAACATTGCCCGAATAAATCCTTTATCCTCGGCAGACCTTGATCCATCTACAATGATGAACTGAATTACTTTCTCCAGGGAAGGATACACTCGACGAGGTTACGAAATGGAGATGGAATATTTTGATCACTTTTGTTCATTGATTTTTCTCATTCTTGTAATCATCCCGCTGAGAAGTCGTACCAATTTTTCGCCACACGAAACTTTCATTTTACCATATCAAATTAAATGTTAATAGTTGGACTCAGTCCTATTCCTTCCCATATTGTTCCAACGATTGAGCTGGTTTTCAAATTCAATTATCCATTTTTTTCAGTGGAAATTCAGGTGGTGTATGACGAACTGTAATATGGTTGTTCGTCTTGGAGAAAGAGGGAGAGATCTAATGTGGAATGCAGAATGAACTACGGAGGAAGAAAAAAGGTAAGGGTGCGGGGTATAAGCACCATGCTGTAGTGGCAGGATTAATTAATGAAGGTACTGAAGTTATAAGATCGTACATTTAAACCGGCTTAGAGGATGTCGTAATTTCTAACAGGTGAGAACTGGGTGAAATTGACTAAATTCCCACTTTCATAGTCCACGGTTGTCTAATCTGCTTTCATATAGATTCCAGTTTGTTGTGTAGTTCATTATCTCAAGTTTTTCATAAAATTCTACAAACTCACAATTTTAAGTTAATGGCGTTTTGGTCAATTTTAATTGCATTAATTGGGATAATATTAGTCAAAACTACAAATTAATAAGGTAACCAATGCTATGCACTGAGCAAATAAAAGTACCAATGGTGCCAACCATAAATAGGGAGATTTTTGACCAAACTTTTTTACTTCCGCAAGTTATCGTTGAATTTTTTCTTTGTTGCCTTGACCTCCAAAACTTATGGTGTTTGAATGTATCATTTTCAATCGCAAACTCCCCCATCCCACACCTCCCATTCATGTACTTTCCTGAATTTGTACTTCCTGTCTTGAAATAAGATTGAACTGAATCATTACTCCAAGCCTCGAATTGACTCCACCTCGGAAGAAAATGTTTATTTTAATGTCGGGAAGATATCCTATTCATCATCAGCATAGCTTTTGTGTGCTCTCAACTGAAAGAAGCTAAGCTCTGATGTGTGGTTGACCACATGAGGTCTGCTGAGGTAAAAGAGGAGATGGGGAAGAGGGCAAGATTCACATTGCGAGTAATGACATAAGCTATTTTAAACTTAGCATATTTTCAGTTTTTTTGAAAATTTGGAGATATGTCTTCAATATCTTTGCGGTGCCTCTACAAGAAGTAGCAAGTGTTATTTGTAGTCAGCGGCCTGTCTCAAGTAAAAGATGACTATTTGTTCTTCGATAAATTGAAATACAGTATTTCATTCTATTATTCAAATTTTGAGTTTACTTTTTTCTCAAAATGAATATTTCAATCGAAGAAAAACTTTCCCAGATCTATCTCATATTTCCCTTAAACTGGTTGTATGCAGGTATTCTAACGTGCTCTCTGAAATGTTTTCTTTGAACCTGGGCCAACATTAAAGCTCTAACACAGGCATACTACTATCTTAGTCTTTTAATTTATTTTAAAAAGAACAGCAAACCTTATGTTGATTGAGGGATTGTGGTTGGGATGTTTTCTCTCCGATGAGTCAAAGGCTGGTGGGGCAACTTGTTCTAAGGAATAAAGGAGCTGGTTAGGGAGAGTTATTTTTAGATATAGGTAACATAATGAGTAAGGTCCGATTTTGAAATTGTCATTGTATCTTTGTAGATTTTTTGCTACCTGATGAATAATAAATATGGTAACTGTGGCAATGCTAAGTTTCGTCTGTTAATCTCAGTGCCATATCCAACCCAATTGGTCCCAAGTACGCACAAGGAAAGATTCTCAAATGTATATTCAAAAATAATAATAGACAATCGTGAATTGAACTGAAGACGAGTGCACCTGTAAGGGGGGGGTGAACTGTTTTTTTCATGTCAGACGCAATGGTCTACTTTGTGTGAGAAACTGAATTGATCATTGAAATCAAAACAATGCAATTCCACTTGAAGGTTGGTTTGATAAGAGATATCTCCTTAAATCAATCAACATTATTTGTACCATGTGTGAAAGTCACACAACAGGATTATAAGAAGTGGTGCCTAGCATCAAAGTATTTAGTGGTTTTTCATAATGTGGTTTCATTATCCTTTTGTTTATGTAATTAATAGATTTATCCCTATTTGATGTTATCCAATCATTAAAAAACAAAGTAATTAAAGACTTTTCCCATTTATTTGTGGAGTAATGAAATATTTCAAAATATTTAAGTCGGCATTCATTTAACTGCCAGAATCCAGCTACGGTCAATTGACCAAATGAACAAAAGGTAGGTGAAACTTTGATATGGAGCAGAGCTATGTATGGCGCGGAGAAGTGGTCACTGAAACAGGAAGATAGAGATTGGAGGCTTCTGAAATGTGGGTGTGGACAAGAATGGAGAAGATGAAATAGACAAAGCAAAATAAATGAAGTACTAGGGATGGTGGGCGAGGATAAGGGTTTGTTGGGAGAAATCCTATGGAGGCAGGAAATATGGATGAAAGGTGTATTGAGCGGAAGTGGAATGTTGAACACAGTAATAGAGGGAAGAATGTTAGGCAAATGCGGAAAGGGCAGAAACAGGATAGGAATGTTGGACATGATGAAGGGAGGGAGAAAGCATGCAGAGAGGATGAGGGACCTGATGTAGAGTAGGCTGCTGCATTATGTTTTGCTTGGAGTCTCAAAATATTTATTTGATAGTTGTCCGTCTACCTTAACTGGTAGATTACAATAATAATCTACCAGCAAAGGTAGGTTTATGATGAAAACCAGCTACCAAGCAGTACAGAGATGACTTCCTTGCCTTGATAACTAAACAACCCATCACTGTAATAGACCTACCTTCTTTCAACATCCATTATGGGAATATAAGAACTAAAGCATTCAAAATTGGGACCCAATGAAATGGGCATCAGATAAAATCACAGACTACCCAAATGTATGAAGGATACTCAGGGGACTGCTGCAGTCAGTCCTAAATTAAAAAGAATCTATACTTATATTATGTGCATACACCACCCACATGATATTTTTTAATTGTGATATTTGGGCAAATAAAAAGTAATAACGATAATTAATGCATACCTCCTCATTCCGTTGTCCAATACGCCTCTACTATTCTTACTCTATTAAACCTTCCTAGCCTAACATTCTCCCCTCTATTACAATTTTCAGCATCCCATTGCTAATCAAAAAGGTCTGTATCCACCTTTCTTGCTCGATTATTCCCAGCAATCTCATCTCCCCTCCAATGATTAATTATACTTCCTAGTTAATGGGCTAAAAATATGCTGTTGAGAAATTCATTACAATTTAAATTCTTTATGCCAGTGCAACTAAGAAAATCAATTTTTATTGGGTTTTTAATATGAATCCTATTGATAGGTAAACATGAATGATTTAAGAATATGACTTGTTTAGTAACTCATGGATAGTAGTTTGTAAAGGTAATTTTCTGGCATAATTAAAAGCATACATTATAATTCTTCCACAGCATGGTGTAAGAGTAAATTATTACTACCAATTTTTAATGTAGACAAAATAATATGTGAACATTTTTAAATGTACTTAATTGGAGATGCAGTAATATTATCCCTGAAATATCAGGGACATGGGTTTTGTCAAACCGAAGGAGTTTTCAGAAAGCTCCGTTTCATGCATTGTTTTAGAAGAAATTAGATTTGTTTAGATTATTTTGTATTCTATAATTTTGAAATAAATCAAGGTTTTGGATATATTCTTGCATTATTAATTCTTGTGTATCCTTAAAATGTTAACAACTAAGACTGCAGTAATAAAGAGCAGTGCAATGGATAGAATTCCATAGATCGACTGCACCACTGAAACCATGTTGAGACAAAGTTCTTGAGGAATTTTTGGGTAATATTATTATTAACTAAAGTTTAAGGTTTTTGGATCAAACATAACTCCTCTATTCTTCACAACTGGCCGATTTCATTGAAACAAATTACGTGAATTGCTGAATACGAGCTATGAGATATTGCAACCAATTACGGTTGCCGCCCCATTTTTAATTTGAGCATTATCTAATATTAAATCTCCGTTTATATATTTACTATAGTTTTTAAGTACATTATGAAGTTCCAGCACATTCTATAAGAATGCGCTGGAAGTAATCGGAAGGGTGCGTCATATTTTATATTAACATAATTCGAACCAACCCCATAAACCCAAATACGCAATGCATTTTGTATGGCCATGTAAAAATTGAATTTCGAAATTACACCTTGGTGCCTCTAGTGAGAAAAGAATGTATTAGGATGTGCTGATATTTGAGGAGGTTGCATTTAGTGAAGGCATACGCCATCTGTTGACCGAATTCTCAACCAATCCTTTAATTAATTTTTGTTCATTAATTTTCATGTTAATTGTCACCAGGGATTTTAACGGTAGCTTCAGGACGCCGCGGGAGATCAGGAAAACAATTAAATATTGAATATTATTGTGAGGAGGGCTACCATTTTTTCCGGCCGGGCGGCGGGGCGCCGGAAAAAATGGTAGCCCTCCTCACAATAATATTCAATATTTAATTGTTTTCCTGATCTCCCGCGGCGTCCTGAAGCTGCCGTCAAAATCTCTGGCGACAATTTTATGCATATTAATGAATCGAAAAATATTTTGCAAAAAAAAAAATTCGGCAGCAAAACGGAATCGAAGTAACATACGCTATAGTCTCGCCTCCGTAATCCGCCTTTTATCCCCCGGGCTACCGGGGTTCTTGTGAAATATTGGTTCAAAACGGGTATATGTCTTGCGAAACTACGGACTTAGCCGATTTTTGCTCAAAATCAACTCGGACTCGGCAAGGCCCTCTCACCCGACGAATCCAAGGCATCTGCCTGCCTCGACGGCTCTCTCGCCTGGCGAGGGCCTCTGGACTTAAAATATTTTTTGCTGGGTGGACTCGGGTCGTGAATCGGGTCTCGGGGACATGCATATTTTTTCGGAGAGGCTTGGCCTCAAGGTAATCCGAGACGGCTCGTGAGCGGTTGGCCATCGATGGAGCTACTCTTTTTTGAAGCGTGAGCCGGTTCTTGGAAAACATTCGATGCCGTGCTTTTTCGCACGGGCACGCATTTTGGACTTCGTTCAGTTCGGTTCATGACGTAATTTTTGACCCGGTGCGAGTAAATGAGGTTCATATGTTTATTGTAATCACCAATTACACCTTAAAAACCAAAGAGCAATTGTTCCGAGTACACCCAATGTTGCTATGCAGATTAGAATAAAATTACTTGAGAATATTTTGATGTTTTAGGTAAACATTCTGTCACGATTTTAGATATTTGCAGGAAATACCGCAATTTTATTCAAGTTGATCTACTTCATATTGTTTTAATTCGTAACGAATTGAATAGCCCGCATTGCCGAATGCATGGCAGGGGGTGTAATTATATTCAGACCAATTATTTTTTGGAGATTAATAGATTATATTCATTTACAGTTATCTGCACTTTGGGTATCATTTCAAATCAACATTTTTTTAGTTTTAACCAAAGAAAAAAATCTTTTTTAGATGAATTCCTGCATCTCTTTAATTCTTAACCAGCATATTAAGGTAAAATTAGTCTTTCAGAAGTTACACAAAGGGAAAGATTTCAAAATTAGACTACATTCATTATTGTTTCCTTCGTCTTTATTACTCTTAGATACATTGGTTGAGATAAATGTGTATTATAAACTGCATCAGTATTCCAAATATCCTTTATTAACCAAAGCATTTCACTGATATACTCTCATAGCCACTATCCACAATGTTAGTGGTAGGAGTTGCAGTCTCTTCAGAGGCCTCATTTAAGGTTGACACCCACATGAAGTGCACTTCTTTAGATGCTGACGGCACTGTCCACCTTGGCACCAGCAAGGAAATATACACCTTCGTTTCTTATTTCCTTTGGCGAGAAAGCTTGCTGATCAACTCTGATTCCCATGGATACTCCTCACCTAGCATAAGCATCCAATGGAAGACCTGAGGGATGAACTTGAAATATTATTAAGAATTTGAAGTTAATGTGGTTTTTATAAAACTACTTTTAGGATGTTTTCAGCAAAAATATAAATACTTATGTTCCAAAGGGCTAAAGCAACATTTAGTGGTTTAAGATTGGAAAAGATATGAACAAAATTCGGCTTGTTTGGTTAATTTTTGCATTGCTTCCCAAAGATTTAATGCTTTCAGCATGGGCTACTCTACTCTCAAAAAAAGCTAATTTGAATATTTAATTGCACCTTAGGTGTCATAAAACTGATAAACTTTGCATTGAAACTAGTTTTTGCAAGTGAAACTTTTTGCCAACAATCCATTAGTAATCTTTTACTCTCGGCCCTGTCACAGTGTCAACGTTTACACAATTTCTACTTGCTAAGACAATACAAATAATTCATCGTCGTATTTTTAATACTTACGAAGTGAGTGAAAATAATTAGCCAATTGTCTCAGTAGAGCCAGAGCAACCTGAAGTCTTAAGATTTTACCCATATTTTCTCCTCTCGAGAGCAAGTGGACATTTTCAGGTGATTTTCCTGCAATAGGGCTAATATGAAATGACAAGGGAAGCTTTGCGTGTTTCAGTCTATGTGACCTCATCTGAAGCGTACCTGCAGAGAAAGTAATTTCATATCAACATTTTTTTAAGAATGACAAAATTAAGGAATTGGTGGCAAATTCACCGATCTCCAACGTGCCGAGACGGTTACTTTGTTTTCGTTATTAGGATACATGGGAAATACATTCCATTCCGACGCAAGATATAAGCGCACAGCCTCTGTGCTTGGATGGCGAACGAGATACTAATTACGCTGGCACCGTCATGTACGAAGGAATAAACTACAAAATTCAGGCGGAATTTTTATCCACTTAACACTATCGAATCTGCAGTCTCTCCCCATTTAAATCACATGCCAGAAGGTAGACCAGAAGGTATAAATCGGATTATAAATTGTGGAGCGTCTACAATGACAAAGAATTGGACGTTGCAAGTCGAAATTTCAATGCGTGTGTGCGCGCAAGAATAGGAAGCTACTGCGGCCGTAATTGCAACCTTAGTATTGTCAAGGATCGACAATATTTGTAATTTTAGTGGGGATAGCGAAAAACCGAAGTCATTAGCGCCATTTGGGGCTAGATGAGAAAGGAGGAAGGGTGGAGAGAAACCTGACGTCGGCAATAGCCCACTCTCAACGAAAGGCGCCATGGGGTCCGCAGTTTAACGTCCCATATGACGGACGGTGTACTCAATCAAAGTGCTCTTTAAAAGTACCTTTCTCGTTGGGATGGAGACCACTGAAAAATACCTGCCGCCTCTAGGATTCAAACTAGGACCCAAACATAACCCTAGTACCCTAGGGTAACGTACTGGGAAACCAGTACGTTACCCACCACACCATTCCGATCCCCAGAGATAATTACGGGATCATCATTAATACATCCCAAGGACTATAACCAAAGACAATTGAGCAAAGCTGAATATCGGCTTTAACGCTTTACTTCAACCATTTGCTCAGTGTATGTATATCCAGCAAGAGAAAGCACATTTCAAAATAATCTTTGTAGGCTGACTACATACGTACCAACATTCAACCGTCAATTTTGGAGAGTGGCTCTAAGATCCAGATAACCGAAACCTGACAATTAGAAACTTGACACACTGAACACGTTTATGAAGAGGTGTAATCTACCACTGGATATTTGCACGAGGTCTTGTATTCAATCGCCACTCACCAATGATATACATAGAGCTGTCCGTGATTTCGACCGCTTAGTCTTCTCCTGAGTTACTCGACGATATGCCCTCCGGGATAGCGATGAGTCCATCTGCTTCGATCGGCTAGCTCATCCCGGCTCTCAAAGCGAACTGGCAAGACCGAGGGCCCGTCCGCAAGTGAAGGGGGGACCTTGGGGGAGGGGGGAGGCGGGAGAGGCTAGGGGGGTTTATTGAGTGGGAGACTTCGCGCAAGAGAGAATGAAATCGAATTGGGACGATTGAAAAGAAGGCTGAGGGAATTCTTAACCCGTTTCAATTCCGAAAGTGACCATTTCGCGTATCTTCGCAGGGCTTTGCACTGGAGCGAACTGGAGTCCTGCAGTTAACCGCTCTCTTCCTCGCCGAAAGCTTGAGTAACGAGTGTACGAACAGCTGCCTCCAAGACCACCAGCCAATTATGCAATTGTGTGTCCCTCCAGTAATGTGCGCGCGTCATTAAACGAACCATTGAGTGACCATTCAGTGAATCCAGACTCGGGTGGCATTGCCAGTCCATGACTATACAAATACATGCCGTAACACACATGTAAGTAAATGAACCCAATGATGATGCTAATGCCTCGCGACTCGGAAAATAATTTGCAAGTTCCAATTAAATTGGCGATTATTTGCTGTTAGGAAAATTTCATCCGGAACTCGGTAAAATAAATGTGTTGGCAACTAATATTCTTCAGTAGGCAGTATGAACCTGAATATTTCCTTAGTTTTTTTTAGTTTATTACATATGGGCAGTGGGTCGCGGTGTTCCAGTGGGTAGAGCGTTGGACTACTGACCGGAGGGTCCCGGGTTCGATTCCCGGTCAAGGCTAATTGATTTTTCGGGTACCAGATCTTCCTGGGAAACTGGTACCCGAAGGAAATATTCAGGTTCAGCATAACCGGCACAGGGAAAGGAACTGGCCCCCCTACCCTGATGTGTGAATTTCACACGCCGTCGGCTTAGCACTGGGTGAACTCTGCCATCACCTACTAAACCGACCTTCGGGTTGATTACTGTGTTTTTTTACATATGGGCATGGCACCTTGTACATTACGGGGAGGGTGGGTTGGATAGAGGGTCAGAGGAGAGGGGGTCGAGGCACAGGTGAAGCAGCATTGCCAATCCTGCGATGAGTCAACTACGTCCCATCCGACAGACTGTGCAGTGCACTGGCATATCCTTGGGCAGCATTCAATTCCTCTTTCTCAATGACTCTATCATCTCTTTAGTTGGTCTCAATCTCCCTACCCTCATGGTGGTAGGGGGATTTAGAATTCTCCCGCAGTATCCCTGCCTGTCATAAGCGGCGACTAAAAATGCGGGGAGACATACCCGAAAACTAAACCCTAGTAAGAAAGGGATACTTCCTTTCAGATTCAGATGAATTTCGAGGACCAATAACAACTCTCACTGGATAATCACCGTTTAAAGTGAAAATCAATCCCAATTACTTCATTTAATATGAAACTTTGTGCGCCTGAACAGATTCCTATGAACATGGACTGCTTCATGGGGTATGGTCCTATGGTCCCAGATGGCTATGGAGCCTCCTACTGCCCACATCCAGACTCAAATGTGTCCTGCCTATCTGCATTCCGAGCGTTTGAGCCAACTGACACCTGGAAATTCTCCCAAAGCTTAACATGCAGTCTAAAAGCTATGAGCCACTTGATGCAGAAATGCACACAGACAGCCAGTGACAGAAAATAGAAAAATAAATGGACTGGAGACACCCAGTCTTAGCATAGCTTTTATATTTCTCTTTGCATTTCCCTGAAAACATTTAAAGGGTAAATTATTTTTTTATTTCAAATAAAGCACTATGCACACACACACGTGTGAATACTAGAAATAGTATGAAATTAATCGCTCTCGAGAAGTGAGCACTATCGACTGATGGAATGAAATAAATTCTTTCATTTTCATAGGCAATTTTTAGAGAAAATGATAGAGAATGAGTGAAGTTGTGTTAATATGCAAAATATTTTCAAATTATATTTAAGTCTCCTGAAACACAAATTCCTGTGTTGAGGAGTGCCCGCACAGAATCTTGTCCAAATGTAGGTTTGGATGAATGAAACACTATTGATGCCTGGGAGCATAATAGCATGCAAAAGGCTTTTTTCTAAAATGTGCAAGCTTTTGGTTCCCTCTGCGCATGATTTGATTTCAACCGAGATTTTACAATTTACCTTCCTAAATCAGGGCTTGAAATGAGGATCAAAGGTAAAAACTACACTGGCTTATTAAATAAAATTGGCAATTTTCCACAAAAAATAGAAATTTATTGATACGACCGGTTTCGATGCAACTACATCATCATCTGGTAACAGTCATATTCTCGTTGTCTGCTATATATGCTGGAACACAAGTAAGGGGGGGGTAGTAGAAAAAGAGGGGAAAAAAGAGAGGGAAGGGAGAAGGAAAGTGGGCAATCGGAAAGACTTGGACCTCATCAACGAAGTCCAATTCTCATCTTCACCCTCCCCCCTCCTCTCCATCGCCTTCCCTCGACGCACGTGTGACCAGTGATCTCCTCTCCTTAAATCTCGGAATTCCCCCCCCCCATCCTCCCCCGGTGCACCCTCTGACCAAGTTACCCCGAAGAAGGCGTGAAGCTTTGTGTCCCCACTCCTTTCTCCCCCTTCCTTCCTCCCACCCCAACCCTGAATCCCTCGCTAGGGCTCTCCTTCACGGCTCCCTCCAACCCCCCCATTGGAACCATATAGACAGTGACCTCAACCTTTACTCCTTTTCGAACACTTCTTTGTGCATGGATATCTTCGCGGCCGGGGGAGGGGGAACCCCGGTCCCCCCCTTTCTCCACGGTCCTAGGAGTTTAGCGCTGCACTGAGTGTCCACCCTCAATGAGACAACCCTTCCAGCCAGCGGTGACGTCTCCCGGACGGGGCTGATTTTTCACCCTTTCTCCTCACCAGAAACCTTTCTCCACCCCCATTGACACCCACGTTGCCCACTTTCCTTCTCCCTTCCCTCTCTTTTTTCCCCTCTTTTTCTACTACCCCCCCCTTACTTGTGTTCCAGCATATATAGCAGACAACGAGAATATGACTGTTACCAGATGATGATGTAGTTGCATCGAAACCGGTCGTATCAATAAATTTCTATTTTTTGTGGAAAATTGCCAATTTTATTTAATCATGTTATTCCACCATATCACGCCTGAAATGTCTCTTTTAATAACTACACTGGCGTTGGTTTTGAAAATTATTCCTCAGAAAAAATCAGAGAAAGAATCAAGTGATGACTGCCTACTTACAAGACACCTGTGTATGTTAATACCTAGTTTGTACACATGTGGACTATGTAGTCTGCACTATAAATATAATACAGATTTCCTTGAAAGACAATTAGTTGGTTCCTGTTTGAACAGTTCATGTGCTGGTATAATTATGTCACATTCACCATCAGCATGTAATTGATGTTAAAATATTTGCAATGGTATCTTATATGAATGTTCCATTCAGCATTGTAAGAGAGATGAACTTATGGGGCTTTTCATTTGGATATTAAGTTATTTCTCAAGCTCTATGCATTGAAATGATGCAAAATCAATATGACAGTAAAGTATTCCATGGAAAACAGCATTAAAATTGAAATTTACAGATATTTTTCCCCTTCAGAGTAAACTAGGTTAAAAATTCTTAGAATCAGTGTTGAAGTTATTTTTCAGATTGTGCAGCAAATGTGCAGAAATCACAATCTAGTGAATGTTATGTAATAATTACAAAAGATTTCGCAAACTGTGTGGGAAAGAACAAGTTTAACTGGATTTTGTTTAGAACACAATAGGAGAGAGGCTATTTAAAAATAAATTTTCTATTTGAGATTAAGGTAGGAAAATGGAGTTTTTGTTTTAAGAATGCCCTTTGCTCTTGCCTTGAAACAGAGCCCAGAACACCATTCTATGCCTTCACATATATCACCACTTCTTTACTGGTTTTTCACTCCCTTGGGGTCACTTCCCAAAGTCACCCTCAAATACTTGTTCTCAGTTCAATTTCAAAAGATCTATTAAATTTTCTATTTTTATAGGAATTAAATATTCTTCCTTGGCATATTCCTGGCAGGTTTAAGTGGTTGGGTCAGCATAATAAGACATCTGAAAATTATAAAGCCATCAAAATATTATTGGCTGGTAGAGGCACATCTTATCAGCCTATAACATTTTAGCTGTTTCTCTAAAAAAAGTGCACCATATCGTCTGTCATTGTGATAGGCAAGTTGAAGAATAGTGCTTTAATTGGTGTTGGTTTAGGGTTTTCAACTCTGTGGAACTAATTCCTCTCTCCAGATCATGTTTATATACTTACATTGAGCTTTTCAGGCTCATTTCCTAATTTTGCTTTATCAATACCTTCCAACACGTAAATTCTTAGCAAATGATGAGGAAATGTCATTAACAATTTTAAAGTGATTTTTTTGTTTCAAGCATATAACATCAAAACCAATATATACCAGAGCAATGAAAATGACAAACTTGTGATGTAAGCATATACATTTTGAGTTTCAGAGACTGAATATGTTAAACCCTGAATAAAAGATGTTCTTATAGTTATGGAACTGTATTCAAGAAGAATAATCTAGGCCTCTAAGACCACTATTTGGTTGGTGGATAATAAGAGAGAAGTGTTTGTTCATGGTAATCATTTGGTTACACAAACATATCATGACCCTGGCAGCCTCGCTGGATTTTTGCAGGGTTAAGATTCAATTGAGAGACAGGGAAGAAGATTGTTACATTGAAAAATTTGTGTAAAAATAAAACTGTGCAAATTATGGGAAGGTTTCATTCAATTGTATTTCATCATTTTGTGCACACATCACATCTGTAAATGGCTGCCAAACATCAGCATGGGTTAGTCTTAGCCCATCAGTAGGGCAGATATAATGGCAGAATTTATTACTTGTGGAAATAAATAAATTCTGAAATGAAATATTCTTCTTCTTCATTGTCACTTTGCTTCACTCTATATAATCTATAACCCAGTAACTGGTGCCATGCACTTTTATGCATGGCACCAGTCCTATTTCTTAATCCATTTTTACATACCACTTTCTTGTCATTCAGCATGATTGAAACCTCTCCTTTCATATTCCCAAAACTAAAATGCATATCTAAATTTAAAAGAGGCATACTGTATCACATGAATCGTGGACCCAAAGTTAGTTATTTTCATGAATATTTTTGAAAGGATTGTGTGAGTCAACCGATATTGATGCAGTACCTAATTTGTGTTTAATTAAATTCCTTAAATTTTAAATTATTATAATTTTGTTTTTCCATTCCAAGAGTGTTAGGAACATAAATTACTGTGACTGTGTAAAAACATACATTAATGATTTTTTATTCAAAAATTGACTCAACCTTTTGGGGAAAGTTTTCTTGAATTTCCTGCATGGAGATATTTACAAATTGACCTACAGAGGAAGGTGCTTATGGGAATCTGTGAAAAAATTATCACCTTAATGCATACTTTGAGCTGTGTGCTACACAACTCTTGTTTGTTATTGAATTTTTGTTGCCTTAATGTAGTGCTGTGCCCAAGGTAATTTCAACTTCATGTTTACCTGGTGCACTTACCATCAGCCACCATTCTTCATCCTATCCTATACAAATGTATTTAATGCCCAATTGTGAAACTGGATGTAATAATGAATCTTAGAGGAGCTTTACTGCAAGAAAGTGGAAAATAAAAAGCAAAACACAAATGTATTCCTTCTAGAGAACTCATGAAGGAGTTATTTTTTAACAGTCATTAATATTGTGTCATGATAATAACGTAAGCTAGTGCAACAGTTCAGTTAGTCCAACAGGATGCTTTGTCAGACCAAAGACGAGCCAACACACGTATAGCTGTCAACAATTAACTAAACATTCAAAATGGCCAAAATTTTTGCATAAGTGCAAGACTAAAGTGCCAACATTTTGCCACAAAATATAGAAAATCAAATATACGTAACCCATGGAAATTCGAACTTCGTGATACTTTTAAAACAGACCTCGTATATCCAAATCATTTGCACATATACGATGAATTGGTGAAAGTATAGTGTGAAGCAGGAGAAATGGATGAATGATAAGTTTTCCCCAAGGTTGTTACCCATGGAGCAACTTAATAATATGTACCATTCGACCCACAATAAAATGTGTGTTGCTCTTATAACTTACATCTTATCATAAAAGATAAAAAAATGCCTCAATGTTATAGGAAATACTAGAAATTGCTTTGCAACAATGCCGGAAAACTTCCAATTCCTTCTTCATGATCAAATAACAGCACACAGTTGCCTTAACCCTTTGCACTCAAGAGGTGAGTCTCACTCACCACACGATTTCATGCCGCAACTCAAGAGATGACTGTTGCCCACCACTTCATATGCTGTGGTAACTTCATGCATGTAGCTGTTTACGTTTAGTTCCTTCGACGTGGGTTCCTACGCTCTGTTTGTATAATCTAATGAAGTGTGAAATGATATCCCTTCAAGTGGAGATAGGACTTTCTTATCTGAAATTAGTATGTAATCACGAACTGGATTACATTTTTGGTCTCTGTTCGAGCCTGACAGCCTTGGCAAAGAGCCTAGAAAAGTTGAAGTTTTTGATCCCAATTACCATGGAGCCTAACAATGAAATAAGCTCTAGTGAAGATGAGTTTGATTTAGAGTTGCTAAACGAGGAAATTACATCTATACACAGGGAGCTTGACGATAGGGAGAATGCAAGCAGTGATGACGATAATGATGAAATAAGAGGTGTAAGAAGGCGAAAAATTAGAATAATAGACAGTGAAAGTGACAATGCTGGATAAGAGCCACAATCCAACAGTTCCGAATGGTTTAGCTGTCCAGAATCCGAAGAAATACCCCTGAGAATACAGTTTATAGCCGGCAACAATCCTGCAGGACCGCACATATTCGCAGACACGAAAGAACCGTTAGGTTTTTAAAACTATTTTTTACTGATTAAGTTGTTACAGAAACAAATAATTATGCTATAAGAAATTTAGAGAACAAGATGCTATCACCATTCTCGATATAGTGAACTTGGCACAGTGTGACTACCAAAGAAATGTGGGCATTTATTGGCGTTATAATAAATATGAGGACAATGCTGCTCGCGAATTTGCAAGAGTACTGGCCACAGAATGTCAGTTACATACTTTTTTATTCAAACAAATTTGGTACTACACCAGCTTTATCCTAGCTGAGGAGTTATTGAAATTGAAATGCCACTTGCCAGGAACAACACTAACAAATAGGAAGCATTTGCCAAACCGAAATTCGACAGGAAATCGACAGTAGCATTCCGCAAGGGAAATAAATTAGTTTTATCATGGCAAGAGGGTTGTCACGTGCTTGACGAATTGGAACAATGCAGGAATGACTTCTGTGAGAATAATGTTATGCGGTGGTGTTGAAGTAACCGTCAAGAAGCCTAATGTTGTAATAAATTTTTTAAAACATATGGGTGGTGTTGATCATGCAGATCAATTAGCCGCAACGTACTGTTTCTTATGAAAATCCTTGAAATGGTGGCATAAACTGTTTTTTTGGGGGCTTGAAATTTGCTTTTACGAGGCATATTCTTAAAGTAAGTACCGTTTGCTTATATTTAAATATTGGCGCTTCAGAACACAGTTTTGCTCCTGCAGCACCATCTACTGATTCATTGAGAAGCTATAGCAGCATTTATTTTGTTTCAGAAGTCGTTTGCTTGTCCGTGCATGCAAACAACAATGTCCGCGACAATCGTTGATCCCGCTAGCTGTGAAGTGCATTCTGTCATACGATTCTTGTATGCAAAAGGATTGTCGGCTGCTGAAATTCATCGGGAATTATGCCTAGTTTATAAACCTACAGTTATGAGTGAAGGAAAGGTTAGACAATGGTGCTGTGATTTTAAAAATGGACGAACAAATGTCCATGACGAAGAGCAAAGTGGTAGGCCCAGTATTCTGACCGATGAAATTGTTTCGCAAGTGGAACAAAAACTGCGACGTGATCATCGATTGACAATTAATGGCCTGGCTGAACAATTTCCTCAACTTGGACGCACTACTGTCTACAATATTGTTACGGAAAACCTCGGATACCACACATTGCGTGCAAGGTGGGTACCAAAAATGCTCACCGACCACCACAAAGAGCAAAGAATGTCCAGTGGACGAGAGTTTTTGGGTCGTTGGGAACTCTTTAAACCACCCACCGTACAGTCCTGACCTTACACCCAGCGACTACTTCCTCTTCTTGCACTTGAAACAGTGGTTTGGTGGACAATATTTCAAAACCGAAGAGGAACTCAAGAATGGCGTTGTTGATTGGTTCAGCCCTCAGGCGGCGAGTTTCTATGCAGAGGGGTTAAAGAAGCTGGTGCAGCGGTACGAAAAATGCTTAGAAGTGAACGGCGATTATGTAGATAAGTGAAGTAGGTTTGTAGCTAACTAAAAGTGCCAATAAAATGTGTTTCATATGAGTATATTTTTTCCTGTGACCAAACGGGCCTTACTTTATGAACACGCCTCGTACTTTGAAATCATTTTATGTTAGAGGTAGTTAAGTCACCAAAAGCACTACAAAACGTCTCAAGTTGCTGGTTGGTCCGCAAGGAAACGGCCTTGAGCGAAAAGGGTTAATTATAATTATTTAGACATCATTATGAACAAAAATGTTGGAAAAAATGGAAATGAACAGGTTAACATAGCTGATTGAATTAAAAGTGAAACTTCTCCATTTATATCATTTTCCCATACACACCACATTATTTTAAAAATATAAATTAATTCAGTAGTAAGTAAGAAAATCAAAACAATTCCACTTCCATGGTTACCCTAAAAAGAGGCCAGAATACACTTTTGAAAATGGTGTTGAACAAAAATTTCACTTCATCAAAATTAAAAATGCATTTAACAGAATTAGAATACTGAATCCTCCACACGCATTTTAATTCCATTCCCAAAATTGTAAGTTAAATGCTAGTAATTTATAGAAGCAAAATCTGAAGCCTCTGCAGTGAATACAATTTTTTTAATATGTAACTAACAATGCTAATTCCTAGGTACTAAATTCAGAAGTATGTTTTTTACAGTTTTAGGGGCAAGGTTATTCTTTATCAAGATAGGATAGAGAATAATAAGATATAATGGAAATAGCAAACTAATCATTTGATTTGATCAATTTGTGAAAGTGCAATTACATTTTAATCTAGTTTATGCAGTGTCCTTTTATTTATTGAAATTGTGTTTATCGTTTCTCTCTTTCTTCATCTTTCCTGGATAGAGACAATGAAATTTTGTAGCTACTTTTTGCAGTCCCTGAAAAATGTTTCTCATCACTTTTGATGGCCAAGTTTTATCATGAAAAAGGGGGTTTATATTTAGACAAATTATTTTATAAATAAAGTTGTTATGGTTGCACAAGCTCAATTGACAAGACCATCAAAATACACATTGCTGAAGCTCCAAATAATACGGCTTTAATTGTTAATACTTATTATGATTTCGACCATAAAGATCATTGCTATGATTTTATTGGCTGCATTATACTTCCTACTGATACCTTTGTTAATTGTCCATCAAAAATTCACCAACATTAAACCTTTTTGTTAATATATATCTGAACAAACTTGGGAAAGTGTAAAAAATAAAATTTATTTACGTTTCATTTTAAATAAATTTATAGCATTCCATATGTTTTCAGAATTGCTATATAAATAAAAATATTACCCTATGCCAGAATTTGGATAGCAAGATTTAACATAAAATAGCAAATATTTTCATTCCATATTTTATGCTAAATGGTAAGTGATCCAAGTCCTAAAAATAATAATGTAATATCATTATTAGCAATACTACCATTGCATTTTCCACTTAAGTGAAGGAACTTTCAAATATGCTCTATGTGTTGCATTACTTCCCTTCTAAAATAATTGTGCATTTTTGTCAAAAACTCCCAGATAAAGGTTTTCAAAAGCAAAATTATTATTATTAGGTAATCTTCCGGTTAAGGTAGGTTTTTGGATGGACACAACTATCAAATAAACATTTTGTGACTCACTATGGATAAAAGCAAAATATATACAAATATATTTCAATAGGATTTAATAAAATATAGTAGTATTGACATAAACTAAACACAACTATACATGAATAAAGTATATTACTGACCATGTAATATCACTTTCAACATTTTCTTCATTGTTTTCAATGGAATACAAGAAAAAATGTTAATCCAAAGATACACCATTTCATCCATTCAAAATTACTGGAATTTTGATTATTGCATATTAAAAAGTTTAATTAAAGTCAGGTGTGTTCTTAGAAAATTAACAACACACTGTCAGTTTCCAATTTAATGAAAAACAGCTATCGATTATATTTGAAAATGATTTATTTAAATAACTAGAATAGAAAAAATTAACTAGTCAATGGTGTCATAGCAATATGTCCTTACCTCTGTAATAGCAACAGAGACATTAGGAAAAATCAATTTTTAACAAAAAGCGAGGAATATTTATAGAAGACACATTTGAATGATTTCATTCATTCCAATTTTCTCTTCTACTGCATAATTCAAACATTTACTTAATGAAAAATGTCCATCTACTCAGCAAAAAGTTACTTGGAACAATGTATAAAAAGCAACAACTTATGTCTTGAAGTCATTAATAAGCACCAAGTACACTGTCAACACTTGTATACAAAATAAGAAAACTCTCAAGGTTTTATAAATGTATAGGTATCATACAAATAGTCTTAATGTAACTATCACACTATAGCATTACAGATTTAAAAAACAAAGTTATTAACAAATATGGTAATTATAAACACCCTCCTCAAGCATCATCGGTGAAGAAAATACACATGTACAATGCTGGGGGACAGGGCACGATTTCAAACTGACCACATCCTTGACTGAACAAGATAAAAGTGCCAAGTTGAGCAACGCGAGAGCCACTGTGGCACAGATACAACTAGCAATCACAACCTGGCGGTCACAGGCAAAACAAGAAGATGAAGAAAGTGACATAGGAACTCGGATGGAACACAAAGATACTAGAGGAAAAGCATGCAAGAGAAAAGTTCACCGTGATCATCGATAGAATTAGTAGTAGTTTTAAGGGAGTGACCAACAGCTAAGGTCATTTGGGCCAATGGGGATGGATGGGAAAGGAAGGGTGGAGAGAAACCCTGTGTCGGCATTAGTCTACTCTTGTCAAAAGGCACCAAAGGGTCCGCAGTTTAACATCCCATCCAATGGACATTGCACTCACTCAAAATGCTATCCACAAAGCACCTCAAGTAGGGATCAGGATGCCATTGAAAAATATTTGTTGCCTCCAGGATTTGAACCCGGGGCCTATCAGTATGAAGCCTGTACATTAGCTACCGCACCATCCTGATCCCCTTGATGAATAAGGAATACATGAAATTAGCATTGGATGATGAAAGAAATATCATAACTGACTGGCAAAGAATATTATAACTGACATAGTATAAGAGCAACTCAAGAATATATTACGGTGACAATATCACAGTAGCCAAGGATAATAGCTCAAATAAGAGACCTCATAAGGAGCAAGAAGGAAAGACAAGAATCTAAAAATGGAACTGAGGATGCCCTTTATAAAACATTGTGGAATTAAGTCTTATGAGAGGGCAAGAAGGCCAAGGAGGAACTAGAGACCTGATGCGAGGAAACCCATGACAATTAAGTTAAGTGTAAAAGCAAAACAGCATATAAACTGGTGAATAAATGATTTGGATCCAAGATGCTAATTGAAAGATACTAATAGAAGATGAGAACATTGGGAATAAATTGAAATATTCCACTGAATTAAAGAAGAAATCATGATAGAAAAAGGCAAACAGAGCCCAGAGATATTGAGAAACAAATTTGACAAAAAACAAAATTGAGTTGTGAACGACCTGAAGAAAAGCAAAGACCAGGATTTGACAAAATAAAAAGAGAAATTATCACGATACTCAAGCAAAAAATGAAGGATATCCTCTCTGGAATAATCAGAGGCATCTATGACTGTAGAAAACTTCCAAAGGACTTCGAGAAAAATGTGATGAGTGCAATACCAAAGATTGCATGAATATGTAAATGCAAAGAACACAGAATATTGAGCTTAATGTCTCATGAATAAAAAATACCAGGATAATCAGCCAAAGAATGGCAGGAAAAATGGAAGAAAGACCCCCGGAAAACCAATTTGATCTCAGGAAAAAATACAATAGGGAGAACTTAGCTTTTAGCCTTGTGGCTGAAAAAATGGTTACCTTAAACAACCCATTACATGCAACGTTTGGGGATTTGAACGATGCCTTCAATGGAACCATCGCTTAGAAGAAGACATTCAAGATACTAGAAACCCTTGGAATGGACAAAGAAGACAAAGAGTACTTCATCAACTTTACAAAAATCATGTAATAATCATGCAAGTGAAAAATGAAAAGAAAATAAAGTCAAAATAACCAAAGAATTTAGACAAAGATGAACCTCTTGCCAGTACTATTCAATGCATGCCAAGAGGATGCCAAAGAAGAACAAGAATTGGGAATCAAAGGAGTTGGCAATAGGAGAAAGGAATATGACCTGGATTGTAGTACTTGCAGACACATGGGATAACCTGCAAGCAGCTCTGGATGCATACTTCGGGAACGTCATATCAATGGGAAGAAAACTAAAATCCTTGCCTGTGGAAGAGAGAGGCTGAACCAGATATCACATTTTGAGGAAAGATTTATATATATATATAGAAAATTATGAAGGCTGTCAAACATAAAAGTTCTCAGAGGTGAAGGAATAACACTAAATAAACAATAATGGAGAGATTCAGTAAATCGATCTTAGGATTGAAACACTGATGATGAAGATAAGGTTATTAAAACAATAAAAATAAAATATTTCCTTCTGCAGTCAAATGTTAAAAAGTTAAAAAGGGAACAATTCTCACATCCTAAAGGTTCATCAAACATTAATAAAATCTTACCAACTTTAAGTACAATGTTTGTCAATAAAAGGATGAGAAGAATGTCACCTCGTGTAGTCCTGACTAAAAACTTCAAAATCACACCTAGTTCAATGTAGGAAACTCATCTGGCATTCTAGTAAATTTTCTGCATATAGGGCACACACTCTCCTTGCTCAACCACTGGCGAATGCACTGAAAGTAGAACAGAAAACTTAGGTCAGTCATTACAATTACATTAGATTACAAAAATGCTTTAATGCTTAAGTCAAAAGTGCAATTAAAAGTTACTGTTCAAGATCTATTTTATGCATCAATGTAATATTAATTATTAATTTCATATTAAAGCTGTGATACTACTAATTTGTGATGAAACTGGGGGTGAAGAGGAAGAAGATTAACAAGACACATGTCTATGAGAAAGAGAGAACAATACTAAATATTTCATGACAAGACTCACTGAGCAGACCACATGAAGTTGACAAATAAATGCATCTTTGAGGTTGAGTGTGCCAGTTCAAATCCAAATAAAATGTTATTAGGCCATGTATTTGTAAGTAAAGTTCTTAGAGGATGTCAAATACCTTAAGATGTAAAAGATGGTAGCCCACCAAAACTCATGGCAATTTGAAGTAAAATGCAGTGAAGAAATATTGTGGAAACTATTTCACATGAAATTCACATATATCATAACGTCTGATGCTTTCCACCAGCCAGATGCTTTTGCCATGATAATGTTTGAAAGAAATGACAGTTTCAGACCTAACATGGTGGAAATCCTTCATGACAAAAGAAGACAATTTGCTTTTCAACATAAATTTTTTTATTATGACCTAGGTTTCGTTACAGTGTAACATGAAGAGGGACCTAATCTTTCATCACTTTGAAAAAAAAAAACGATTAATCAAAGATGAAATATAATTCACTCAATAGCACATGTTAGGTATGATGAGCTCTTATGGCCTTGACAACTAAAAAATTGAAAGGGCGAATATTCTTTAAACGGCCATAATAAAATCTGACACCAAATGAAGGAATGCTGCTTGAGCAGAAACAAAAGAAAATAACTAAGTACAAATACCCTTAGTTATATTTGGGAGAGTATTTACAAACCACCCCCCATAAACTTCAGACTTACACATACAAACTGTAAAGACACAAGAGGAACACCTTTAGGAGGTTTTAATTGGGAACACCGTTAAAGAAAGAGCACTTATATGTCAACGTCACATCATCCAACATATGACAGATGATTAGACAGCATCATAAAAGGTATGGGTGTCAACTCCCAAACCTCTTCTTACAGGGCATTAAAGATCAAAATTATGGCTGTGATTTTTTTAACCAGTTCGTTTGTGGTTTTGTCCCAAGCTAAACTCCCACTTTGCTCTTGTCCAACAATTACTAATAAAATGCATTCCCCCTCACCAAAGATACTCTAAAATTTATAATACTGAATAATTAAAAAAAAACACTAACTTGTGTGTGGAATGAATGAGAGCAAACTAAGAAAGTCTTTGGATCACTCATTTCTTGAAGGCAAATGCAGCAATCAATCTTTTCACCATCCTTGCTTGGCTTTGAACTGCTATTTATCCAAGCAGAACGTTGATGGCCTTTGGTATTGCTACAAAAAGTTTCACCCGCAGGTGTGACATCCGAAGCCCAGCCCATAAACTTGTCCAGGCCCATAGCACCTAGAATTTCAAAAACATTCCAGCAACATTAAGAAACAGTAAGACTTAACATACTCATTTTTTCAATACATAATAAACACAAAATTGAACATAGCAAACACTAGAAGTGTATTATAAAAACTGGGCATATAGTTGTTAGAGCGAGGGAGTTTCTCTAAGCTCCCTCAGCATATATTTGACTTATGTCATAATGGATGTAACTATATGGCTAGGCTACATTGAAAAAATCAAACCCCTCTGGATAGGATTTTGTCTCGACTCATAACCAAAGTCATTTTTTGCAAATATCCCCAATAATATCCCTTATGAATAACTACATTCATGAAGTCAATTAATGAGGGTGATCTGAGATTTTTCCTGATTGGCCTGATGATGAAAATGGCAATTTGTTTTCAAAAAAGTTTTTTTAACATAATAACCTTTAATATTAATACATTTCCTTCAGTGGTGTTCCAGTGTCTCTGTAATATTATTCCTTAACAATATTATTTCTGTAATATTATTCCATAAGTGCTTAAAAGTAATAGTCCACAGCCAGTACCTCTCTAGATTGGATGAAAAACATTGAACAGCAAGGAAACTTTTTGAGTTTTCGGAAGAGGTGGAAATCCAAGGGAGTCATACCCATGGAATAGTGTGAATGTTCCAGGACTTCAAAGTGTAAATCCCAAAATTTTCCCATTGCCAGGACATTTTAGTGGGCAGGTGCATCGTCATGATGGAATATGTGTTTTTTCCTCTTTGAAAGCTGGGTCTGCTTTCACAAATTTTTGCATTCAGTTTCATTAGAAGGTTAGAACCGTATTCCCCCGTTAATGTTTTATCCTTTTCAAGATAGTCAATCAGCAGACTATCTTTTGCATCCTGAAAACTGACACTATGATCTTTCCCACACATGGCTCTGCCTTCATCTTCTTTGGGGCTAAAGAACCGGCCTCTAACCACTGCATGGATTGATGTTTCAAATCTGGTTTTACGGCTAATCCATGTTTCATCCATTTTCACGTATCAAAGGAGAAATTCATTCTTGCTTCTTAAAAAACACACCAAGGACAGTTTGGAAAGTGTCATACGAATAAGTTTTTGATCCGTGCGTGGAACCCATCTTGCACAATGCATTTTATGTGAAATTCATTGTACAAAATGCAACCAATGCATTCTTTTGTTATCCCTTCAGTATTAGCAATTTCACATGCCTTCATATGCTATCCTTCCAAAATTATATCATGCACTTTTTTATGATTTCCAGTGTGGCTGCACTTTTTTGACATCCTTCATGTGGATCATCTTGGAGGCTCTCACAGCCAGATTTAACTTGGCCGCCCATTTCTTCATGGTGTAATTGAAGTACAAGAGTCCCCATACACATTTACAATCCTCAAATGAATTTCAGTCAGCATCAAACCTCTTAAGAAGAATTTTTCACAACACGATACAAGTGCTTGAGTATTTGTACCCAATTTTTTCCATTTTAACAAATGCATGCCCCGCAGCTGAGAACTTTTCAGATCATCCGTTTACTGGTTACCCCAACTGCCGCTATGATGGCTTGGATATGGGGAGAATGTGAACAAGAATATTGCATTCAAAATATTCATTTAAAAAGTGACTGGTTTCATCCATAACTATTAACTATGGTACTTGAGTTCTATGAATTTGTAACAAAGCATTAACGGTCACCTTGTATTCAATCTCCATACCTACAAGTCAGTTTACTTCTTCAATTACACCCCTCTAATAACAAGCAATCCCAACTTAATAGCACTTATCACCTTAAAATTACAAAAAATACAGGATTCAAAGTTATGTAAATTACATATATGATGGTTTGCAGGACTTGTAAATTTGTTTTCTGCCTTGGCCTAATCAAAAACTTGCAAAAGGTCATCGATTTAACCTTTTCACTATGGTTGCATTCTGTAAACCAACAAAATTCATGCAATTACTTCACCAACTTACCACAAACTAAAGGAGTCCTTCAACATAAGACTACTCATGTTTTACTAGAGAAAAATACAGTATAAATTTCTACACATTAAGCTGTTGCTCATTAGTTACAGTTTAAGTATAATTAATGCATACAACCTTATTCTAAATCAGAGTAAGACTCACACAAACAAATGAGTTATGAATGCAATGTATTCATTTAGGAATACTGCACACACATAAAAATATTGCAATTTAAAGTTTGTACAACAAAATAGAATCAAAGATGCATATATACAAACATCCACAAGAACTATGATAACAAAATATTAAAAAATGAATCAAAGGGTTCTAATTACTTATCAGAAAGGGCGGCAAACATGTTTGAGGATGCAGAAAATTAATCAACGCCATCAGTGAAAGTGAATTAAGGAAAGATCATGGGTTTAAAAAAAGTAGTTCCTATTCAAGGAACGGGCTTGTGGTATAAAGAGTGGCTAGGTCGATAGTACTCTGAAATTGATTAGAGAAAGAGGTTCCGGGCTGTTAATAACAAGGTTAAAAGTGCTAAAAATGATCATTGTCTTTTTAAAGCCTGTGATGGATCTGACATATATTGGAGAGCACTATGAAATAATTGGAAGAACAACAGTTAAAAAGAATGATTTCAGTGCATGGGGATCTAGAAATTCTGAGAAGCAGTATAGGGGAGAGTCATAGCTTCATATTTAACAGCCTGGATATGTTCAGAGAAATTAAGCTTATTATCAGTCAGACAAAGAGTCAATGGAGTATTTATCACGAAAAATTTCCATAGCTTTCTTTCCTTTGGAAGCACATAAAGAAAATGTAACTAAAATAGCACACTGAATTATTTTCTAATATATTACAGTGCAGGATTATTATATTTTTACGCAGGTGCAATGCAAGGCAAGCTTATCTGAACGAGTCCAGCATAAGCAAATAGTTACATTATACATACCATCTATTGGCTCTGGCCACCATCCTAGAACATTGCCAACCATACCAACTATCCTTTCAATTGTCAATCCACTCAGAGTATTCCTATTTTTCCTTCTTGCTAATTTTATTGCAGAGAACAACTCATCCCTGGAATAAATACATCAATCATTAGTGGGATTAGACAGCTTTAATTTTTCCTAATTACAATGTTATGAATTTGGTTACCATTTGTCAGCTCTGAGCTAAACTTTCATTTCAAAATTCAAATATGTATAATGAGGTTTTGCTGGACTAAATAATAACCAATTTTGAAACTTTCCTCAGATATAAGCAACAAAATTCTTCAGTTACTTCCTACCAGGAATGTTAAAAATAACTTGTATTAAATTTTTGTAGTCATTATTATAAATATTAAATAACATTAAGTTCAAACTTTGGCTTTGATACAAAGTTAAAGAAAATTAGTTTGGTTTCATGCCCACGAAATATTTTAGTAACCCTAGAAAAAACTGATTGCGAGCAGTGGAATGGGAGTACACATAATTCATCTGGATGATGATAGAAATAAAATAAGAAAATTTTTTACTTACTCTGGTCTGCTAGGATAGCATCTTTTAAGTTCAATGAGAAGTTTCTGAAAATTTGACAATGCCCTAGCATTCCCACCAGAGGAGCTGTGAAATAAAGTTAACATATTGTCATGAATTGCAGAATAAACAATCAAAGGACAAAAGTATTGCTTCAGCACAAAGTAGCTCCTTTCATATTGAATTCACTGTCACATATGGGTCCAAAAAATAATAAGTAAATAAACCTTGGACATTGGTGATTCATGAATAATTGAAAATAGCATTATCTGTATTCATCCACTTAAAATCACTGGGTGCTTTCCCAAATACAAATTGAAATATAAGAATTATTTTGCTTGCATGAATATGCAAACTTTTGTACGAGCTATATTATTTCCAGAATGACTATATATTAATTTTGGCCAACATTTCTTTGTTATTAATGAACAGTTTCAAATATTTTCAAATTAGATATTGCAATTTATTCTTAAAGAAAAATATTGCCAACATACTAGCTTAAACCCTGACCTGCCACCTATACATATTTAAAAACAGTTTGGAATGTCCATACAAGAGTCCTTTTTTAGGCTATTAAATTTCCCCCAATTCTGTACAATATACATTAGTTTTCACAATCACTTCCTTATTTGAATTAAATCTCCTTATGCCAGCCATTTCTTCACATTAGAGAACCCATTGTAAGTAATAATGGTGCACAGCATCATGCACTCTAATAGGTTGACCCAGTTTGTTTTCAAATACTCAATGAAGATTATTCCTTGTGAATCCCAAAAAACAGTCACTATATTCTTCCCATCTGATGGCATAGTCTTCACCTTCCTTGGTGCAGACTCCTTTCCTGCAACCCATTGCATATTAGGGATTCTATCCAGGTTGAATCTTTGCGTGCATTCCTTCAAGAGATGCAAATAACTTGACATACATCAGAGGTGCCATCTCTCTATACATGCCCTTTTCAAAAAACCCTCTCACATTACCTCCTTTCTGAATGATATAGAATTGGCTTAGGATGTATTCATATTGAAGTAGTTAATAGGGGACATGACTGATAGCTGAGGTAATAGGAGTCTGAATAGGTGGGTATTTTAGGTAGAGGTAGGAATAAAGGGAATTGCAAAAGATGGAGAGAAACTGTGGCATTAGCCTTTTCTGAATAAATGACAACATGGGATTTGCAATTCAACATCCCATCTGAAGGATGCTGTATTCAACTTTAAGTACTCTTCACATAATATCCAAGTGGGGAGTGTGATAACTAAAAAAAATTCTTCTTGGAGGGTTACTCAACAACTAGCCAATTGACTAGCCTTGGCCGTGACATATAAAGAAATTTGGGTTGATGCATCCATAGATTACTGTCTTTACTCGGTCCTTAAACTGGTGATTAACTAACAGTAGAACCAGTCTATGTCAATCACTAATGGTTTCTGAATAAACAGTCTTCAGATTGCCTAGGAGGACTTAAGACAGCTTAACGGTCAAATTGCTTCCTACACGTGATCTGTATGCTTGAAGAACATTATTTTACAAAATTAAAGATGGGAATACTATCACAGAGATTATCCAGGGAAAATTTCTATCAAACGATGATCACTAAAATATTAAATAAATATCCTTTTACATGTAGTCACACATCAAATTAGTTTAATGTATGAATCCTGATAATACTTTTTCAATCATTATCACCTCAACTTTTCAATGCATTAATTACAAGTTGAGAAAATATTACGGCCTACTCAGAATAGTGGTACAATGGTACAACTTTAGCAGAATGCACGAATGGCAGGTAAATTCCACATTCCAAGAGATACAATTTGGCTTAGTTCCATCGAAAATTTGTACTTTAAAGGAGGAGGTTGTTAGGACAGGCTGCACCATGCTTCTTGAGAAAAATAGTTGGCGGAACTTTCAAACCAGGACATTATAGCAATTACACAGATCAAAGTGTCTAGGCATTTGGTCTAAATTAAGACAAAGCTAGTACACCATAAACTTATTCTTATAAATTATACTCTAATAACATATCATAATTATGTTTTGTAATGCATGATGATCAATTTGATTTTATTACCTGTGAGTACTCTGAACACTAAGGGTTGAGGGCCATCTACGAAGGGAAGCCCCCCCCGGGTCTCTTGGTCGAGCACCTAATGAAGCTGGAGACAATGGAGCAGTGACTGAAGCACCAGAAGTGAATGGTGTATGCGGGATAGCAGTAGTATTTCTGTTTCTAAACGGTTGGATTCCAAAGGAGGCCTGCGTTGTAGTTTTCACCACATCTATTGCTGAATTCTCCTTATCATGCAATAACTTAAGAGTCAAACTGTCCAAAGGACAGAGTCCAGTAGGTTCCTCAACAGTAGGTATGACGAGATCATTTAGTGTGTCACTGCCATAACCATCAATAAGTTTTGCTTGGTGTCTCATGCATGCAGCCTATATGGGAACAAAATAATATTAATCATATTAATGCAACTGGCCGCAGTGCATGGGAAATGTAAGAACACTCAAAGGCTAATAGCATTAAACATATTTGATCCACGCCAAAAATAAATTTTAAATAATTGATAAAAGTGGGACATTTGACATTAATTAAATCATATTCCTCCAATATTCTTTAATTTAGAGGGATTTCATAAAATTAGCAATTTTAATTTCTAAAATCATCGGACTACAGTCACAGCCAAGGTGTTAATTAAATAAAAACCAAGGATGCAGGCACAGTCAGTTCTTATCTTATGGTTTAGTCGGTGGAAGCGTAGTAACAATGAAATATTATGACAGTATTTCGTGGCTATATTTGTTAAATCATTTTTTTAAATTAAATTTTTATTTTTATTACATATTTTTATACATATTTCTGATCCCAAAACATGTCCTCACTGTAAATCTTAGCATTCGATGACTACTTTTCTGTTTTCACCCTACAAATTCCTCCTTCCACTGTGTCTAGTACATATTTAAAAACCATAACACCAAAATATTATCAATGTTAAAGTCATTTGACCACCCAGTGCTCAACAATCTTCATTAAGCTATCCTATCTCTGCTTCCTCAGACATTGGTATAATCCTTAATATTACCCATTCCTCCTTTTAACATTAAATCACATTACTGGCCATTACAATGTAGCCTACCGCCTCCTTTTCCTCCCCATCATTTTCCTCTCCTAACCCTCACTTCTTCCCTCCTTAAACCATCTACAATGGACCAGTACGTTTTCAATTTATTGTTCTTTTGCTGCCTCCTGCCTGTTAGACTGCCGACTGGAGGGTCCCAGTTCTATTCCCGATTTCCTGGGATGCCTCTGCTTCACCAAGTTGTGAGATTTTTCATATACCAGCAGTTCCTGGGAAACCATGGGCAGCACAGGGAAAGGAATCCCCTTCCCTGGTGTGTGTGAATTTTACGTGTCATTTAGCTTAGTACCAGGTGAGCTAGTTCTACCCTCACTGACACACACACACAGCTACATAAACACAACTATATATGTACATGTCAATAGTCATGAAAACTGCATGTGATGCACAGAGAAGGGATGGAGGGCTGAACTGAGAAATCATTCATTGTATATGAAAATCTGGCTACACATTATTTACACAAATTCAAAGGAATCATTTACATGATTTATGGGGGCTGTGAGTACTATTCCAAAATCAATTTTATCAGCTGCTGAGTAGTGTTTCCTTAACACAGTCTTGAAAATTAAAGATTTGTGATTAAAAAAAATTGGCTGCTTAATTGAAGGAGTCAAATACTTACCATAAACTCAGATTTTGCTTTGCTTGCTGTATCACTAGTTGATTCCCACTTAGACATTGCTTGTCCTACAGTCTCAGCTTCTTTACTGTTGCATGGAAGGGAAGCTAAGGCTGTAACCAAACGTGTCACCTGCTTACAGCTATCGTTCTCGATTCTAAGAGAGATTTGTGAAACACATTAAAAAATAAACTGGTGGTACAAATCTGTCAAACATCTACCACATTAACCAGAATGTTGTGTGATGATCTCAAGAGTACAAGTAACAAGTAGCCTTGAAAGTCACTACACTTGAGTACTTGTAGCTTTAAAAGGAGCTTGTATTTTATCTCCTTAATGTAATGTCATAAAAATATGTCAAATGCTTCCATCATTTACATCCCAGCAACTGCTTAATATTTTCATCAATACAGTCATTTGGCTGAAAACATTAATAACTTCTTGAATGTTGTGAGCTGACTAGCAATGACCCAAGATTACAAAAACAAACATTGAAAAATATTGTTACCTCCATTTTGCTGCAAAATTCCATATTTGGGCTGTCAGAACATTTTATCGATCACTGATACAGTCTTTCGCATCAATTAGAGGCCCACTTATGCAGCTGATAAAGCTGGTTCTTAGCAACTTTTTCAGCAGCTTACTTTGGCAGACAACATCAATTGAAAACAAGATTCCTTTATGCCCAGAATTTTCATTAGAATAATTTTTGATTGGGGAAAGTGCATTGGACTGACTGATATTCTTTCCCGCAGAAAACACACAAGCTACAATAAACACGTTTGCCCAGAAATTGGGAGTCAGTCGGAAACAATTGAAAGTATTTACTGGGCCATAAAATTAGGATGCAACTTCACAATTTCCATGTTCACACAGATGTTGAATCACTTGAAATATGAAACAACGACTGGGACAGTCAATTTCAGGCAGTGCTTTCGCAGATTAATTTTATATGTAAATCATAGAGCAATAAGCTGAACCATGTGCATTACACAGTCTGCTAAGATTCTCATTATATTCCATACTCGTCATAATAAGCTAACACCAGACATCGAAGATGCAGTTGTCTTGATTTTGCCCTTAAAAAGGAGAATTTGAAAGATGCACACATCCACTTATCTATAAATTACTTTATTTATGAACAGCATTGATGGTGTCTGTTTTTGCATACAAATAAAAACAATACAATTTTTAAGTGGTATTTTGGTGAGAAAAGTGCATCCCACAAAAGAAAAATATAGTTTCTTTGCAAACAGATTGATTACTGCACGGACAAAGCAAAAGATTGTAAATAGGACTTTTTATTCTATCAGGATGCCCCTGGTGGCCCAACATGACCCTTTAGCCTTTGGCTTGTTAAAGGGCTTCCCAAGGGTCAAGCCACCACAGTTGATGCAACACCCAAGCCAGATGTGGGACTCGAACCAACTAATATTGGGTTAGCAAGCAAGTTACTCACTTAGCAATAAACTGACACAAAAGGAAATATTTTCCATAATTATACGAAAAAACATTAATCAATTCTTCCAATTTTTCTTGGGTATCATTATGAAAGGAGAAAATTTAAACGAGGGAAATATGATGAGAGGGAATTGATGCCAGTGGGAGGAAAAAATACTGCTGTTATGAGGAATTCCTGTTTCAAAGCATTTGTAAAACATTGTTGACTCATCAATCTGGTCATAAACAATAATTAATTATCCACATTCTCATTTATATTTTATAAACAATTGAGCATTGACTTTGTTTTAACACATATCTAGTCAAATTATTACTAACACTTCTTCCAGTGGGTAAAAGCAGATTAGTAATAGTTGCAGAATAAAATTAAAAATTTTAAGCATCCTAAATCAGCACAGCAATTGCCAAAATACGTGACTATACAGGTTGTATGGTCACTGTATAGCCTGTATACCAGTCTTCATATTTTATACTGCAAAACCACTGATTGGACTTAAAAATAGAGAATATTCGCAACTAACCCTCTTACCTCTCCAAAATTGTTTTTCCCAGAAGTTTTTTGGCTTCAAGAAGATCAAAGTCCTTATTCCTCAACTCTTCCTTTGTTGAATTCAAAATTTGTTCTTGAAGTTTCATTCTCTGTTCCAATGCCAATGTTTTCCTTCTAAAAACAAAAATGAAGGAATCTATGATTACATTACAAAATAAATAACTAAGAAATGAGACCTGGATAAGAATTCTCACATTATATCCTAACTTTTTCAGTATATTAACAATAGAATGACCAAATGTTTGCGTGAATATTTTCAGGCACATCAGAATAAACTCATTCTCATGCAATGTACATTATTTAGGCATTGGTTTTTATATACATACCATGAACAAGATCCAAATGAAATGAAAGGAGAGCATAAATTAAAAAAGATGCAATTAAACATTTGGATAACAGAATACATATGCTTCTTATAAGATAATTCTTATTGGAAGATCTTAACTGAAAGGCACTTGTTTATTAGCCAGTAACCTTTGGGTGATTTCATTGATTATAGGAATTTTATACAAGTATTTTCCGAAGAAATATCATGCTTGAAATTCAAGTGAGTGATATTGAGTACAATTTTCAATTTTCCAGGCAATTAGGTTATTCAAGCATCTATCTCATTCTTCTGAGCTTTTATCTAAGAGTTTCACTGGCTAGAACACTATCGAATTTTTATTAAAGAATACCTCCAAAAGGGTCGACATAAAAGAAATGTATACATTTTCTCTCCTACCAAGTGAAAAAAAATCTTGCTCAAAATTTTATATGAAATCAGATGATTACTACAATATAAATAAATAAATAAAATAAATACAGGTCTACTTATGTCTATATCACATGAGGTCATACCTCTAATGATATAAGTATAAGAATAACTTTATAATAGGGGAAATATGGTTGAATTGAAAAATATTACAGACACAAAATCATCAGCAGCCTCTGACATTTACAGTACAAGTTTTGTATAACAAGTCCCAGGAACAAGTTTTTCCTGACATGGCTATACATTGCAGCATGCTCGCATTGCACAGGCTCAGTGGTGAGGGATCTGACCTTCAACATGTCCAAGCGCCTGTGGTGGACTTTAATGGGCCCTTATTGAGTGACTCAGTGAAAGCGCAAAATGTAGCGAACGATTGAACAGTGGTATGACATCAAATTTTGTATTGGACTGGGGAAATCAGGCCAAAAAACAGTAAACATTGTGTATGGAATCAATGGGAATGAGTACAACTTAGTGTAGCGCTAATCAACGCGGCAATGGCAGGGACTGAAGCCTTTCACAGAGAAGCAGATCTAAAGTTCTTTAACAAGCGTAGTGTAGCTTTAGTGTAGCAAGTGACACCATGCATTGTCTTGTGGACAGTGAAAAAATCTCTGCGTTAAAAAAAAGTTGAAATCAAAGACGAAATCAAGAAATTGTAGGACTTGGTTCATGACACTAATAAATAGTAGGGTCCTTGGAAAACAGGAGTCAAAGTCTGAAAACAATGACGTAAATGTAAAAATAATAAGAGATTAGTGAGAGAAGAGTTGAAGCTCTCCTGCTCAAAACCTGCAGCAGGTCCATCTTTTGCTGAAATCGCTTCCATTCAAAGGAATGAGTACATGAGCAAGACGTCTCCAATAGGGAGCAAAAAAGGCAAACAAAACGTGCACCATAGTGATAATTCCAGGGGAATGAGTGGAGAAAGAAAGTAGTGACATGAAGATGAAGGTACTAAAAATATTAAACCCCAAAAAGTAAGGTATTAAAATCAAAGGAATCACTAGGAAGAAGAACAAAGCTATAAAAATTGAGCCCGAAAACGAAGACATTGAAGAGAAACTGAAGAATTGGAAAGGATTTGTCGACAACAACCTACTGATAAGGACACCGGTTAAGGTTCTCCCTAGAATGGCATATGCAGTCAAATCAAGCGTAAGAACAGAGCATCTTAAGGAAGGTTTGAGGAACCAAAATGACCTATCTGCAGTTAGCCACATGAAAGCATTGTTTCAATTTGGTAAAAGTGATGAACAAACAGTAAATTAGGTAATAAAGGTAGACTCTAATAGCCGAAAGAAGTTCCTAAAGAGAAAAAGAGCTTTCCGTAAGTTTAGCTCATATAGAGTGAAGGACTTCATTGTAGCAACAAGGTGCTTCAAGTGCCAGAAGTTCAGGTGCACTGCCAAAAAGTGTCATGCAGACCAGGATGTATGAAACCATTGCTCTGGAAACCATGATTCCGGGAAATGACTAAACTAACTCTAAAAAAACGCCCAGCTGTATGAGTTGAAAGAAAGCAGACATCAAAGATTGTAGCTACAAAGCTAGTGATAAGAAATGCCTTTGCCAAAAGATGGCACTTGAATGAATCGTAGAGCTAATCAATTATGGGGACCAAAACCCACATCATAAAAATAGGGCAAATCAATCTTCAACGGGTAAAGGTCAATACTAATGAATTGAGAAAAATAGCAACAGAACTTGGGCCAGATATTATATCAACACAGGAACCATGTATGTACAATAAAGCAAAAGGGAATGTACTACGGCCTAATGAATGCAATGAATACAAATTACCCAAAGCCGTACTCTTGGGGGCACTAGTTAGGGGACACGGGGGAGGGTGCAAAGAATAAGGATAACAAAACTGCACACACTCTCTCACTCCGGTATTTGCAGTGCAAATGCAACCCTGAGTGCGTGTGTTTGTGACTTGCAACGGTCAATTTGCACTGCAAATACCGGAGTGAAGGAGTGCGTGTGGTTTTGTTTGCCTTGTCTGAGTGTGTGGTCCCTGGCGAGGGGTTTTTTCCCCCGTAAACCCTGAGTGCGTGTGTGTTTGTGACTTGCAACGGTCAATTTGCACTGCAAATACTGGAGTGAGAGAGTGTGTGCAGTTTTGTTATCCTTATTCTTTGCACCCTCCCCCGTGTCCCCTAACTAGTGCCCCCAAGAGTACGGCTTTGGGTAATTTGTATTCATTGCATGTATGTACAGCCAAAACTTTTGAAAACAAATGGAAAATCCTGGGATTTGGAGTACAAACGTACATTACATGTTTATAGAAATAAATCCATTTTTCAGAAACTTTTCCCAATGCTTTTTATACAAACCTTATATTAGTGAACACAATTGAGAATTATTAACAAAATACCCATATCTTGCTTACTATTATTTGTTAAAGAGTAATATTTTATATTTAAAAAAACGAATTTCATGTCAAAGAAAATTTTCAACAACATGACACAGGAGGCTAAAGAGATTCATGTTCAAAAATCTTTTGTCGAACTTAAAATGAAGGGGAATAAAAGTTGGTCTCCATGCATTTAAGTTACTTAAACACTGTAGTTTTCCTCCCAATAACAATAACTCCCTGTTGCACGAATGTAATCAACAAAGGGGAAAGCCAAATTTGTTCTAGTGGAATTGCACAAGTCAAACTTTCCCTAAACAAGGAATAACTGTACTGTAATTCACAGGTGAAGTTACATCTAGAAGCATAATGAGTTGGAGCTAAATTATGAACTGTTTCAAAGGCATTAATTATCACTTATCTTTTTTCAGACATATTGTGGAAATACATTCAAAAGGTGCTAAAAGAATTCATTTCTCTACATACAATCAAAAATATTGATGATATAAAGGGCATTCTTGGGGAAGTTAGATGTAAGAGTAAACTTTGCTGATAATCACAGCTTTTTATCTGAATAAGTAAAAAGTCAAAGACCAAGAACATTAATTTCAGTACATTTTAATCAAAGTTAGCTTTTATTTATCCGGCAATGGTAGAATTGCCGTTATGCAGTTGGGAGTCCTCTCTTTCTATTTTCATTTGCCTCACACTGATACCAAACTAAAATTATTTTTATGAAAACCCCCTTTGAATCAGTGAAATTTCAGTTTAAAGTGTCATGTTTTAAGTTTTTCTAATAAAAAAAAACTAATTACATTTTTAAAAATTAACAGAAACATTAATTTATAAGCTAAGAGCTTTCTATAGTTATTTATCAATGTGTTCAAGTATGATAATGGGATACCAAAAGATTGTTTCTCATAGGGCTAATATATCTCTTGGTGGCCCTACCTAAAATTAACTGGGTCACACCAATCTAAAACATAACAATGCAAAATATAGAAATATCTAAAACTGGCTGTAGTACAATACCTGTCTTCTTCATTTTTGTTAATGCATTCCTTCAATGATGTAATATATTGTTCATAGCCCTGTTTTAAAGATTTCATTTGATTTTTTAAAGCTTCAACTTCATTCTCATTGGCTTTTATCAATTCATCCTTTGATTGCATCAAGTCCTGTGGGGAAAAAACACCCTTTAGCATACATTCAACTTCTGTATATTTAATATTTCAAATCAAATCATTAACATTAATACCTAGGGGTCACCTATTAGGTACATGGGCACCACCCAATAAAATGACAACCAAAAATGATAACCAATGACAAAAAAAAACGTTTAAATGATTTGAAAAGACAAATTTAGAGCTTCAAAGAGTGAATCACAGTGATGCTGAACTCCTTGACAAACTAATTTAATGAACTTGAAAACATACTTCATCATACAGACTTACATGTGACGAAAACCTATAGGGCATGGTAATTTTAGTAAAGCCTTATTCCAACCAAATTCTTCTTCTTCTTCAACCAATCTTTCCAACCAAAACCAAAACAGAGCTATTAGCACAAATAATGCATCAGATTGGATTACATACACCATTCAAAACTGTGGGAATGTAGAAAATGGTAGCTTTAGCAGAGTCACCATCTGGGTTCCACACAAATTCAAGACTTCCACAGAGTAAATGACATTCACCTTGACAGGAATCAAACCTGGATCACTTATTTTCCATTTCTATTCAACCTGACTGTATGCATGCGTAACTTTTATAACAACAGATTTTTTTGGTGAATGAAAAATAAGGATTTAAGTAGATTTTGAAATTAAAAGGGTTGCAATTACAGCCTGCTGAGAGAAGCACAGGAAGGTAGAATAGCCTCCAGAGGAAGAGAATTTGGAGGTAGTACAACTAATATAATGAATGATGTACATTAAAAAAACCATGAATCAACTAGCAGGTCAAAATTTGTAAAATCAGTTAGGCTTGCTGATGACCAAGCTCTAGTTTCCTAAGATACCTTATGAATGGAGTAAAATTTTCAATTGATAAGACAGACAAAATCATATACACAAAGCCTTTTCCATCAGATGCCACGAAAAATTTATTTTCTAACACACACACTGGTGCGGATGAAGTGCCAATGCACAATTAATCACCGAGGATAAATAGTTAGATATATTACCCCAATGCTTTTTATGTAATGTGTAGTTTTATTGGCATTCAAAAATTTTTAAGGTAATTCCAGAGAAAAGCTGACATATACTCACTTTATTCTTCTTCATGAGTTCGTTTACAGCTAACTGCATATGTTGAACCCAGGTCTCATCACCTACTGTACTTTTCTCTTCACACTTATCAGTCTGAATACCAATATCCTTACAACTCTGTAAAATAAGAGCATCAGGAAAATTGTAAAGGTTTAAAAAGGTTCTTCTTCTTAACTTTATAAAAGGTCATATTAGGATATTGAGATGCACTTCAACCAATAACAATTGATTAACAATTTCTCCCCACATTACTGTATTGCATTCAACCAATGAAAATCAGCAGCTAACCCTTGGTGAAATTGTCAAATTTATGGCTTACAATATTTCGAACATTCAAACATATCACTTAATGAATAAGTATCACATATTATTATATGGAATATAAATCCCTGAATTCACAATACTAGGTTAACTATATTGCGTGGGTCATTCAATAACTTCTTAGAAAATCCAAGAGAGCGCTCGTAATATCAAAAAAGATTTGCTTTAGTAAGCCTTCTCTCTCACTAGACTTACAAAAAGTTTCAGCTCTATCTATCACATTGTTTCTTTGTCAGAGTTGATTGAAGCAACAAACTTTTCCTTGTTCAAAAATATGAGTTTTGTGAGGTGATAAAAACATTTTTTTAAAGGCATAAAACCACAAGAGTGTGGTTTTATGTGAAACTGTTAGAAAGAAAATTCTGTTAAAAAAAAACTGTTAGAAACTGTGAAATGTGAAACTGTTGGAAAGGGAAGCAAAGTTTCGTGAAATTCATGATACAACTGCACCTGTTTGCGACTGTTCAAGGCTAGGTAATTGGGTTCAAATGTGGCCGTACATTGACAAATAATGAATATTTTCTCCAGGGAGGTCCAGTGACTTCCTCCAAATTGCCTAGCAATATCCACAATGTGGTCTGAGTGATCAAAATGTGAAAAAGTGAAAAAAATCGAAGTGAAGTCAAGTGAAATCAAGTGAAAAAAATCAAAATTTGCAAAATATTCGAGGCAACAGGCATATCACAAAGTACATACAAGTGCTTCAATTTTGCACAAAAATTGGATGTTAAAAAAATCTCTGCAAGATTCATTTGCTCCCAGTAGAGAACAAATATAATCATCTGGTCAATTTGGAGGTGGGTTTGGTGCTCTTCAATCACAATCCTGACAAAGTTTCTACATCGATACATATCCATGGATGAAACATGGATACACTAATACACATCAGAGACAAAAGAACAATGAGTTTGCAAAGGTGATCCAACTCCAAAGATAGCAAAAACAGTGAAATCAAACCAACAACATGTGGGATTATCTACACTGATTCCTTACATGAAGGACAAATGATAAATGAAGAGTACATATTACGTAGCATTACTGAACTCTTTGAGTGAAGAAATCAAGAAAAAGGTCCTCATTTGAGAAAGAAAAAAGTCTTCTATCACGACAATGCACAGGTGCACATCTGTGCAGATTCCATGGCAACAATTATGGAATTAAAGTTTGCATTAGTAACACATACACCAGATTCGTAATACAATATTCATCCGATTTGCCCCAGTGTGACTTCTTTTAACTTCCAAACTTGAAAAAATAGCTTGGCAGAAAATGATTCACGTTGAATGAGATCATTGCCAACACAGATGCCTATTTGGAGAACCTTCAGAGATCCTACTTTTTTGACAATTCATAGAAGTTGTACAAATGCTGGGAATGTTGAATCGAAATAAAAGGAGGTCATGTTGAAAATAAAAAAACTGCCGAAAATAACTTGTTTCTATTTTTTCCTAAGAACTTATTGAACGACCCATTTAGAGAGATTTCTTTCTGTAATTTGGAAGAATTAATCCACTAAAACATCAGGATATACAGGAATGGGTAAATTAGAGAGATTCTGGATCAAACTGATAGGCTATAAACTTCGCACTTCCCCTTGCACAATACATGATTACACAACCAAGAGTGATACAGTAACAAATTAATACTAAACTCCATTTTAAGCTTTTTCCTCTAAATATCAACAGCTGATATTCTAACACCTGTTGCCACATCCTTTTGTGGCATATTTTGGGATATTTACATGAAAATATAAATTACATTACATAATTACTATGAATTAATAACATTGGTAATGACTTGAGGCCCATGAAATTGTTCAGAACCGATCTAAAATTTTTACTCAGAAAGGAAAATTCTACAGTGAAATAAAAATTCTTGGGTAAAATTGGACATTCAAGATAATGGACAGGCTAAACAAGAACATACTTTGATTGTACCCTAACCTTACTCTTCTAGTAATGTTTCCTTGGATTGCAACATCTGCCTTATGACTGCCAGATCACAAGAGATTACAATGATTGTATTAAAAGGGAGGGAGAAAAAATCTTCTCTCTACAAGGGCGTAAAATAAGAAAAACAATATGGACTCCAGGAGGCAGCTAAGTCTACTCTCACCTATCGTAAATATCACCTTACTCAGAAATTTCTTTTAAAATCAAAACACGTTTATTTTTGTACAATCAATATTTATCCATTAAAATGAATTATTTTTACATAATTGACAATAGAACATACTAAAAATGTCTCATTTTACCCAAATCAATATTCACAGACAAAATTCAATAAGTCACAAGTCCCATCCATGTACTCTGTCTCCCCTTTCTCAAATTTCCTCCAAATAACCTCTTCCTTCCCAAGCCATAATGGATAAATATGACAGCTATTAATTAGATTTCCTGAAATTCTCATTGTTATACCAGAACAAACATCAGCTACCTAGAAAATGAGAAGAGAATGCAAGACTAGTTTCCCTGATCCTAGCTTATTAGCTACACACCTAAGGGGGTAAAGATGTTTCAATTTTACGTATACAATCAGAAAAACTTTGGCTTTCTTGTTTTACATGTAATTCAACCAACAAGGAGATTGGGATCTTTCAGTGGCTAACGTACTGGCTTCCCACCCAGAAGGCCCAGGTTCAAATCCAGGAGGTGGCAGATATATTTTTCAGAGGTAACCTGATCCCAACTTGAGGTGCTTTGTGGAGAGCACTTAGTACACCAAGAGTGAGCATGCTGTTTGTCGAATGGGACATTTAAGCTGTGGACCCCTTGGCACCTCTCATTAAGAGTAGGCTAATGCTGACACCGGGTTTCTCTCCTCCCTTCATCCTTCCAATCCATCCCCTAAAGAGCAAATGACCTCAGCTGTCGTTCGCCTCCCCTTAATACTACTACTACTACTACTCCAAACCACATGGTGTCATTTTTAGCTTTCATGTATATCCAACAACCCCAAACATTGGGATTAAAATGGCATTTCATTAGTTCTGATAAAGAAGCAAAATAACCAGTAAAAGATAATCCCTGTTTTGTTATTAATAAGGATGTCCGAAACTTCATTATTATTGGTTTTTAATTGAACCAGACAGTACTCTAGACAATTGAACTATGCTGAAAGAGGAATGTAATTAGGGTTACACAATTGAAAATTTTTTGCATGCTTTATTCATATGCCAATAATTTTGTTTGTGTACTACAGGATAGATGAGTGTAACAATATTATGAAAGCACAAGAACATTTAAGGTTATATATAGCTGAACACAATAATCCAAACATTATGTGATTTCAGATACATAATAAGGAGAAATACAGGCAAAAAAATCACCCTCAATGCTTGTCAGCTCACATTGGATACTTTCTGAAAGTTTCCAGAAAATCCACATTCATTTCAGTGATCTGTCAACAATTTTTGTGGAAAATTACCCATTGTCAAAGTCAAGAGCTACCTAAAACCTAAATTAAACTCAATAATAAATAAGGAAAGAAGTAAATGAAAATAGATTGTTGAAGCTTTAACAGGGCCAAAAATGAAGGAATAAGAGAAACCCATTTATGAGCACCAGGGGATGGGTGCAACAGAAGTAAAGAGTTAATGCATTAAATATGGGATAATTCTAACCGTAAAAGAGCAATAGGACTAGAAAATAGAAGAAAGATTAGGAAGCAATGGATTATACAACAGATGATTAGGAAAATAAGATGGAAATTGAAGAACAAAATCACAGAATTAGAAAAAAAGAAACCAGTTACATAATTAAGTAAGGCAGGACAAAAAAAGCATGGTGGGTAGATGCCTGAGGGCATGGAAAGTTCACAGAGGCAGCGTGAAATGGGTAAACTGCACAGGAAGGAGAAAAAATAGTCGAGAAGGAAAAAATCTATCAACATTATAATATGAAACAGGAAAAGAATTAACTGAAGCAGAAGAGATACAGGCAAGGCAAAACAAAAATACAGAGAAATATACTGCAAAACTATTAAGCCAGTTCGTTTTAGATATTTTAATAATACAAGTTTTTTTTAGTAATATTAAATAAAACAAGACTGCGGGCATTGATAACATACCTGCACAATCAAGGTTTTAACTAAGTATGGAAGGAGATGTTGATAGTCTAATTAACAGTGTATAAGTAGAAAGTTGGCCGGTGTAGGTCCTCTTTTCAGAATTTCTCCCTAGGTACAGGAGAGATGCCATGCTATTTGCTGCGGAGGTATCACTGAGCCACATGTGGCAGGCATTTACCCACTTTCATACATTGACTGCATATTAGTAAAACATACTCATTCCATTTTCTTTGAATTCCCTGAAAAATTCTTGCCACCGACAAATCTAATTTTCTATTAGAGTGAAGGGCATTTCGAAGTTTTCTTGAACATTCTTTCAAAGGGTGACTAGCTTCTATTAAAAAAATTCTGAATGCAGTCCAGGTTCACACAAATGGACGTGTAGAATAATGCTTCCGCCTGCATGGCTGATGTTTTGACACTCATCCAAAGCGAAAAGCCTTTAGTTGAATTGTTTTATTAAGGATTTATTTAATCGTAAGGTTTCATTTAAGGTTTTTAATTCTTCAGATTCAAGAGATGCCATACATTTTTATTAACTGAGACCAACAAAACTACCAGAAACCTTAAGTCATAATAGAGTAGGCCATAATTATACCTATGAATCACTAGACGCTAAATATACTGTCAAATTTGAAATTACAATTTAAAATGTATGAAAGCACTGGACAATATTTCCAGAAAAATTTTAATATCCTCCACTTTGGATGGAGTAATGAAAGATAATTTTCACTTTAAAATTTGGTTCAAGACCTGTAACTCCAAGAGATCACAATTTTTAACTACAGTAACATGCACAATTTGAAAGCAGAAGCAGACGTGTATTATTGCGAATGCAGCATCCCTCCCACAAAGGCATTTAACTCGCAACTTACCTACTTAGTCTAACGATAGGTAGAATTGAAAGGTAGCAAGGACATATTCCCAGGATCCGTCAAAATTCTATCATAAAAGGTAGACTACTAGTAATGATAATTATTCTATGTAGAAGGCATAACAGACTATTTATGGATATCTTTTCTTAAATACTAAAGACAAATAGAAGTGACTCAAATCAGTTATTTGCATGCATTTATACATTTCTAATTATTACTGCAAATGGGCTATGGGAAAACTTGTTTGAAAGCTATAATTAAAACTACCAATACAGCATGCAACTGAATTATGTTGCTGGCATTTTTAATAAGCAATGAAATATAATCATATAAACAAGTGATTTGATGTTTATCTCTTAGCAGAGTGACTGTGAGGATAATTTAAACTCACACTTCAGAATTGATCACTCAAGACCAATAGACCCAATAGCTTTTGACGTCATTGCCACTGTTAGGTATCATCTCTGTTTCTTGGAACTTCAGAAAAATATCAATTAAGTAGCAAGTAAATATTAATTAACTTTTATCAGCAATGGTCAACTATGATAAAACACATTTCTCTAGTTCTAAGAATACTTATATCAAGATTTTACTGTGGTGGTTACATATACCCATTAAAATATATCAACATTTAATGACTGTGCTTACGTCAAAGCAGTGCTGCTTACCTGAAATTGATAATTATAGGGTGGATTCATTCCACCATTAGGGAAAACCATCATTGGTTTAAACATCTCTGGATTTTCATATGGCATATGCTTTGGAGTTTGCATTTCATTAATGGTCCAGGGAATTGGATGACGCAGCAGTGGTGGTGGCGGTATCGATGCCACAATTTGGGGTGGAGGTGGTTTTCTTGGAGGTACTACAAAAAAACCATATGGCGGATGCATTACCGGCATACTTTCATTATCTTTTTGAAATGGTATGCCTGTCATTTGCTGGTGATTTAGTGTGGGAATGGATGGTTCTATCTTTTCGTTATCAACTTTCTCAAAGAAACTAAAGGGTCTGCTGTATGTATCAGGTATATGTTGACTCCCATCACTGTAAGCTATAGTCCGATTTTTTCCTGGACTTTCCAATAACTTGGAGTTCAATAAATCAGATGTATTATTATTATTATTTGATGTTTTATCAACTAAACTAGCTGATCGCAATTCTTTCTCTATCTCCTTGATTTCTATATCTGACACAGGATTCTCTCGAGCCCAATTAATCAGAGTGCCACCGATTTTGGAACCTGTTAAATCTATATCAGGTGTCAGTTTCACTATGGGAGACTCTTTCAAAGTTTCAGATATTCTAGACGATTCAGGTTGCTTTGTAGGATCCAATTGACTAGATGGTTCCAGAGGTTCTTGGTTGGTAGTTGCTGGTTGAGAACCTGTTGGTATATCTTCCACTTCATCATTCCTATCAGTTAAATTTCTATCACAATTGGCTCCTTTATCTTGTGATTCTTTTATGCACAGAAGTTCATCCACCGTATCAAAACACGATATATTCTTCAACATATCAAAAATACCTGCAAATAAGACAAAAAATTTAAAATTAAGAAGATAATCATCACAGAGAACATGGATACCCGTGAAAACAAAAGAAGAAAAATAATTAATTAATCAACACTCTCGACTCTAAATATAGGGACAGATTCAAATAATACTCAATAAAGTTGAATTCAAAATTTAATGTCACCCTGAAATGCCTTTACATGATTAACTCCACTATTTCACACACCATAAATGCTATAATCTTATCACTGTTTATTATTAACAAAAATTGGGTAGATTTTTACTTCTGATTTATTCATACCAATTTCCCCAACCCATCTCAATTTGTAAAATATAATTATTGCTTTCACAGACCATTTTACATTATCTGAATGATTTTAATTTAGCATACTGTAGATTGCTTTAATGTTTTCTTCCTTAGTGAATGCTTCATAGTGAGAAAATACTTGTGCAAGAACACACACATATTCTATTTCAGGGGAACCATGCTTAATGAGAAACTCGCATAGCCGGTAATTCACACAAGCAAAAATATTTCAACCAAAAATGACTCACTTGATGAGTAAATTTTCGCATAAAAGGTGACTTCTCTTATAACATGTGAAGAGTAGAGGTGAATTCCAAGAATGATTGCATGCCTGCTTAAGTTCAGTTTGTGCTTAGCAATTATTGCATTAGCATCTTAGTGTCACTAGTGATATGTCTATCTTAGGTGCTAAGTTTAATAATATTTTTGCATAGTTTTAAAAATACCCCTAAATAAAATATCTCAATAAGATATCTAAATATATTAAGATATAATAGAAAAGCCTGTTTTGTAGATTTTGAAAAAGCATTTGATAGAGTGAATTGGGAAAAATTAATGCATGTATTGCAGAAAATAGGAATGGATTGGAGGGACAGGAGAATGATCTGCAACCTGTACATGTCTCAGACTGCTCAGGTGCGAGTGGGGAACGGAGAGTCCGGATGGGCAGTGTTAGGATGAGGTGTAAGGCAGGGTTGCCCATTGTCACCGGTGCTGTTCAACGTATATGTGGAGGAAATGATTAAAGAGGCATGGGAGGAACTGGAGGTAGGGATGAAAGTCGGAGGGGTATTCGTAAAAACGGTTAGGTTTGCTGATGACCAAGCATTAGTTGCTCAGTCAGCCAAGGGGTTGCAAGCATTGCTGAGTGAATTGGAGGTTCAGTGCAATAAATATGGGATGAGAATCAATATTAATAAAACAAAGGTTATTCGATTTTCCAGAAAGAAAAAGGCTAAGCTAAATATTAAAATAGGCGGGGAAAAAATAGAGCAGGTAGAACAGTTTACATATCTCAGAAGTGTTTTGGACCAATACAGTCAAAGTAGTAGGGACGTAAGGAGGAGAATTGCACTAGGCAAGGAGGCTTTCTCAAAGAGGAGGGAGTTGATGACGGGGACGTTGAGTAGAGATGTTAAGACAAGACTCGTAAAAACTCTGATATGGAGCGTAGCTATGTATGGTGCGGAAACGTGGTCACTGAAGCAGGAGGATAGACATAGATTGGAGGCTTTTGAAATGTGGGTGTGGAGAAGAATGGAGAAGGTGAAATGGACTGAAAGGAAAACAAATGAGGAAGTACTGGAGATGGTGGGTGAGGAGAGGGGTTTGTTGAGAGAAATCCTATGGAGGCAAGAAAAATGGATGAAAGGCGTATTGAGCGGTAGTGGAATGTTGAAGAAGGTAATAGAGGGGAGAATGTTGGGCAAGCGAGGAAAGGGTAGGAACAGGATAGGGATGTTGGATGGGATGAAGGGAGGAAAGAAGTACACAGAGATGAAGAGGGACCTGATGTAGTTTAGGTTGCTGGATTGGGTTTTGTTTGGAGTTAAAAAATATTTATTTGATAGTTGTGTCCATCCAAAAACCTACCTTAACCGGTAGATTACCTAATAGTAATAATAGAAAAGAGAATAAAAATAACTGTAGAAATTAAAATGAAAGTAATTGATGAGGGGGACCAGGTGGTAGCTAGCCTTAATCTAGCATGCGCAAAAAATTGGTCTAAAACGGTTTTTTCTATTATCCTCAAGACGGACGACTAGATTTATGAGTAACAAGATCCAATATAAAAGTAATGCGCATTCTCTGAGAAAAAAGATTTATTGATCGTACACAAACCAATGCTTAAAATTCTTCAAAATACTGTCCTCTGGCATTAACCCTTTGCGCTCGAGGCCATTTCCGTGCGGACCAACCAGCAACTCGAGAAGTTTCGTAGCGCTTTTGGCGACTTGACTACCTCTAACATAAAATGATTTCAAAGCAAAAGCAAATTTCAAGCTCCCAAAAAAACAGTTTATGCCACCATTTCAAGGATTTTCATAAGAAACAGTACGTTGCGGCTAATTGATCTGCATGATCAACACCACCCATATGTTTTAAAAAATTTATTACAACATTAGGCTTCTTGACGGTTACTTCAACACCACCGCATAACATTATTCTCACAGAAGTCATTCCTGCATTGTTCCAATTCGTCAAGCACGTGACAACCCTCTTGCCATGATAAAACTAATTTATTTCCCTTGCGGAATGCTACTGTCGATTTCCTGTCGAATTTCGGTTTGGCAAATGCTTCCTATTTGTTAGTGTTGTTCCTGGCAAGTGGCATTTCAATTTCAATAACTCCTCAGCTAGGATAAAGCTGGTGTAGTACCAAATTTGTTTGAATAAAAAAGTATGTAACTGACATTCTGTGGCCAGTACTCTTGCAAATTCGCGAGCAGCATTGTCCTCATATTTATTATAACGCCAATAAATGCCCACATTTCTTTGGTAGTCACACTGTGCCAAGTTCACTATATCGAGAATGGTGATAGCATCTTGTTCTCTAAATTTCTTATAGCATAATTATTTGTTTGTGTAACAATTTCATCAGTAAAAAATAGTTTTAAAAACCTAACGGTTCTTTCATGTCTGCGAATATGTGCGGTCCTGCAGGATTGTTGCCGGCTATAAACTGTATTCTCAGGGGTATTTCTTCGGATTCTGGACAGCTAATTCATTCGGAACTGTTGGATTGTGGCTCTTATCCAGCATTGTCACTTTCACTGTCTATTATTCTAATTTTTCGCCTTCTTACACCTCTTATTTTATCATTATCGTCATCACTGCTTGCATTCTCCCTATCGTCAAGCTCCCTGTGTATAGATGTAATTTCCTCGTTTAGCAACTCTAAATCAAACTCATCTTCACTAGAGCTTATTTCATTGTTAGGTTCCATGGTGATTGGGATCAAAAACTTCTACTACAACTTTTCTAGGCTCTTTGCCAAGGCTGTCAGGTTCGAACTGAGACCGAAAATGCAATCCAGTTCATAGTTGCGTACTAATTTCAGATAAGAAAGACTTATTTCCATTCGAAGGAACTAAGGATAAGAAAGAACCCGCGTCGAAGGATCTAAACGTAAACAACTACGCGCATGAAGTTACTGCAGCGTACGAAGTGGTGAGCGACAGTCACCTCTCGAGTTGCGGAGTGAGACTCACCTCTCAAGTGCAAAGGGTTAATACACTAGCGGAGACCTAATGTCTCTCAGGATCAATGAGAGATGCTTTTGGATGTTTTCCACAGTCTCCCAATGCTTCTCTTTCAGCTCTCTTCAGTGAGGGAAACACAAAAAGGCACACGGAGCCAAGTCGGGAGTGTAAGGGTGCTGCGGGACCCATGGGGTGGTGCTCTGGGCCAGGAAGCTGGTAACAATGAAGGATGTATGGCTTGGGGCAATGTCATGGTGACGCTTGACTGTGTCTTTGACGTCAGCTCTCAAGCACGCGACCCAGCATTTCAATCTCTTGAGAACCTCCAGGAAAAAGGTAAAGTTGACAGTTTCTCCCTGCGGTACAAACTCAAAATGGATGATACCTCAGACGTCAAGGAATACAGTGACCACTGTTTTGATGCGAGACTTGCTCATTCCCACTTTCTTGGGGAGGGGGGATGATTTGGTGAGCCACTTGCTGCTCTGCCTTTTTGATTCTGGGTCGAACATCCAGGATGAATCTCTGGTTATGACAGAGTTAAGAAAGTCCAGCTCATTTTCAATCAAATCCAACAATTCTTGACAGTGCAAAACTAGAAATTCTTACTGGTCTTCCTTCCATCAATACTTTCGGCACAAGCTTAGCACAGACCTTGAGCATTTCTAGATCCTCAATCACTACCCCATATACAGCAAATGTAGACGTGTAGGGTGTAAAAAAATTGGTGGATGCTCAATCGACCATAGGAATGCAAAACTTTGCACACACATTTTTGTCGATTCTGGCCATTGTTGAGCATAAAGAATGGGGTTCGTCGGTGACCTCTTCCCTGCCCTCCTTGAATGCCTTGTGCCACATCCCAGGCTGTGACCTTAAAATACAGTCCTCCTCGAGATCTCTTGAAGCATCTGGAATGCTCCAGTTTCAATCTTTCCAAACTGCGCGTAAAACATGATGGCATATCACTTATTAAGCGAATGCTCCATCATGCCAAATTACGAAGTCAATAAAAAAACACTTCAAGCAGAGGCCCATCTTTCCAAGCAGACTACTCGGACCAAAGTGGCAACCAGCTGCGTTAGAAAGGCACATCCCCCACCACATTTCCCGACCGATTTTACTGCACTGCCATGGATAGTCACGTCACAATAAAAGCTTGCGCATTACTTTCATAATGGACCATGAAGATACTTCAAAGGGAGTGACAAGAATATCTACACAGCAGTTAAATATTCACAACAAGGTTGCTTCTCATATGGATGAACGAAAATCAGTTGTAATGTGACACTATTAACGAGAATATCATTTATGAGAAGGCAGAAGTGTAGGAACCAAAGTTTTGCTGACCTCGTTAAGAAGATGGAAAGATAAAGTAAGACGCAAGGACGAAGTATTCAAGGAAAGGTGTGGGCAGTTCAATTTAAGAGAAGAACCAGCATCCATGACATTGCAAGACATGATCAAGCAGTGAATGCCCACACAAAGACATCAGAGAACTTCATTTGTGATTTCACAAAGATAAATTAAATTAAAACAAAACTGATTATTTTGATTCTTTTAATCGGGTTTACATTTCAAATTAGTTCTTTCCGCAAACGAAGAAAACCCTATGATGATCCAAAATCCTAAACAGTGTGCACACAATTTTCTTTGAATTAACCTTGTACATAATTTTTTTTGACATAAATGCATTACCCTATTTTTCATATATTAATATAGGAATTTTGTTTCACTAAATGAGTGTTTAACTGTAAGATAGATTCTGGAATGACTTACGCTCATTGCGCAAGGTTTCACTGTACTTACAGCATATATATATTTGTCATATTACAACCTTTGGTGGCTGTTACTTACCACCATTCTTTGACAGCAGTGCGGCCATTGGTGGAAAGATTCCATGTAATTTTTCCCATTCCTTTTCCACTTTCTCTTTTGACAATGGGCCTGATGTATTCAACAACATCATGAAATACCTTAAAAATGAATGCAAACTACATTTTAATGCATGTTAATACCAATTTTGACAGTTCATTAGTGCGGTAAATTAGTGCTAACAATAGCTACACTAAAAAATAAAATATTCCCTGAAGTTTTTGTTGGAGGAATACAAATACTTTGACTTCTGACAAAAGCTCATTAAGGCTCTAAACGAAGTCATCATGGCTCTACAAGGAATGGATATATATTTAATGATTAACTTTTAAAATACAGAATGATTACCACACAGAAACAATTGACTTAAAGGAACAAAATGTTATGTCAAAGGTTAAGGCAAATGATTTTTACACTTTGAAATTGTTGCATTGTTATGAACATTATCAGTTTACTCCGTTTAAAGTTACCATAGGGCATTTTTCTGTGTTTCTTTGAATTTGTCAAAGGTAAAACACCCTAGTGTTTAATGGTGGCCTCAACATCATGGACTGTGGCACAATGCACGTGACTGCGAATACCAATGTCATTGTATGTATGGCATTTCATCATCACATCTTGTTTCTTTAGAGACCATAAAATTCCAAAGAAGCCTCTATATTAGAGAATAACATTCAAGTCATGATGAGGCTTTCTTGGGTCTTCCACTGGGTCAGGGGTTCCATATTGGTTGACATTTCAATGTTTGACCCGTGTATTGTCCTCAGGGTAGAAGAGGATGAGGATCATCTACCCTGAGGATGATACAAGAGTCGAGCATCGAAATGTCAGCCAATATGGAATCCCTGACCCAGTGGAAGACTCGAGAAAACTTCATCAAGCAAACAGCCCCGGAAAGCACCAGATATTACTTCACATTCATATAATGTTTTCTAATTACGATGGCCTAGCACTCTTCAACAATGCATTTCCTGATAAAACACTTAGAATAAACTAAACCCTCAGGAGCACAGATGTGGTAGATTGAAGAGATAAATAGAAAAAAATGTGCATGTTGTCTGTTGCCCACCCTTTGACATACTTCCAGCTTTCCAAGTAAAAAAAAAGTCGTAAATAAGAAACTTGATGATATACATTGTTGTGTCATTCCTTTTGTTTCTTAACCTTGGTCACAATAAAATGACATTCAAATCTATGGTTTTTCTCACTGATGTCAATTTTTTACAAAATTAAATGAATGGGATTTCATACAATTATACTTTGTCAAAGTGGAATACAGTGGAACCTCACTGAATTATCTAGTGAATAATTACCTAGCAAACCTTAAAAAGCACATAATGAGCTGAAATATTGGTCCCAAAAATAGGTCATTTAATGAGTAACTTTCCGAAATCCTACACAACGTGTACATATTTTTCTTTGAATAAACCTGGTACACAATTTATTTTTTTGCATGAAATGCATTATTATATTTTAAATTTGTTTATATGCAAAACGTTGCTTCTTTGACTGAACAAGTGTTTCGCTTTATGAAAAAGATCACGGAACCAATTATGGTCATTGCATAAGGTTTCACTGCAATAAGCTTCAAGGATATTCATGTAAATACAACCAAAAGATGGCATGATAACATAAGTTATGCTTAAAACTTACACAATCACTACACAAGCAAAATGCTACAAATCACTTAAAGCCAATAAGAGATCATTTTTTTTAATTTTATGGTTACTATAATTAGGTCAATTGTTAAAAATTTTATAGGACTATAATATTCCTGAAGTCATTTGAATTAGTTAAAACGTGATTTTATAAAAGTTCATATATTATGAGATCTTTAGAGTGATTACTTTTTCCTGCAGTAGAAATTTCAACATCACATTCATAATTAACAACCTAGGATGAGCAAAACTTTTTAGATTGCTTACAAATACCCCTCAATTCAATGCGTTTAGTGCAGATTGTCCAAAAAGAGTATTTTAATGAAAAATGTTGGTCAACTTACGTCCGTAAAAATTCATAATGGTCAGTGATATTATTCATTTCCTGACATTCAATGTCCTTAGCAGGCATCTGAAAAGTAATATCAAACTATGTTATTCATGACAGTATTCAGAATTTAATTTAAGAATCACATAAAAGCAATGAGTACAAACAATTTATTTTTGGATAGTAGGTTTAGGGTTACAGTCATATTATGCTCAATAAATGCCTTTCATATTATTTGGTTTTTTGCATATTTGTTTCTGTGCACGCATGTGGATACAGTCAAAACTCTAGCACACACAGTGGGAGTAGAACGAATTCTTGATCCTGAAAGACTGCCCAGCTGAATTCACTAGCAGGTAGGAATCCGATTCTGGTCTAAAATGCTTTCTGGTACCCAACTGCCTCAAAAGACAACAGCCAAAGTACCCATCAGCAGTGCTTCCCAGGGGTATGCATGTGTGCAGGAAAGCTTTAAAAGAGGGAATTGACTGAGAAAAAAGGGAAAGAGGTGAGAAAGGGCCCCGACATAGCTTTTTCTTTGCATAAACAACCCAATAAAATTCAGAAACATTTTTTTTAGGCAGTATGTAGATAATACTGGGAAATGAAGGCAGGTCAAATCTGACTTTGACTTGACCTGCCTTCATTTCCCAGTGTTATCTACATAAGCTGTATATCATCCTGAATGAAGGGAATCCGATTCACCTTAACACTGTAAATCTTTCACCAAAGCCACTCAGCCAACCTAAGGTGGTGATAAGAATAATATTAAACATGTCAGAGAGTGACAAATGTTTTAAAGAAGATTAGTGAATATAATTATAACCAGGAGATACTAGTTCGGAGATAATACCTAGAAGAAAGGAACCAATAATTTAGGATGACCAGGTACCTAAATTAAGAAGCACAAGAAGTCATGCAAACACACACACAACATTCACAGCCAAGATTTCCTAGGTAGCATAACAGAAAATCAAGTGGAAATTTTAGGCATCATAGAAGTGAATACTCTCATGTTTTCCTTAATTCTGGCCCTTGGTCGATTCTACAAAAGCCTTGGAAATCTTTAATTCCACATTTTTCATCCATAGCTTAAGCTTATATCTTGTATCAATTTTCTACAACCAGTCTATCTAACAGCACCTTTATATTATAATGGTGGTACTTCACTAACGTCTTCGACCGGTGAAAATAAACTTTCTACTTTACTTAAAGAGTTATCATTAATTTTCTCATAATTTTGAATATTTATTAATTCTAGGATTGATATTTTAATGAATAAATCCTTCAATTTAAATTGTTTCTAGAATCTTATGGATTTCTCAAGACCTTATGACCCAACTAGTATTTGCTAACATTTTAATAAAGCTGTTATTATTTAGTATAACCTTAAGTAAAAATCTGACTAGCAGAAGATACTAAGATTACAAAAGGGATTGTAAACGGGTACATATCAGATTTTAGCAACTGATGCCTTACTTCAAAGTATGCAATTTGGGTGAATAATTGTGTGATTTGCATCATTGGGAAAATGTCTGGATTTTTCAACAAATATATGATTTTGAAAATAATAGGATGAAGTGTAGCAATGTGCCATTGTTGTCCTTTCACACTGGCATGATTCACAGGTCAATTGCCTCCAGTGTACTAAACATCATGAGAGATCATTCACATCAGTATTAACTAAAAGGCAGAAGAGCAATCTGAAATGTAAATTTACCTTCGCAGGGAGAAATTATTATTTTGAAATTGTAATCAAACTCTTTAAGTACCAAATTTGATTTTTAAGGGGGAACAAAACCAGTGTCTTGCAGTTTATTTAATACCATTTCATAACAAATCTCACCAGAATTGGAAATAACTTAAACTAAATAGGAATTTCATATATCTTTAAATATCATTTTTTTTAAATTTGGAAACCCTGTTAAGATAATTATTCTTGAGAATTTAATTTAAATGGCCGAACTCTTAATAAATCCTACTTTAAAATTCAATTTTACCTTTTATTTTATAACAGTGAAAAATGACCATAGTACACCTGAGAGTTGTGCTTCAATTTCTGTCAACAATTAACATTGTTCATAAGTAGGTATTATAATAGATATATTTGCTAATATATTTTTTCATTCTTTTTCCACAAGAAGACCTCGGGGTCAACTGAACATAAAAAGAACTAACATAATGATTTTTATGGACTTACATTTTTCTTAACATTCACAACTCCAGTTATTTGTAGATGTTTATTCTCCTTTAAAGGTTGATTTTTCCTGTAAAATATAGAAAAATTATTAAACTACATATCTTGAATTGTAGGTCTCCTTTTATGACAAGTTTTTTATTGGCAATGGAATTCTTCAAAACATAATTATTACAAACATGCTATTAAACAACATGAAGATACATTTTCTCTTCATTCTAGTTTGCCATAAGACTTAACTTTTTTCATTGCTACGATATCTACAAATTGCTCAATTAACATATGGATACATTTATGAATAATTTAACTTTGAAAATTTAGCAAACCTCAAATAACACACTTTATCCCATGCACTTGAGTACGCATTAGGGATTATTTCCAACTTGTTTTTTAAAGCAAAACCATTTCATTTTTTAAGAAATGTTCAATGACTTTTGACAACAAAAGTTTGGTGACATAATTTTTACCAGCATGTATTACAATGATGTTATACAATATTTAATTGCTTAATCTTTCACTTCTTGATACACGGCACACAAAACTGCTAGCTTTAAAAAAATTGCAAGTTTACTCATTTGTATTTAATGCAAATAAGAAATGTTTCATTCTACTCTCCACTACCTACACATTTTTAGATATAATAACATGAATTCTAAAAGACTCTCATGTTTAACTGCGCAATTCTAGATTTTTTCAATGATGATTTTAATATTATTTCCATTCCCAGTTTTCAAGGATTAAACAATGGATGATCATGCCCGTTGGATGTGCATCATGAATTATGCAGCAAGTCTATTTAAATAGTGCCATGTTTACCAAATCCCCATTCCTCCAATGTAATATGGGCACCTGGGATAGTTTGGTAACATTTTTTCTCTAAATTTTCTCCTTTGCCAAGTCATGCTTTTCACACAATTCAATGTTGTTAGAAGCAGAATTGTACTAGGCCAACAACTGGAGAGTAAAAGAGGAAACATTCAATTCCTTAAAATAGTAGATACTCGTTGAACAGGATAAATACCGAGGGAAGGAGGGGAACAGATAGCAGTCTTAACTTTAGGGGGGAAGAGAATGAGTAAGAAAGTCATAAACATCAAAAATAAATCTGAAATGTAATATTAATATTCAGAGCCACTTCCATTAAAAACAGTAGTCTACTATTCAGAGTACTCATTGATAATGAACACTGGGAACAGGAACTGCTGTACTTCTGTGACCCGCTAAAGATGTCACTACACACCATGGAACCACACATTACAACATACCAGTTTTCAACTCCACCTACTTTCCACTACCTTTGCTCCAGTTCAAAATGATTAGTTTTGTCCCCCTCTACCTTGCTTGCCCTTTATTCCTTCCTATATGACAGCCCTCAACATTCCATCGCCACTCAATTTACTCAGCAACCATTAATGTGAATGAAGGACATTCACTTCCTTCCAACCACTTCCACAAACCTCCCTTTCCCTACCACAACTATCACTACTTTGTATGCCTTTCTGTCCATTATGCTTTTTTTCATTCTTCTCAATATTGAAACCTCGATCCTCCAATCTATGCTTACTTTCTAGTCTAAAACAAGTTTTGCATTCATACAAAATATTTCATAGTTTAATTTATTGAAATCCATTAAAACATTACGGGATTTAGTGCAGTATTCAGGGGACCTTAAAGGTGGTATTACAGTACTGCTCCTAGGTTTATTAAAAACCAATTTTAAATGGTAGACTACAGCTATTATTATAAGTGCAGAGAGGGCATCAAATCATAATGAATTAATTTTAGCTGAATATAATGCAATCATTTGCTGAAGATTACAATTTAACTGTTTGTAAATTTAATTTGAAAAACATCTTTTAAAAAATTGACTGAAAAAACTCTTTTTAATCATTAAATAATCTTTAATGGCAACTAAACAGCCATGAACTTACATTTGAACATCCAAAACTTCGTTAGACTGACTATGCTCTGGAACCTTCTTTGCTTTCTGCTTACCTTTACCACTAAGCTGAAAGAAATAACAGAAGTTGGTAATAATTCATATATTTGGGTTACCTGTGAATAAGGTTAACATGAATTTGAATTTTCCATAGGTATTACTTCTCAAAACTATTGTTATATGAGTTTATGAGAAAAATATTATTGCAATGTAATCATAAAAAAAAGGAATCTTCCCCATTCCAATGACCGCTAAGTGAAAAAAGAAAACATCTTTAAAATCATCACTCCCCATCAAGCTCAAAGAAAGATTGTATCCAGTGCAAACATAGATATCCACTCCTATTTTTATTACAGTTCACAAGCACATGATAAGACATCATGACCAACAAAATGCTGACACTAGATATCTAGACCTAAAATGTCAATTTTTCATGTGAGAAGACTTGGGATTAAGTAAGCAGTTAGGAAAATACTGAATCGAAAATTATGAATAAAGGAATTGATTCAGGAAAATATTGCTGACACTGTCTTTCTTTCTTAATACCTATGCTGCACCATACTTCTTCAAAAGAAAAGAGGATGACTACCAAATAATAGGTTCATGGTGAAGTATAAATGATATGGGAGAAGCATTTGCTATGATGAAGGATGAATCATGGTAAACACAAGGAAAATAACAAAGGATACACACAAACCAAATATTGCAGGATATTCTATAGTGATCTCTAGATTATGAATTCACTATTATGAATGTTAGCCACTACATAATTGTAATGAGATTTAAGTCCACCTCTACATTAATTACCCAGGATTTAAATAATTATATGCATATTTTGTAATAACTATCATATGCAGACATGCCAACTTTCAAAAATGAAAAATCGGGAGGACATGCCAACTTTCAAAAATGAAAAATCGGGAGATTTTTAGAAGTGTATCACGAAGTAATCACTTTTAATTACCACAATATTTGCATGGCACCTTAATCCCTTTATGACACTTTGCCAATTTTTAATGAATGTCACACTTTATTAACATGTTAAGCTAAGTACACAATTTGAACAGTTCATCAAGAACGTAAGAAGGAAAAATCGGGAGTCTCCCGCTTAAATCAGGAGAGTTGGCATGTCTGCATATGTATAGCCCAAAAACTAAGGTGCTATGTTGAAAAATATTGGGGTACCATCATTCAATTGTCATCAAAATCTAAAAACCAATTAAGGGAAACCCTAGTAAATCTGCATAAGATTTTTTTCCCATTCTGTGTGTATTTATAATGTACAGCATTGACTTTTTTAAAAAACTAAACCTCACCTGATGATGTTATACTATAACGAAACCTGGGTTGTGAGAATAAAAAATTTTATGTGGAAAAGCAAAGTGGTTCAATTTTTTAAAAACCGTCAATATGAAGATTTTCCACCAAGTTACGCCAGAAACTGTTGTTTTATTTGTAATGTACAGCATTTGATCAGCAATTGTAAGACCACAATTGATTATCCCAAGAAAGGTTTTGAACACAGAACCTGTGGGTTTGTTAAAAATCTTAAAATCAACTATCTAAAAGAATCTCCCAGAGCAAATTATTTTATTATTAGGTAATCTACCGGTTAGGGTAGGTTTTTGGATGGACACAACTATCAAATAAATATTTTGTAACTCCAAACAAAACCCAATCCAGCAACCTAAACTACATCAGGTCCCTCTTCATCTCTGTGTACCTCTTTCCACCCTTCATCCCATCCAACATCCCTATCCTGTTCCTACCCTTTCCTCGCTTGCCCAACATTCTCCCCTCTATTACCTTCTTCAACATTCCACTACCGCTCAACACACCCTTCATCCATTTTTCCTGCCTCCATAGGATTTCTCTCAATAAACCCCTCTCCTCACCCACCATCTCTAGTACTTCCTCATTTGTTTTCCTTTCGGTCCATTTCACCTTCTCCATTCTTCTCCACACCCACATTTCAAAAGCCTCCAATCTACGTCTATCCTCCTGCTTCAGTGACCACGTTTCCGCGCCGTACATAGCTACGCTCCATATCAGAGTTTTTACGAGTCTTGTCTTAACATCCCTACTCAACGTCCCCGTCATCAACTCCCTCCTCCTTGAGAAAGCCTCCTTGCCTAGCGCAATTCTTCTCCTTACGTCCCTACCACTTTGACCGTATTGGTCCAAAACACTTCCGAGATATGTAAACTGCTCTACCTGCTCTATTTTTTCCCCACCTATTTTAATATTTAGCTTAGCCTTTTTCTTTCTGATAAATCGCATAACCTTTGTTTTATTAATATTGATTCTCATTCCATATTTATCGCACTGAACCTCCAATTCACTCAGCAATGCTTGCAACCCCTTGGCTGACTGAGCAACTAATGCTTGGGCATCAGCAAACCTAACCGATTTTACGGATTCCCCTCCGACTTTCATTCCTACCTCCAGTTCTTCCCATGCCTCTTTAATCATTTCCTCTACATATACGTTGAACAGCACCGGTGACAATGGGCAACCCTGCCTTACACCTCTTCCTAACACTGCCCATCCGAACTCTCCGTTCCCCATTCGCACCTGAGCCGTCTGAGACATGTACAGGTTGCGGATCAGTCTCCTGTCCCTCCAATCCATTCCTATTTTCTGCAATACACGCATTAATTTTTCCCGATTCACTCTATCAAACGCTTTTTCGAAATCTACAAAACAGGCAAAAACGTCCTGATTGTATTCTATATTCCTCTCGATTAGTGATCTCATTACTGCAATGGCATCACGCCTACCTCTTCCTTTCCTAAACCCAAACTGATCATCCCCTAAGTAATCATTTGCCTTACTCTCTATCCTTTTGTTGATGATCCTGTGAATAACTTTAGCCGCGTGGGATATCAAACTTATTGTTCTGTAATCCTCACATGACGTAGACTTTGCCTTTTTTGGAATAGGAACTAACACCGATCTCACAAAATCTTCCGGCCAGATTCCAGAGCAAATGTTTCACCAATATTCAGAAAATATCAAATGTTTTCATTAAAACTATGTACTTAACCTAAACCCAGTAAATTAAATAAAGACAAGGATGAGAGATATACTTACTTTATCATGCTTATGTTCATCAGATATTAGCCTTTGCCTTTTTCTGTAAAAAAAAAATATATCACATGTAATTTGTACATTCTATTTTCATTTGCAAAACATGATGAAACTTTACTGCATGCAACAAAAACAAACTAACTGTTCCAGTGAAATTCCTTGATTATTGTGTAATATAAATAAATCATTCATTCCAATGTCGAAGCAAATTATCCATAAAATGAAGATTTAAATTACTTACAAACATATTATACACTTCTTAATTACACCGTAACAGCAACCAACTTACTTTAAAGCAATTTCTTTTTGCTTGATTTCAGCTGCATGATCATGAGCACACTGACTCTTAATATTGCCATCAGACCCATAAATTTCAATCTTTTGTATCACAGATGGCTCACCAGTGCTATTTTTGCAGTCCGGAGTCATGCATGGCTTACCAAGACATTCCTACAATAAAGTCATTAAATCACTAGACAAGTCTTGAAGCAATGGGCACCACCTTTAAAATTAAAAAAATTGTACCTCACATAAAAGCACGAAATTATCAACCTTCCCCCCCTTTTTAATCATTGAATTAAATAAAGTTAGAATTTTGTCTTATTCATTATTCAACATAACTAGCAATTCAAAAATGTAATTCTTCGCTAAATCAGCCTTAATGAATATATACATATTTAAGATACCCCACTTTGACAGGGAACAAGAAGGAGATACTCCAGTGCCACTAACACGACCACGACCTATAAACACCTGTATGACAACATCAGAAGTTTACTGAAATTTGTTCATCAGACTTCACTCCTAGGAAACATTCTATGGTACCTCCATTATATTTCAGGTCATTTTTCTATTGATTAGTGATAGGTTATATGTTTACATGCTTGATCTTTAATTGGCCAACTCCTTACTCCCTCGTCAATCATCCCTAATCTTCAAATCCTGTAATCAGAGTCATCATAAGGGCAGAGAGCCCCAGACATACAGCCTCATACTTTGTTATGCATGCAGCTGCATGAAAAAAGCATGCAGCTGAGTGAAAAAAACAGGTGTTCACCAGGAGTCAATACTGAATGGGAGGGACCCCTAAAGAGGGCTTGTTCAGAGCCTTCAGGCCCTGTTTCTGAGGCACACTTGACATCTTTCTCAATGGACTAAACTTCTGAAACAATTGATCTCATACTTATTACCAATATGTTCATGAATCATTTTCTAAGATCTTCATCAAGTGTTCTAGCCTTCAACTCCCTTCTTTTCATAAATGATTCCTTTTGTAGGTTTTAAGTTCTTCCCCCAATGCCTTTATCATCAATTCCTATTTAATCTGAAATACGGTGGAAAAATATGAACTGTTCTAATGGCTCAAATGTATACTGTGACTTTTACAGTGATATTCGCTCCGAAACACCCTTTATTGTAATCTCATTACCTATTTTTGTAATCTTCAAATTGATTCAGCTATGTACTTGATTCTTCCATTTAAGCTATTTCACAGACTCACAGGCAGACAAGACTAGGCTTCTGAAGTTTCATCATCCATACATCTGACTTAAACATTTCCTTACTAAATAATTCCATCCTTGCCGGCCCATGATACTTGTCATTTCTCAAGCCCAAGTTGATGGGCAAAGATGACAATGGATCCTCGCCCTATCTAATCCCATGCCTATTACCTAATGCCAAATTTTCAATAAAATTGACTTTAACCAATTTACTCTAAGCTTGGTTACCCAGCCTATGCTGTTTAACTAAACAGAGTTCTAGATCTACTTTATTACCCTGTGATCTACTAAAATGATATATGGCATGGGGTGCAAGCAGAATGTGGAATGGGTAAGACAAAAGGAAGGATAAGGGAGAGGAAGGGAAAAACATTCACTATAAATCTCAAAAAACATACAAAATTATATATATATGCTGGCAGCAGACTTGGGGGGTATTTATAGAAGTCATTCATCAGGTGTCACTTTTTATCTCCTAACAGTCATTCAGATAGAGAATAAAAAGAAAAATTATAAAGTTCCAACTCTGGATGTCACACTGACTGGAAGAATTAAATGCCTATCCATTTATAGTGTTTGTGATTAGTCGAAAAGCTCTGGTAGAAACTTGAAAATTTCAAAATGTAAACTTAGCTATGTGCTACAAGGAAGTGATGACTTTGTGTATTAGAAAAGTGACAATCCCAATGAAAATAACTATGGAAATGTTTTAGTAGCAGTGATGATGAATTTCTGCGATTCCACGATAAAAAAATGTTGATAAAGATGCTATTTTTTTAAATACAACAATTCTACTTTCTTTGCATGAATTGTTAACCTTAAAATACTTACATCCTCTTCTACCTGATCAAAGTATCTTTTGTAAATTCTAACCTGAAGTCACAGTGCTTCTTCTGCACTGATATGTCTCATGGGTTGGGAAATATGGTGCTCATGCTATTCCTAAATCTGTGACTAAACATAATGTAGTCTAACTGGTGTGACAGTAACTAGAGAAATGTTAGGATCGATTTTACAAAAAATTAGAAAGCATAAAAAAAGCATTATAACATTATTTTTTTAAATGATCGCAATTGGTTGTTTACAACACCAATTTATTCTTGTGGTTGACTGTTTTTTATGGTCTACATCATAGGTACATTTTTGATATTTTTCTTTTTTGTGACCCTACAAGCCATGTCCCCTTTTATCTGGGTCTGGATAATTTCATGGCAGCCCAAATGGGCTCCCTGGATTCCCTGTCATAAAATGCTAACAAAATTAAGATCTAGTGGCTGGTGGTATTTTCTGACAGTTTATTTATCTAGATGGTGCAAGACCTATGGAAAGGAACCCAGAAAGAGCCTAATCAGTAGATTTTCCCAGTTATCTCAGCACCTTTCACCAGTCTTTGTCTAGGAAAATTGAGAACTTACTGCAGTAAAATTTACCACTTAAAAGACAATCTACTAACCACCTGAAGAACTTCATCAGCCACCCTGAGCCTGCAACCCTCTCTTCCCATGAGATTTAGGTATGCTTAATATTCTTTTATGGAATACTAACTAAATAGTGGTGCTGGTCCTCCCGAGATTTGAAACAAGAATAAAGGAACACCGAGCTTGTTTTAAAAATAACATCTCCGTATCACTATTCACCAAGCACTTGAGAGATTGTGGCCACACCAGCGATTTTACTCCCAAATTTTTACATTTTGAGAAGAAAGGGTACCGTCTTGATGCGCTGGAGCAGTTGGAAATCCTTCAACACACGAATTACGGGGAAGATGTTTTGACCAACGATTTTCTTTATCCTTCACATTCCCCGTTATTGTTTTTCCCCCCACCCCCTGCCAGCTCACCTGAAACCAAGTGAGACTTTTTCAACAATGTAGCGACTCCTCCCAACCCGCTACTGAGTCACCTAACTAATTACTAAGTGCCGTTCTCCCAGTTCATAATAATCATTTCCCTAATCCTCTGCCAACTAATCTGATGTCAGGTGGGCTTTTTGCAACATTTTATTGACCATATCCTTCCAGCTAATTATATAATATTATCCACCTCAAACCATAGACTTTTAGCCCCCCTCTTCATAGCTCAACCAATCCTTTCTTTCCTCCCTCCTCTTCCCCTCCGCCCAGAGATATGTATATATACGGTGTTGGACTTGTTTATTTTTACCTGATGATGTTATGCTATAACGAAATCTGGGTAGTAAAAATTAAAAAGTTTATGTGGAAAAGTAAAGTGGTTTGATTATTAAAAGTCAGTATGAAGATTTTCCACCAAGTTACGCCAGAAACTGTTCTATTAAATGGTGGTAATAAAAATGAAGTATATCACTGGATCAAATGGCAATCCATAAAACTTCCTTCCTTCCCCAAACCATAAGAAAACTTGCCTTTATGGAATTAATTTTCTCCCTTCTTTTATCGCTTCTTCTCTAAACTCTGTACCTACCTCAATAATATTTTATTTACTACTTTCCATATTATGATTCCCATTTCTTGGTATAGGCTCCTTTCATGAATGCAACTCTTCTCCTAATCTCCCCATTAAAATCCTCATTGTCATTCAAATACTCATCAAACATATGAATTGCTCAATCAGCTCTCCTTCATGCCCATTTAATATCATGTTCCAAAAGATGCTATAGATAAGTTTAACATAGCAAAATTATAAAAGAATATACTGAGTAAACTATTTTGGTATGAATGAATTGCACCATTTCTTTCTCTGGCAACCTCTACTACTCTAAAACAAAGACTGAAAAAATTACATTCAATATATTTGGCAATTTCATGTAAAGCATATGGAAATCCACCATGAAAAAGCCAATGACATGACTTGGGGTTGAACCCAAAGCTTCCAACTACCAATATATGTATTCCTTCTGAAATCGTCGAGAAAACCTCAGTTCAAGATAAGCTCTCAATGTGATGTATGTCAACTAGATATTTCCATTTGAAGTTTACTTAGGAGCACAGTTAAGCTAACCAACTTGATAATTAACAGTCACATGGAAAAACTCACCTCCTGGCTTTTAGCATGACCATAAATTAGGCACTAATATAATGCACATATACCATTGATTACTCAACACATCTTAACAATAATCACAAACCTTATCTGATAATTTATCATATTTGGTTAAGGATTCCTTAATGTTTTTCCAGCATGAAGGATGGTAATGCACCTTGCAACTTTCTTGACAACTAAGTACCACATATCCCTTGAAATCAGGATCACTGAAATCAAGAATATTAACATGATTATGCTATCACTGGTTTAAAACGTGAACATTTTATACTTTAGAAAATAAAAACCAATTGATTAAGGCTACACAATTAGTGATTAAAACCTGTTGCTATTGGAAATAATTACTGATCCAGGTTCACAGTATTGACTCACAGTTAAACCACACATGCAGAGAGCAGTTATATATTCAGTATATGCATATGCTAGTTTCAATTTCAATAACACCATGTACTTGGTTATTGCTTTTCTTATAGGAATTATTTAAAGAAGATTGATGTGATTGTTTGATTAAACTGCCAAGAAAATGTCTTGGCATCTGATAATTTCCTCAACAATGTATTTTGCTCTGATTAAAAACATTACTTTTTCTTTCCAGTTTCAGGTGAAGGGTCCAATCCTAAACTTGTCCATCAAAACCAAGGAGTTAAACATAGTGGGAATTAACTGCCATTGTCACAAATGGTAAAACGATGTTACAATACTTTTAACATAATGATATTTTAGCATAACAAAATTAAGTTCTACACTTAGGTACTGCCCGCTTATTCTACATCAAATCAACCAAGATCGTTACTTTATCGTCACCCAAATCAATCAAGCTTGAAATTGCGGTCGTATATTCAAATAGATTGATTCATTACACTCATCTTTTTTGGCTACGGCCATGAAAACTCAAAGCATATGAATTGATTTTAGCTTAAATGCGATTAGAAAGCTATTCAAGACCTCATATTTAAGCCCTTGGGGTGGATATTAACATGATTGGTCACAAGAGAGGATTAAATGCAATTAACATGCTGATAAGTAACTTTAAGGGGCAGTTTTTGTGATAATCTGAAAACACGCACGTTGTTTACGGGATCTTTACGACAATCCTCCTAAGTTTCAAAATGAGATCACTATTGAATATACAATTTTATCTTTTTTTCTGACACAGTTTTAAAACATTTAATGTTCCAAATGCATACAATGGATAAGGTTTCACGGCCCGATGCATCCCTTCTTACAACGTATTTTAGTTCGACTAAATCTTAAGCTCTACTCGTAATAAGTAGCCACACAGAGAAAAATAATGCAAATTTACCATTTTTAAGAAGCGTATAATCATACTCTGTAACATGACAACGTGTGTAACACGATTACACGATTTTCCTGGTATGATTAAGCAATGCACAATACAAATCCTCCTCACACCACGTTTTACTTACTCAGAGTAACAACTGAAGATCGTTTTTATATTGCGCAACTAAAACACCGTAAATTCAAATGATAAACTGCAATTAAAACGGTATATATCCGATCCAAATACTAAGTTAATACAATAAAGTTCGCCGGAGCCACGAATTTGATACAATACAACAAATACCGGATCCATAGTTGCAGTGACTGGAAAATAAAAACTTATCATAACTTATCCAATAAAAAAGCTATGGCCACACTCCTGATAGTTGACATTGCTTGTTCCATTCGTTTTCAAAATAATGCATATTTTTCTATATCTTACCTGTGAAATATCTCTCTAGAGGGGTATGGATGTGAATTTGCCAACACACAACTTTCAAATTTACATGTAGCATCTGGTATTCGATCACATCTACAAAATGTAGACAACTCTTCCAGATAGTTCTGCAAAGGAACAATAACAAGTTAACTTCAAACCAACCAAATTATTCCTATTTAAAAAATATTTTTCTGAAGAGAAATGCATGCATGCACGAAATTATTGAATATTAGTATTAGATGGGAAGAATTTTTTCTCTTTAATTAAGGTCAGGCAGTTTAGAAATGAGTTGCTCTCCAGGCATTACCATAATAAGAGGGACAATACTACCACATTTCTTACTTCCGTTACATAACTTGAATAAGCTCCAATTAATGGAAGGTAGCTACTAAATAATTAAAAATGAATTGAACGTTTTTCAAAGAACACTCACTGCATTTAATTCCATGCTTATAAAGGATAGAGAGTAAGGCAAATGATTACTTAGGGGATGATCAGTTTGGGTTAGGAAAGGAAGAGGTACGCGTGATGCCATTGCAGTAGTGAGATCACTAATCGAGAGGAATATAGAATACAATCAGAACGTTTTTGCCTCTTTTGTAGATTTCGAAAAAGCGTTTGATAGAGTGAATTGGGAAAAATTGATGTGTGTATTACAGAAAATAGGAATGGATTGGAGGGACAGGAGACTGATCTGCAACCTGTACATGTCTCAGACTGCTCAGGTGCGAGTGGGGAACGGAGAGTCAGGATAGGCAGTGTTAGGAAGAGGTGTAAGGCAGGGTTGCCCATTGTCACTGGTACTGTTCAACGTATATGTGGAGGAAATGATTAAAGAGGCATGGGATGAACTGCAGGTAGGAATAAAAGTCGGAGGGGAATTCGTAATATCGGTTAGGTTTGCTGATGACCAAGAATAAGTTGCTCAGTCAGCCAAGGGGTTGCAAGCATTGCTGAGTGAATTGGAGGTTCAGTTCAATAAATATGGGATGAGAATCAATATTAATAAAACAAAGGTTAAGCGATTTTCCAGAAAGAAAAAGGCTAAGCTAAATATTAAAATAGGTAGGGAAAAAATACAGCAGGTAGAGCAGTTTACATATCTCGGAAGTGTTTTGGACCAATACGGTCAAACTGGTAGGGACGTAAGGAGAAGAATTGCACTAGGCAAGGAGGCTTTCTCAAGGAGGAGAGGTTGATGACGGGGACGTTGAGTAGGGATGTTAAGACAAGACTTGTAAAAACTCTGATATGGAGCATAGCTATGTACGGCGCGGAAACGTGGTCACTGAAGCAGGAGGATAGACATAGATTGGAGGCTTTTGAAATGTGGGTGTGGAGAAGAATGGAGAAGGTGAAATGGACCGAAAGGAAAACAAATGAAGAAGTACTGGAGATGGTGGGTGAGGAGGGGGGTTTGTTGAGAGAAATCCTATGGAGGCAGGAAAAATGGATGAAAGGCGTATTGAGCGGTAGTGGAATGTTGAAGAAGGTAATAGAGGGGAGAATGTTGGGAAAGCGAGGAAAGGGCAGGAACAGGATAGGGATGTTGGACAGGATGAAGGGAGGAAAGAAGTACACAGAGATGAAGAGGGACCTGATGTAGATTAGGTTGCTGGATTGGGTTTTGTTTGGAGTTATTAAATGTTTATTTGATAGTTGTGTCCATCCAAAAACCTACCTTAACTGGTAGATTACCTAATAATAATATACACTATAACACAAAAATCAGTTTCTCCTCTGAAGAGGCCTGCTTTGCAGGCAAAACACCTGGTGTCAGGTTTTTTCTAGGCACATACCTACCCCCGATTTTAGTTCTTTAATTTTTGTTTGTGTCATTGACAGGTCCCTGCCATAGGAGGAATCCTTGTAAACCCTAAATGAATGAGTGTGTGTGATTCACAAAGGTCCGATACACCTGAGTGAACAAGTGATTGTGTGTTTACTGAAGTCCCTTATTTTTCGTTTTGTTATTTCTGTGTGATTGGCGGGTCCCTGGCATAGGAGGAATCCTGGTAAACCCTGAACATGTGAGTATTTGTGAGTCGCAAAGGTCCTTGTTTTCAAGCACACCTGAGTGATTGAGTGAATGAACAAGAGCGTGTGTAGATCCTTGTTATAATTTTGTATTCATCTGTGTGATTGATGGGTCAATGGCATAGGAGGGATCCTCGTAAACCCTGACTGAGTGAGTGTGTGAATGTGATTCACGAGAGTGACTGTTATTTCTTAGCACACCCTAGTGATCAAGTGGTTGTAAGTTTGTTTTATTATTTTTATATTTATTTTGGCTCTTGTATGCAATTGAGGTATACATGAGTCACTGTTTCTCAAACACACCCAAGTGACCTAGTGTGTATTCCCTATTTCTCCCCTTGTATTTTTTTATAAAACCTTTTTTTCCATCCATCATTAAACCAATTGAGGGTATGTACATTGATAATAGACTGTGAAAAATTCTGAAATATTTCATTTAAAAATATTGTACAATTTTTAAAGTAAATTTAATTATCCAGATTAAATTTTACCATAATTTCATTATTATTTTCACCTGTACTGACTATAAAATTACAATACTTAGGGTAAATTTCAATGCCTGTATCTACCATGTCAATACCTACATGTATTATTGCCATGTTAAATAAACCATAACATTTTTCAGAAGTTCACCAAAAGATGATTCAATTCTAGTCTAATGTGTACATAGTTTATACCTGAAATCTATTACAAACCTCTAGACCTTTCTGACTGGCTTCTTTAATGACTTCCTCAGTACCAAACCAAAAATGATCCTTGAAATCATGTCCAACCATTGCATCACGGCATTTTTGTATCTCCTCCTTAGCCAAGTGAAACCTATAGTTATACAAAAGGAAAGTATAACCATGGCATTATAGGTATTCCTTTAAAAGAATTATTCTTTAACTTTAGAACTGTATATAAAATCTGAACTTTTAATATCATATAAACAAAGAAAAAACCCAATTGAATAATATTAAGACAACTTCCCTCAACCCCTTGGGATATCAGACATAAATGACAAGCATATCAAGCATGCACATCAATACTGACAGTAAACATCTTGGTAGGCAATTTCCAAAAAAGCAATTTAATACAAACAAATTATGACGTCTATCTTCTGTATAAGCTACAAGTTATAATCCTGAATTCACTCTCTCACACGTTTATATTTTACCAAATCTAATTAGGCACCACGACAATGAGGGAAGTAAATACCAACAGTATTAATTGAAGTTAATATGTAATAATTATTATAATATTAGGTGTTAAATAAATATAAAGAATAAGTATTAAAAAATTAATAAAAGCATGAACTAATTTTACAATAAGGCTGCACATACCTATTGAATTTTAGAAGCAATTTCGTAACAGCATAATGATATGTCGGCATTTCTGCATGCAATGTCAACTTTAGTTCCTGAAGATAGTTAGCAGCATTTATAAGGGCCGAATAATTATTAACTTCAATGAGACAAATGACATAGGCATATTTAAGCCAAATGTAATCTGTGACTTTTTCGAACACCTGTAAATAATTGGCATTAAATAGATTTCACATGGAACAAGAGGCAAATAATACATGCTATTTAAATATGAAGTAATAAATGTAGGCATATCACATATACACGCAATATTTATCATTATTATTTAAGTGAAATGTGTTTACACATCAACATACATGTGTAGGATTTTCCTGTAACCAGTCCAGAACTTCCTTGTGCTTACTCAATGATAACCTGAAATTTCCTGAAACCAAAGCTCTCGATGCCTCTCCCAGGAGACTGTATGGGTACTGAAATAGAATTATTATTTTGTCATTACTTCCACTGTTCAATCAATACTTTCACATTACCTGAACTCACATAAATAATCCTCGTTTCTTCAAGTTTGTGTACATAAATAGAAAATATGGCAAAAAATATAACTCCCCATGAAAGATTGGGCAACATTTTCTGAAAAATTACCTTAGATATCTCTTCATGATTTAAAACACGACTTTCACCATCAGTTATTGTCTGAACCAAATTCATAAAAATGCCTTCACCACGGTATGTAGCTGCCTCACCTCCCGTCAACTTCTCGTTCGTACTGGATGACTGTGAAGTACCCATTTCCTGGATCTCTGGTACTTTTTCATGATTCACAAAGGAAATATTCAAAACTCCAGTTTTCACCATGTTAGCAATTTGATCACTCCTGGCATCATTTGCTGAATTGAATTCATCGCTCATCTAAAATTAGGCAAGAGAAAAACATTTCAATTTGGCATTTGCTATCAAACCATACCTTTAGCACATTTTACGAATGAGAATTGCTACGTACACAGCAGTTATATCATGTTGTAAGCCACAAAAACATGTTATTACTTCCACTCACCATTATTTATGGTTTTCCGTACACACAAAGTGGGACACAAAATAAAATTTACTTCCTTTATTACAGTCTTGTTAACTGAATCGCGTTAAATTTTACACCATCACGTACATTGGCATTCAAACATTCAATATTTACAAGAAGACAAAGTTTTAAGGAGTCTCTGCATGAGAACACGTATCACCTAATTCAAACCCTACGTCGAAATCGTCGCGAGTTCTCACTTCGTAATCTTCAGCGCGCTTCTGTCACTTCATTTCATGATACGATTAGTGTCCAGAGTAGCCAACGTCCAAATAATTACTATCACTGAAAGCTACGAAACACTTTCATCGAGAGCGAATCACAAATAAATTTCTGCCAAAACAAACAGGAATCCAGTTTAATTAATTTATAACTGAACTTATAACACACTTTGCAGAGGAAATCCTCGAATGTCTTTACCAAATCATAGCATACGATATATTAATAGTTGGCACACCTATTAGATTGCAAATCCGAATTTTCAGATGGAAGAAAAAATTAACTAATCCAAACGTAATACGACGTAACTATAATGTAGTGATAGTTAATGCTTTGAATGTGGCAAACGATGATTAAATCATGATAAGAGACTCACAGACAATAAACGAAAACACGATAAGATAGTAGGAAATTCTTCAGTGAAATTCGCTCCCTCCATGGAAACGTACTTGCAGCCCCATCACATTTTGTTGGCGAATATTATGATCATGAGCCTGGCTGCTACTAACATATTACCCCGATGTTGAAATGCTGGTCACGCCTTGTACAAGACCTGTACAAAGAAAGATGAGACTGGTTTGAGCTACGCGCAAACGGATTTACGGATGGATAACAGTGAGGTTTCGTCTTCTAGCGGTATATGTGAGAAGTGAAACACCTCCTTGCTCTCGGACCTATCTTGCCTTGACTCCGCGCAACAGCGATTCTTGTCTGAGGTTGCATACGATTGCTGTAGGAACTCACGTGTGGGTGAGAATGATGGTATTAGAGAAGCAGCACATGTGCATTGAATTTTAATTAAACCTCGGGAAAAGTGTCATTGAAACTTACGCAAAGATTCAAAAGGCATTCAGTAATGAATCTATGAGTCGAGCACAGTGTTTTTGTTGGTACAATCGCTTCCAGGCTGGGCAAACCTCGATCGATGAAGAGCCGAGAAGTGGACGACCATCGACGCCAACAAACAATGCCTACATCAGCAATGTGAATGATTTAGTGCGTGCAGACCTTAGATTAACTGTCAGGGTGCTTGCCAATGAAGTAGACATCAGTGTTGGATCGTGTTTCACCATTTTGACATAGATTGTGGGACAGCAGGACGCCGCGTCCTAATTTGTGCCGCGAGTGTTGACGGATGAACTGAGGCAAAGGCGTCTTGACATCAGCTAGGAACTGCTCGATCGCTCAAACGATTACCGGAACTTCTTAAAAACAATCATTACAGGCGACGAAACCTAGGTTCACGGTTATGATGTAGAAACCAAAGGCCAGTCTTCACAGTGGAAGGGGTCATCTTCTCCACGACACAAAAAAGCTCGGTTCTCGCGAACGAACGCGAAGGTAAATTTGATAGTTTTCTTAGGATGAGAAGGGATTATTCATTATGAATATGTCCCCAAAGGACAAACAGTGAATGGGCAGACTACATATAGAGGTTATGAGACGGTTAAGAAACGCCATGTTGCGGCAGAGGCCATAAATGTGGGAAAACAAGTCTTGGTGCTTTCATCACAACACACACATCATTGATTGTTACAGAGTTTTTGACTAAAGCAGCCCACCGGTGATCCCCCAGACATTCTACTCTACAGATCATGCTCCAGTGGACTTTTTCCTATTTTTTAAGTTGAAATCCACGTTGAAAGGACAACGATTTGAAACTATTGAAGACATCCAACCAAATTGGACCGCAGACTTAAAGGCTATCCCGAAAGAAGCGTTCCAGGCGGCATTCGAAAGCTACAAGAAGAGTCGAGAGCTTTATATTGTAGCCAAAGGATGCATTTTGAGGCCAAAATTAAAGGGTACCTAATAAAATAAAGTATTTATTTAAACAGTCTTATCTTTTTCTAACAGACCTTGTACATTCCAAATTCCAATCAATTCTAGAGATTTTCTGGCCATTTAAGCATTGTAGATAAATGTTAGTAAAGGAAAAAATAGCTGCTCTACCATAACCAAAATATATGACTCGCACATGCATTACGTTTTTTTCGCAGTAAGCACTATCCCCCACCCTACAGAAGATTAATTAATACAACGCATGTCCATCTTTAGGAGAGTGAAAGAATGGATGGAGAAAAAGTGAGTGATAAGAGGAAAATATTAGAAAGTGAAAGAGAAGAAAGGTATTACCAGAAAGAAGAAGTAAAACCAGTAAGAATATTTGTCTGCTACGTCAATCATTATGATTGCCACCAATGAGGAAAAAGCCTCCTACGTATCAGCCAAAAGCCAACAGCAGATTTGTGATTGCATTTTTCGAATGTACAGAACATGTTCCGTAGTAAATTTTCACAACATTTTATTTTTATATAATTAAATTTCAATCCCTTGAAATGATCTATCATTGGTTACCGACGAAAATAATTAATATTTCCCAAGAATATCATTCGCCCATAGGGGTAGTTTAGTCTTTCCTCGAAGATTACCACGACGTGTTTCCAAAATTCCACACAAGAATGAGAAAACGTGTCAGACACATTTTTTTGCAAGCAAAAATAAAAGACACCCGGATATTTAACTATATTGTCTTTTACGGAATAAAATTAGTAAAAAGTAACAATTCCCGGTTTCCCATACATGCCTCGTCGTCCACAGACTGAGACACTCGGCTCAGATACACAGACACACAGCAGAGCTGGCATTGCACTTAAAGTAAGATAAGTCCCAACGATATGGACATGTGGAGGTGTACGTGTGGAGGATAGGTAATAGTGATGCCATGTAAGAATAGAATGGGAACAATTGTAAACTAAACAAAAATTATGAGATATTGAAATGAAATGATTGACTTTGTAATTCCACACACTATTTAAAAACACGACCCAGGTTTCGACGCTGAACGCCATCTACGTCGAAACCTGGGTCGCATTTTTAAATAAAGTATGTTGAATCACAAAGTCAATAATTTCAATTTTTCATGCAAATTCCATAGAGTTGCGCCGGAGAGAACAAAAAGTCACGAGCTGTTCGAGCAAGAGGAAAACTAAGTTAAACGTTAAAATACGTACAAGGGTAAAAACTAAAGTGGGTTTAACAGTTTGCCCGTCTTGGGCTAACATTTTCAAAGTGGTTGGGACATCAGAACAAGAAATGAATTAGAAAAATAATCTTTCACAAGGAACCGGGAGTAAAGACAGTAACCAATGAGGATACTTCAAAGAGTGGGAGAGGAGAGAAAATTCTGGAGCACACTGGGAGGAAAAAGAGGGTAACTAACAAAAGGTAACATAAGGAATGATAATTTGTCAAAGTTCAAAATTAAAGGGTCGTAGATTATAAAGGTGAGCTTAGTATGAATTACGAGAAGCAAGCAACGGAAGACGTAATGGCAAAGAGCTATACAGGACCGAAAACAACAGGCAGATAGGGCAGGTCCCGAGAAACCAGTCCTCGAACTCATAACCCATACCCAATGACGATGCGGGTATGCACGAAGGGGTCATTCATGTAGCCATCGCCTATTTCGTACAGATTTGGCAAATGGCTAATATTAAACAATCAAATCATTTAAAAATTTAGGTTCGCATCACTGCTGGATTGTACACAACATTTGTGAATGAGATTAATCTACGAGAACACCTAACAACTCCCCGAGAAACATTTTTAGCGAAAGTCTTAAATAATTGCAGTGTTATTAACTGGATCAATATAACATGATTGCTTCGAAAAATCTTTAAATGATTACAAATATATTAATTTATAAAACCAACAAGCATTTTCCACGGTTAAATATGAATTTAATATCTTTAATTTCCTCGTAAGTACATTATGCATACTAGGTACCCAAATATATTTTGTTGACGGATCACAGTGCATAGCCCGAAGACTGGGCTGACACATGAAGGTATGGATTACCACAGGACTTGTATATTGGTAAGAGATTGTGTACTGGTAAGTACTTCTCTTTTCTGTTCCATCAGCGTTTTGAGAGGGACCACCCATGAGCGAAACTAAGTAAGCCCGAAGACATAATCCAGATTTGAACCCATAGCAAGGAGCGTTTTGGTAGGGTGGTGGGCAAACCGTTCAGCTTCACAGTAGCTGAACGGTTTGCCCACCACCCTACCAAAACGCTTGATTTGAGACTAAATGACTTAATTCCCTCGCAATGGAACACAACACTAGGCCATGCTAGTGGAAGCAATGAGAATTGCTGCCAGTGGGGTAAATAGGTACGTTAGATGTTAGGAACCAGATGAAATTTAATCCACACAATTTCTATTTCACAGTAAGGAGACTGCGAAGGCGTTCGATTCCAAAGGAGTGTCACATACATATAGTGATGGAGTCACGTTAAAAACAAGGCAACGGAAAACCACCTCAACTGCCTCTTCCAGGAAATCATGATGGAAGCAGATTTAAAAATGAGTACTAGCGAGTATGGAACCCTGGCCGGTGTCACTCCCGCCAACGAGGGAGGCAAGTTCTCCGTGGACGTCATCAAACGTTAACTCATAGCGCCGAATTCACGACAGATAAGACGGAAGAGAAACGCACCTGCTTGAATAGGGACGTGGGGGGGGGGACGTCATATTAAAGTTAAGCACATATTTAGGAGTAGCGTTATTGATTCGCAATTTCCTGGGGCAAGATGCAAATTCAGGTCATGCTTATGTCTTCATGAAATTCAATTCCATATACAAGAGGAAAAACAAGGAAATAAGTACAGGAAAAATTAATACAGAAGTTTAAACTGGAGAGAAACAGCTAAAAAAACGTCATGAACCATTTGGTCAAATTTGAATAAGGTAGAAGAGGAGAATTGTGGAAAAGGAAATCTCTTAAAAAGTATAGGCTGCAAAATGACAACAGGAAAGGTAAATAGGAAAAAAGGATTAGCGATCCATGGATCACATATGATAATTTAGAAGATGTTTCGGAAAAATTCATTTGAGAACGCAAGCACAGGATTAGGAAGAAAGCACAAAAATCAAAATAGTATCCTTAAACTTGACACAAGAAAAGAGAAGGTTGGGGAAAAGAAGCGTGAGAGGAAGCGGGAGAAGCAAAAATCTCTCAGCATTATCAGGATTATGAAATTAAAAGTATTGATCTAAGCAGGAGAAGATTATTGACAGTCTCAGATTTCCCTTAACAACTTCCTCTCTTATCCAGTTTATCTATTCCTCATTTTCCTACTCCTCTATCCAGAAGCTTAAAAACTACAAAATATTTGGTCTCCTACCCAACGTATGAAATGTTCAGTGTTAACTACGCTCCATATAACGTTTTGTGCCAGTCTTCCCTTATACATTTCAGAGTTCTGACCATTAGTTATCTCCTATTAAAAGAAGAATTTTACCTTAATACTTACATTGTACCACTCTCTCTATTTTCTGTCCTATTACAAATAAACCTGATAATACATTACCTTTTGAAAATGTCGTTAACTGGATAAAAGTTCACCGCCATGTCTCGTTTACATTATGCCAATCAAAGGAAGGGTAGTGTTGATAAGGGAGGCAAGAAAATGTTTGGAAATAAGCTTTTGGTGTGGCATTCGCGCATTCAGAGTAGATGGGGAATTTCCTTTCTTTGAGGTTCACGAACGAATTTCTCGACTCTAGAGAATAGCACCGATTACATTTTTAGATCAGGTCGTTTAATGGCAACCCACGTGATCCTGAACCCGGAAGTATCCACCCAACAGCTGAACGTTGTTTCCGAAAGATTAATGCGTCACTACCCATTTTCACATGCCATGAAAGTATTTAATTGACGACGCTAAGTAATAACAGATTTCGGGATAGGATGTGTACCCCCTTCCCTTTCTCTGGGCTGAGAAATGGAGCAGGAACAGGAAGGTTACATGAGCGCATTTCCTGGAGAAATGGGAACGGGAATGGGAAAAAGTAGAAAAGGGGAAAACGACCAGACAATTCCTACCTAGCATGAAGGAATGAATGAGGATCAACTTTTAAACTTACAAAGCAATTAGGCAAATTTTAACAGGGCACGGGGAGTTTAGATCATACCTCAAGAAAACAGGAAAAAAGGAGGAGACGCGGCAATACACAAAGTCCTTTATTGCCCAATTTATGCAGAGGAAAGATGCAAACTGGAAGCTACCCTTGGATATCTGCATAACGTCCAAAAAATTGGGAAATATCTACACGAGGAACTGATTAGGAAAATATTGGACAGATTTATCAAGAAAAGATAAAGTGGGAACAGGAAAAATGACGGAAAGGAAGGGTATCTAACCCATATATTGTAAAAAATAACGAAATTGTATTGGGGGTTTAAAAATAAGGTGCCTCCCAAAAAAATTGAAATAATAAATTTCCTGATTCTAATCGAACGGGCCAAATTATTATCATTATTATTCCCTACGTCTAGATAACCATAAGTCCCATGTTTCACTGAAATGACAAATTGCTAACGCCTATGTTAATAACTTATATGGTCTCTATACGAATAAAAGTCCTTCCCGTATCAGTTCCCACTCTAAATCCATCCTTTTTTTATTTAATCTTGGAGAGTTATTCCATAAGTACCCAAAGTCATTTCATGCGTTTTGGTTAATGGGGTTCGCATCCTGTGGTCGCTGAAGCAGGAGGATAGACGTAGATTGGAGGCTTTTGAAATGTGGGTGTGGAGAAGAATGGAGAAGGTGAAATGGACCGAAAGGAAAACAAATGAGGAAGTACTGGAGATGGTGGGTGAGGAGAGGGGTTTGTTGAGAGAAATCCTATGGAGGCAGGAAAAATGGATGAAAGACGTATTGAGCGGTAGTGGAATGTTGAAGAAGGTAATAGAGGGGAGGATGTTGGGCAAACGAGGAAAGGGCAGGAACAGGATAGGGATGTTGGACGGGATGAAGGGAGGAAGGAAATACACAGAGATGAAAAGAGGGACCTGATGTAGAGTAGGTTGTCTTAGGAGTCACAAAATATTTATTTGATAGTTATGTTCATCCCAAAACCTACCTTAACCGGTAGATTACCTAATAATAATTCGCATCCTCTTAAACCAGCATTAAACTCATTCCGTGGGAGACATTGCAAAATGCCAAAATAATGTATTTCCTGGGATGAATGAATGGGCTACAATTATCGATAAGTAAAATTAAGTAATAATAAATATTAATAAGTACTATATGTGTAGTACACTACTTGATTATGCGAGGATGGGAAATTATGTAATAATTAGATAAAAGGGGGTAAGTTCCTAATCATATCACAACTGACTTTTTCCGTGTCTGCCTCAAAAGCCCAAAAACATTATTCATGTCAAATTCCATTTCATATAACTTACACGATGCTGCAGGTGTAATTTTCCAGGACTAATTTTTACCGATACATTAAACCACAGAGTATTTATTTTTTACACCCACTCCCTAATAAAAGGGTCTGTTCCATTATTACACGCTCTATTAGGGCTTGTTAGTTTTCACATGATCGGTTATATCATGCCGTCCTATGGTGGAAATTACGAATATTAGGTAAAATTACTTTTCACGTTTAGTATTAATTTCCACTTATGGTGAAAATAATGGTGGAAATGGCAAAAATAGGCACATTAATTTAAGTTAAAGTAAGTCAAAACAACCGTGTGTCTGGTGATTAAATTACAAGTTATTCTAATAAATGAAAAATAATCACGCACTCTCTAGCTTGGATGTACTTTGCAGTATTTATCCTTGCTAGTCTCAATCACTCACATTCAATCAAGACTTACGAGAGAGAAATCGGTTGTTTTTGACCGTTTGTGGGATCTATTTAATTCATTCATTTTTAGTATCTTTTATTATATTTATTTTATTATTTTCTGCTAATTTATGTCTTTTCTAACTCCCCTTACCTATCCATTGCCCATTCATAAGACTACGGCCGGGGTTAACTCTTCCCATTACTAACAAAGCTGTTTTTTTCTTTCTGTTCAAATTTCATTCTTCCGATATTCATAAAAATTCCAAATTGATATGATAAATGATTTAATGTAACCCGAAGCCCATTTGTTTTCATAAGTCTTCGCTCCAAACAGTCGGTTAAATATTTTCATAAAATGGTACTCGGAAGCCGCGCATGAATCTCTGCGAAGGCGTCAATGAAAATCGTTTGAGAATACCTACATTTGTATATGCATCTGCACAGGATTTGAAATTTTAATACGTCTGTTACCTCACTGTTTCAGATCCCTTTTACAACTAAAATCCTCCATCCGAACTCGCCTCCTCGCGCAGCTCGGTCACGCGGCGCTGAATCTCCCCGCCCCAAGGTCACTGCGGATGAAAATAAAAGTGGTGTTTTCCGCTCGTTGTCAGCTAAATTTCCTCTGAGAGGCCTGCGCGTAATTATAAAAGCAAGCGACGAGAACTCCTCAAAATGAATAGTTAATGCGACAGGAGTCGCGATGGTACCGTCGCTAACATACCGGCTTTCCACCCTAAGGGTCCGGGTTCGAATTTCAAAATTTGGCAGGATTTTTCTGTGGCTTCCCGATCCCTACTTACGTGAAGATAACTTTTTAAGTGAGTATGCCGTCCGTCGGATGTTATATTTTGTATCCCCCTGATGTCAATCGTGAAACTTAGGCTAATGCCAACGCCGGGTTTCTCTCCACCTTTATTCCATTCTCTCAACATTCTACTCCTACCAAACCATCCACTATTCCTTAATGTCGCAAATGATTTTAGGTGTCAGTCGCTTTCCCTACTAGTCACTGTTACCAGGAGTTACAGCCAGGATGACTTGGCTGGAAAAATAATACTGATCTTAGTGAATATTAATTATTTGAAAAAACACTCAAGTCCCCCGGATTCTAAGTAAATTTAAATGGAAGCAGACATTAAAGCTCACGTATAGATAAAAATATCCGGGGTTGGATTAACGACTTTTTGGATGGTCTGGTTCCAAGAGTAGTGATAGATGGAGTTAGCTCAAATGCAGTAAAGTTACTTCAGGTTTTCCCCGGGGAAGTGTCCTCCTTTATTCCTGCTTTACGTTAACAACATTGTCTCCGTAGTCACTAGTAAGATACGTTTATTTTCCGACGATGCGGTGGTTCGCCCTGATATACGTGATCCAGAGGACACAGTTGCTTTGTCAGAAGACGTTAATGCTATGCAACGCTGGTGCGACACTTGGCAATTACAATTAAACTTAACAAAGGTTGTAGTCATAAATTTTTGGAAAAAGAGCAATTCCTAGCCGAACGCCTACTACATTGGGAACACCGAATTGGAATGTGTAGACTCAATTAAAAACCTAGGCGTTACCCTCGCTCACGATCTCTCCTGGGTGAAACACATACGGGAAATATGTGAACCAGCTAGAAAAGAATTAGGAATTGTTAGAAGATGGGTAAATGTGATGAAAAGGCTAAAGAGAAATGTTATCTGTCACTGGTTAGGCCTCATCCAGAATATGCTGTTAGTATTTGGGATCCTCACGAAATTGGATTAATTGCCGAATTGGATCGCGTGCAGCAGAGGGCAGCTAGATTTGTAAAACGTTGCCATGATAAACTTACTAACTGACTAAGTGTAGAACAGATAGAGTTAAGACGTCATTTTTTCCACGAACAACAGGGCATCATAATAATATTGTTCAACCACGGCAGGGTGATGTTCGGGTAAAATAATTCTGGTGTGTGTTCACCCCCTGCCATACACCCTGGCGGTGGCTTTTAGGGTATATATTATTAAATAAATTAAAAACAAAAAGGAGTTCGTTTTTCAAAATATAGGTCATTCAATGGGATGTTGAAAAAGACGCCAGGTTACGGGAGCTAAATAAACTTTCGGAATATATTCTTTAATGCTTGTATTACCAACACTGCTGAAGGAAAAAAACGGCTTTGTATAGCCTCGGTGAATTGAAAAACGACTCAGTATCATCATATAAGTAAGGAATGAATACGAGAAACACACTGCAATATATATAAACATTGATACTTTTCAAAAGAACGGTTTTATCACAGCAACTCAATTCTCACAGGAAAAGTCGTTCTTTTCAAAACAAACTTTCAATATTTACAACTATTTATCTTTCATATTGATTTATCACGACTCCCCTTTCATGAGAATAATAGCAGGTTTTTTAAAAACAAAAGCTCTCTTTCCCCTTAAACTCGGCTTATCTGTTGCTGCCTTCTCTTTCGCAAATGTCCAAGTCGTCCGGCTATCCAAGAAAAACTTGCGGGTAGTTTGCGACAAAAAAGTAGGACACGATGGAAAAATAAATGAGTGTTCTCTTCTGACTACTTATGTAATATTTGTTAAAAATGGTGAATAGATTTAGGAGAGAATACATCGGCCACACTAATACATGTAGATAATAGTAGATAAAAAGAACAAAATAAATAAGAAACCTGGTAATATATTAACAGCATTCACTAAAAATAATTAGCATATACAGGAGTACGTAAATTCCAAATATCCGAGGGAATAGATTGTCACAAAAGATAGTCAATGCGGATACGAGTAAATGACTTAATGGGAACATTACTCATGACATTTTTTGACTACTCACTGAAAAAGGAAAGGCCATAAAAAGCATGTACTTATGACACAAATTGTAAAGCAAATTCAAGGGTTTTCTGAAAGGTATCAAAGACAAATCAGGCGTCCATAACAAATCATAACCTTCCCTTTCGCCAACTACTCCTTTGATTATTTTCTATCAAATATGCATGGCACTTATTTCCAAACCAAATCATACGTGACGTGGTGGGAGGTGAATGAGCCTTTTCTCTCTTTGAAGGCAAACAATTTCTCCAAGATCGAGGCTTGTATAGTGTACTGTAATAGAATTTCATATTATCCAGATCTTGCTTCTTCTTCTTAGGAGTCTGTTAGCAACTCTGCAATTGGTTTGAATACCCACGAATATGTCTCTGTTCTGAGACTTTCTTTTCATATTCCAATAAACTTCGGGAGATTGCGCAACAGTAACTTATCTATATGAGCTATCGTGGCGTCCTCTTAAACTTTGAAATTTTGGGGGCTTTAAGGGAAAAGAATTGTATAAAGTTGGCATTAACCTCGTGGACTGTGGCGCGTCGCGCACGATTACGAATGCCTGTGACATTGTATACAGTATACGGTACTTTGTCACAACATATTGTTGCTTACAAGTCCCCAAAATTTCGATAGCTTAAATGGCTAAAGCACTCGGCCGAACATCGACGGATCCGGGCTCGAATCCCGGTCAAGGCGAATGATTTTTACACTCTAAAATTGTTGCATTTTCTTTTAATATATTTTTTAAGATGGTGTTCCAGCATCACCGATCTTGCACTACATCACACCAACTCAACTATTCCCCTTAGCAAGTAATTTACGAGGTTTAAATGCCTCAGTAAAAGATCCATTAGATCTGCTCATCTTTTCACCACACCCTTCCGAACACCTCTCGGTTCGCGCCAATGTCTACGGTACTAACTCCTTAGAAAACGTCGGTAACACTGAATTTCGAAAGCGTACATTCTTTTTCATTCTTCCTTCTCGATTATCCAGATTTCGCGCCCAAATAAAAAATGATCCACCCTGCAAAAATATCAATTTCTTCTTTAAGGCAGTAATTATTTTTTTTGCGGTAAAGAGTTATTCATTCTTTTTTAAAGTCGTGTCATGTTTTTTACTTGATTAGTGTACGAATTGTTGAGCTCTAGTGGCATACGGCAACCGAGGCCGTCCCATGGAGTGGTCCCAGAAATTTGGGAGACAGATGGAAGAGAAAACCAAAAGTAGTCTCGTGAACTGCATTTAAGCCTTTTTAGTCATAAATAAATAAAGGTACGAGTTGTCTAAAATGCGGAATTAACTCGGGCGAATAAGTGCGACAGGGGCAGGGTTAGGAACAAGGACGTCTCCCTCTTAAAATTCTCTGCCAGACATCCATATCCATATTTTCCGTATAATGTTTAAGGGCAGCCATACAATGCGGAATTGTTTTCGAACGGAAATATACAGAAATTCAGGAGCCTTCGAAATAAAAGAGAAAGATTCAGCTAGAGATAAAGCCTCAAGGTGGCGCGAAATCACCTTCCATCTGCGGCTTGAGAGTCGACCAACCTCAAGTTTGGCTCCCTCCACCAAAACAAAGAGGTTACAGGACACACACACGAAGGCTAATTTTGACGGGAGGTCTATATTCCATAAGACACCTAGGTTGAAGATTCCAACTCTTAAGTCGGATTAATTCTAATTACCTCTAACCTTGCTATAATGGTGCGAATGCAGAGATTATTACTGTCGAGTGCCAAGGTCAAGAAATGTACAGACCTGAAGGTCAGAAGGGAATAAATTGATGTGTTGTTATGCGAGTATCACATGCGCTACTTCCTCTTCACCATCGTCATCACCAGAATTTCAATCCCAAGATTGGTGTCCTGTGACCCTCCATTCTTTTCTATAAATATCCCGTTGTATTCCCTCCGCATTCCGATAGCTGGATTCGTAAAACTCTGTTTTACGAATTATCGTAAAAACGAATTATCATATTAAAGGAGAAATAATGTGAACCTTGCCGAGGACTTGTTCACAATTTTAAAAATCTCATGTAAAATCCATAGTTAAAGATTCAAATTTCTTAAGTTGTACGATCAACGATTAGTAATCAACAAATGTTTACGGTAATCGGAAATAACTATCCAAAGAGGAATTTACATGTACACAAAATTTATTTATAAAATCAATTAAAAGTTGTGAAAAATCTTGACCCGGACTCGACTCGTGAACTTTCCTCTTCCCTCTAAAACCCTTCCCGATCAATTTTTCTAATGCAATTTTTCTAAACCGCAATGTATAATAATGTAGTTTTCTAAAGTGTATACTTTTTTCCGAATGCATTCTTTCTAATTTTATTTTTCTAATAAATAATTTTTTCTAATACCTAAAAATATGAAAAATATTGTTTGCTATGGAAACTAACTTTGTTGTATAAGTGTACAATACACGTGTATATAATAGTAATTTTATTTTTCTAACAAATCAATTAATGCAATTTTCCTAAACCACAATTTCTAATAATGTATTTTTCTTAAGTGTGGCATATAATAAGTGTATAATACACATGGTTCCGAAACCCAAAGTTGTTGGAAAACAACTATTTCTAGATGGGTTTGTTCACTACAATGTAAACGTTTTAAAAGGTCACTGGTACTGGAAATGATCTAAAGTTGGAGAACGTACCGCGAGAGTTGGGTTGGGTTCTATTGTTTTTTAATATGATATTTTTAAGGTTGGAAATCGAACTGTAGAATATTTAACCCAACTTGCTAACACCATTACTTTGGATTAATTGTATACTATAAATAAAAAAATTAGAAAATTTCCCTATTTAATAACCTTAGAAATATTTCATTTAGAAATTTCAGTTTAAAAGTCATTTTATTAGGAAAAAATATTTTTAGAAAATTACATTATCATAAAAACTGCATTAAATAAAACAGTTTCTGGCGTAACTTGGTGGAAAATCTTCATACTGACGCTTTTATAAATCAAACCACTTTGCTTTTCCACATAAACTTGTTTATGTGGAAAAGTAAAGTGGTTTGATGCATTAGAAATATTGATAGGGAATCCCATAAAACACCCAATTTTAATGGAAGAAGCTCTTTGGTGTTGTTCAGACGAAAACTTCACATTAAGGCGATTGGAATTTTTACGGGCAAAACTCTGAATAAAGTGTTGGCGAGGGTCACTCGGGGAAAAGGGCAAGTGCGTGGAACTGAAACCGCTGATGCTGACTCACCCAACGAAGAGGAGTGGGACCGTGAAGAACTGATAATTTCTAGTTCAGCCAAGCGATGCACACGACTTTCTCTTTCATTAATGTCAGTTCTCTTTTATTAACGAATGCAAAGACTTGATTAAAGCACAAAATAGAGCATCTATAAAAGTATTTATCATCCTGGGTATCACCTGCTAATCTTTCCATATTTTCATAATAGTTCCTTGCGCTCCATCAACTGCTTCTCGCATTTCATCCATGACCGTAGCACGCAACTCTTCCCCTCTCAATCGTTCCTTCAATCATTGTCTTCACTAAATAATCAATCGTGCCTCAGGATGTGCCCGATTATTATCATCTTCTCGATGTCTTCCGTAGTTTCTCTCTTCACTTACTCTCCGAAGTGCTACCTCATTTATTATTACTGTGTCAAACTATTTTATTCCTGTCATTCTCCCATAGAGCCGTAATTCCGTCAGGAAAATAATTTGTGTTCTACTACACATGCGCCTCACAGCCGCAAAAAAGTAAAATTCATAAATTGAGTTTTTATGAATTGCCTCATTATGTAAACAAAAAAAATACCGGGACCGTAAACTTGAATGGCACCAAATAATAATAATAAATAAAAATAAATAAATGGAATAATAATAAATAATAAATAAATTTTAATAAATAAATAATAATAATGAAATTTGTAATTAAAAATAATAATAATAATAAAATTAAATTTAAAAAAACACCACAAACACACAAACACAAATTCGAAACAATTAAATAGATAAATAAAATAATAATAATGAAATATAATAATAAAACAAACTTACAACCACTCGATCACTAGGGTGAGTTACGAAATAACTTTCACTCTCGTGAATCACATTCACACACACACTCAGGGTTTGCAAGGATCCCTCCTATGTCAGTGACCCGTCAATCACACAAATACGAGGAGCATTCTTAAAGTAAGTACCGTTTGCTTATATTTAAATATATACGCTTCAGAACACAGTTTTGCTCCTGCAGCGCCATCTACTGATTCATTGAGAAGCTATAGCAGCATTTGTTTTGTTTCAGAAGTCGTTTGCTTGTCCGTGCATGCAAACAACAATGTCCGCGACAATCGTTGATCCCGCCAGCTGTGAAGTGCGTTCTGTCATACGATTCTTGCATGCAAAAGGATTGTCGGCTGCTGAAATTCATCGGGAATTATGCCTAGTTTATAAACCTACAGTTATGAGTGAAGGAAAGGTTAGACAATGGTGTTGTGATTTTAAAAATGGACGAACAAATGTCCATGGCGAAGAGCGAAGTGGTAGGCCCAGTATTCTGACCGATGAAATTGTTTCGCAAGTGGAACAAAAACTGCGATGTGATCGTCGATTTACAATTAATGGCCTGGCTGAACGATTTCCTCAACTTGGACGCACTACTGTCTACAATATTGTTACGGAAAACCTCGGATACCACACATTGCCTGCAAGGTGGGTACCAAAAATGCTCACCGACCACCACAAAGAGCAAAGAATGTCCAGTGGACGAGAGTTTTTGGGTCGTTGGGAACTCTTTAAACCACCCACCGTACAGTCCTGACCTTACACCCAGCGACTACTTCCTCTTCTTGCACTTGAAACAGTGGTTCGGTGGACAACGTTACGAAACCGAAAAGGAACTCAAGAATGGCGTTGTCGATTGGTTCAACCCTCAGGCGGCGAGTTTCTATGCAGAGGGGTTAAAGAAGCTGGTGCAGCGGTACGAAAAATGCTTAGAAGTGAACGGCGATTATGTAGATAAGTGAAGTAGGTTTGTAGCTAACTAAAAGTGCAAATTAAATGTGTTTCATATGAGTATATTTTTTCCTGTGACCAAACGGGCCTTACTTTATGAACACTCCTCGTAAATGAAAATTATTAAAGGATTATTAATTTGCCTCATTATGTTTTGAATGGCAATTAAGTATTGTTTCAGTAAATAAAGAACGATGATGATTTTTTTAGGATTATCACAATTTTTACTTCAAGTGAAGACGATTTATTATATTGATTACGAAATTTGCTGGCCTTGAATACACTGGAAATTTTCTACGGCCAATCTACGCTCTGCCATCGCCACTACTCTGTTCTACAGGTTGTATAATAACGAGTTATTGCAGCAGCTATTAACTCGAATGCTCTTGATATTAAGAGCATTATTGCGCTCTGGCCAGGGATATAATCTTCAACATTTCAAAAAATGGGCCTTGAATAACCAATAACACAACAGGTCAGGAATGGATTGATCCAAGCTGTTCTTACGATTGAAATTTAGTGGTTCAATTACATTTAATCACAATAGCTGAAGGAAATGACTTGAGGAGTTAGTATTTGTCAACCGCTCGAAAGTTAATTTTTCATTTTCTATTTTAAGTCATCTCGGTGAGTCAAGTGAGGCCATTAATTAATTTTAACATGCCCGTTAGTCTTTATTGTCAAAATGGAAACTTCCAACTATTAGTGGGTGCGGTGCGGAACGAAATAAACTTCCGTTTCTTTACATCAGCATTACACCTTGCGAGAGCACGTACATCTCGCCATAAGCCATGTGGGCGTGCGGCAAGGATGTTAAGGCTTATCATTTAGTTAGGTCTGAAAAGAGTTTACTTTTATCATACTACATTAACGATATACCTTGTCATTCGCATCAATGGTGACAGTATACAAGCATGTAATACGAACGGACAGCACAATTCCAAAATAAGCATTAAACAGAAAGTAGATTTCTTACAAATGTCATGGAAAACTGTATATTGCCATCACAAAAAATAACCTTTTACATCATTCCATAAAAGGTAAGCATTAAATTCGGGTGAGTACGATGGAACTCCTATGGAGGCAGGAAAAATGGATGAAAGGCGTATTGAGCGGCAGTGGGATGTTGAAAGAGGGTAATAGAGGGGAGAATGTTAGGCAAACGAGGAAAGGGTAGGAACAGGATTGGGATGTTGGATGGGATGAAGGGAGGAAGGAAGTACACAGAGATGATGTAGATTAGGTTGCTGGATTGGGTTTTGTTTGGAGTTACAAAATATTTATTTGATAGTTGTGTCCATCCAAAAACCTACCTTAACCGGTAGATTACCTTCTAAAAATAACGATGGAATAATAACACGATTGTCAAATTGCAATTAGTTTCTCCGATCACAAATGTAAGAGAACTCTATGATTTTGCAGTGATTGCTGATTACGCAATGGGGGCATTAAGAGAAGTTCAGTCCGCCCGTATGGGAATCTATTTCTCTCGTTTCGTCCGGGCGGTTCAGTCGCAATGGCTCCTTAATAATTCTCCAAGTTTATAAAATCTAATTGTCTATACATTTCCGAGTCTAAACACCACCTCCCCTCTGACTCTTCGCGTTTGGAAGGGCACCCATTCTATTTTTAATTGCAGCCCAGGCATAACAATTATTCACTTGAGTTTTCAAGCTACTGCCATTCGGAAACGATAAATGTGAACGAGCAAAAGAATTCAAACACTCGAGGGATTCCCCGCTCTTGCGGGGGGACCGGGCGATTTAGCGGGACGCATCTAAAAGCTTAGAACGCACATGAAGTTCATGAAAAACCGTTTTAGTAGTCCCGCAGCAGACAAGTCACGGCGCGCCCGCCGGAGCACGATGCTTCAGCGATGCAGTTCAAGGTCAGACGGCGACAAGACCATACATAATGCTCTCCAACCTTTATTTTCCTCTTCCACGTCATCCCGAACGCAGAGGTCGAAACTCGACTTGCCCCCATCCTCCCTGGACACTGAAACACTGTGGGGGAATACCCAACAAATAAATGTTGGTCTTCCGAAAGAGAGAAAGCAACCCAAGGTCCAAGGCGGAGATTTCAAAACACACACACAAGATGATTTTGAAAGCGCACCAAAAATCTGATCAAATCCTTTGAAGGATCCTTTTTCATCAGCTGTGCCGCAGAACGGAAATTGCTGGAATAGTTTCGTTGCTGAGACCAGTTCTGTTATTGATCTTTTCGTAACACTGTGAATTAGTTGGGTAAGTGTTCCCGAATAAGAGGCCGTGCGACTCATTTGCGGTGGGGAGTTCGCATGTACGCCGCTGGGCGAGCGTCACCTCCTCATTTAACTGCGCTCCAACGCACCTCGCACTCAAAATTCAGTGAAAGTTTGCCGGCCATATATGTAGAGTTTGGTGATGGAGGGTCATTTTGTCATGCATAACCAATTGGATGTTTTGGGAAACTTTGATTAAAAGCTCGTAATAATGAGTAAACGAGTCTTACATGCATGAGCACATAACTTTCCCGCCAACCGACTTTCATTTTTGTTAAGTGATTATATCATAAAACCTCCCGTTCTTATTTAACATTTTTATTAATTAATTTAGCAATATTTTCAAAAGAAAGTATGCATCTACCGTTTCTCTTACGCGGATGTCAGAGTGATATCATAGTTAACGCAAACGCTCAATGAGGCACCGACATGAGGGTCAATCGTTGAATGGGAAAAAGGATGACTTTAAATTACGAGGAGTCATGAACACTAGCTCATAAGCGAATGTATCACATATCATCTCCTTAACCGTTAATAAATCAACACTTGTGAAGCCAAGGACGAATCATTGTTTAGGATCGTGTTAATTATAACACTGAAAGTAACTTAAGTAAATAATCGCAAATGCCACAAAAGACATTTTTCTTCTTAAAATTTACAATTTTACCATTAGATGATGGGTATTAATACTGCCTCAACAAATGCGCGAAAGTATTAAGATCGCAACACGGCAGAAAAGAAGCTTCACAGGATGGATGAGAAGCCAGCCAGCTTTTAAGGAAATATTCCCCATGTAAATATCACGGGATTTTCCATGGGACATAACCATAAATTAGCTTTCTAAGCAATTCGGCGAAGACCAATTTCAATGACATCCTTCGCTTTGTGTTTTCAAGTTTTCATACCAAGTGGCACTTAGTCCTTGAACAACCGATATTTTTCGGGCACATCCGAGGACCCATATCCCGAGGTCCGAGTGAAGTTATGAAGGACGCAACAGATTTAAGTTTTTTCTAACTATTCTAGTTAAATATAATTTTAGGCATGGATTATCGAGAAATTAAATCATTAGAAGAGAAATTATTCTCACTTACCACAAACAAATTCATGATAGTTAACATGATAGAAAAACAAAATATTAAAAATACTAAATTTCAAAGGATTTAAACGGCAAATATGGCCAACATTTCATCCATTGGTGCTTCTACATACTTCAATTTCTCTTTCGGCGTTGGAAAAGTAAAAAAATAAAATAAATGATTTCATGTCACATCAGGAACCTTATTCCCATTCTTAAATTTATTTTACACAACTCTATCCTTGCATGCGTTTTTTTCACATCTATCACATTCATACCATGTTTCAAATAACTATACACTTTTTTCTTTAGACTTCCTATATTCATTACCTAGAAAGTCACTTCAGAGTCATTCACTGGAAACTTTATTATCTACCCATTCCTCTCAAACTACCGTTCTTATTCATACATGTCAGAGACGTGTGTTTCGTACACATTTATTTGGTGATTTGACTATCATACGTTCACCCAGCATGACGAAACCAGTGCAGTACACTCATCTCATGCTTTACTATTACTGCTGAGTCACATCCAGGTTCTTTCATAACCCACACACTACACGTCCTTCCTCATACTTTTATCACTAATACTCGCCGCGTCGTACGCCCAAACCACTGCAGCGTCCGGGAGTTTCAGGACACACTTCAAATACTTCCAAACGGAGGGGTCCGGACAAAAGTTATCGTACTCTACAGGATCAAGGAAATTCCTTTAAAAAGGATGGTAGCTTGTAAATAATAGATGGCCTAGGTTGTTCACCAATGGGGTTTTGACTCAGCTCATGGCATGCTAGTGGATATGCGCCAAAACCTGTTTATTTCCATATTCAAAGACAGGACATGGTGCACGAGACAAGAGTAACACTTATTATTCGGTAATCTACCGGTTAAGGTAGGTTTTTGGATGGACACAACTATCAAATTAACATTTTGTGACTCCCCACCTAGCAAACTAATCTATATCAGGTCCCTCTTCATCTCGGTGTACTTCTTTCCTCCCTTCATCCCGTCCAACATCCCTATCCTGTTCCTACCCTTACCACGCTTGCCCAACATTCTCCCCTCTATTACCCTTTTCAGCATTCCACTACCGCTCAATTCACCTTTCATCCATTTTTCCTGCCTCCATAGGATTTCTCTCAACAAACCCCTCTCCTCACCCACCATCTCCAGTACTTCCTCATTTGTTTTCCTTTCGGTCCATTTCATTTTCTCCATTCTTCTCCACACCCACATTTCAAAAGCCTGCCATCTACGTCCATCCTCCTGCTTCAGTGACCACGTTTCCGCGCCGTACATAGCTACGCTCCATATCAGAGTTTTTACGAGCCTTGTCTTAACATCCCTACTCAACGTCCCCATCATCAACTCCCTCCTCCTTGAGAAAGCCTCCTTGCCTAGCTCAATTCTTCTCCTTACGTCCCTACCACTTTGACCATATTGGTCCAAAACACTTCCGGGATATGTAAACTGCTCTACCTGCTCTATTCTTTCCCCGCCTATTTTAATATTTAGCTTAGCCTTTTTCTTTCTGGAAAATCGCATAACCTTTGTTTTATTAATATTGATTCTCATCCCATATTTATCGCACTGAACCTCCAATTCACTCAACAATGCTTGCAACCCCTTGGCTGACTGAGCAACTAATGCTTGGTCATCAGCAAACCTAACCGATTTTACGAATTCCCCTCCGACTTTCATTCCTACCTCCAGTTCTTCCCATGCCTCTTTAATCATTTCCTCTACATATACGTTGAACAGTACCGGTGACAATGGGCAACCCTGCCTTACACCTCTTCCTAACACTGCCCATCCGGACTCTCCGTTCCCCACTCGCACCTGAGCAGTCTGAGACATGTACAGGTTGCGGATCAGTCTCCTGTCCCTCCAATCCATTCCTATTTTCTGCAATACACGCATTAATTTTTACCAATTCACTCTATCAAACGCTTTTTCGAAATCTACAAAACAGGCAAAAACGTCCTGATTGTATTCTATATTCCTCTCGACTAGTGATCTCATTACTGCAATGGCATCACGCGTACCTCTTCCTTTCCTGAACCCAAACTGATCATCCCCTAAGTAATCATTTGCCTTACTCTCTATCCTTTTGTTGATGATCCTGAGAATAACTTTAGCTGCGTGGGATATCAAACTTATTGTTCTGTAATCCTCACATGACGAAGCCTTTGCCTTTTTTGGAATAGGAACTAACACCGATCTCACAAAATCTTCCGGCCAGATTCCTTCCTCATAGATACTACGAATCAGTCCATATATGGCCTTCTTCCCACCTTTCCCTAACCATTTCAACATTTCTACAGGAATATTGTCCACCCCCACAGCCTTATTTGCTTTCATCTCCTTTAATGCCCTTTCTATTTCATCGTCGAGTATGCCTGGACCTAAGCTATCTTCTTCTACGTCATGTTCCTTTTCTATGTCTAACCTTGTCGGCCTAAGTTCTTTACCATACAGTGTTTCTATATATTCCTTCCATCTCTCTTGGATTTTTCCTGGTTCAACTATTATCTTACCCCATTTATCTTTAACTGTTAGCACAGATCTTGCCTTCTTACTTCCCGATAATAACTTAACCTTGCTGTATAGAGAACCAATTTCACCCTTCTTCTGTAAACTTTCCATATCCTCGCATTGCGTTTTCCACCATTCTTCTTTTGCTTTATTTGTGGCCCTTCTCAATTTATTGTTTAACTCTTTGTACTTCATTTTGCCTAACTCTGTGTTTACATTTTTCCATCTTCTTCTCTCATCCATCTTTGCAATCATCTCATCCGTTACCCATGGTTTCCTTATCCTTTTCCCGTTAACGGTTCCTATAGTGTCTTTAGCGACTTCCAATATCACTTTCTTGATACATTCCCATTTTTCTTCGATAGCACTCAGTTCTTTACCGTCATCCATCATTTTCTCTACAGCCTCCTGATACTCCTTCCTCGTTAATTCATTTACTGCTTCTAAATTCCATTTTTTAACCCGCCGCCCTTGCCTTATCTTCTTGAAACGAACATTACATTTCATAACAACTAAATTGTGGTCAGAGTCCGCATCCGCTCCTGGGAAACTGTGCGAATTTATCACACTGTTCCTAAGCCTGTGCCTAACCATAATATAATCTAACTGATACCTTTCTGAGTCACCTGGCATTTTCCATGTATACCTACGCCTTTTGTAGTGTCTAAACCATGTGTTAGTGATGACTAACCCCTGTCTCCTGCAGAATTCAATTGCTTTCTCCCCGCGTTCATTCCTCGTGCCTAGCCCATAGTCCCCCACCTCACCGCCATCTCTTCCTTCGCCTACCGTCGCATTCCAATCCCCCATCACTATCAAATGTTTCCCTGCAGGAACACTCGCGATGATATCCTCTAACTCATCATACATCCTATCGACTTCTTCCTCCTTGTGGTTGCTCGGTGGCATGTATACCTGAATAATGACCAAGTTCGTCGGCTCTGCTTTAATCTCTACGAGTAAAATTCTATCTGTCGCTTGCTCTATGTTGACTACGCTTCTTCCTACCCCTTTATTTAAAATTACGGCAACCCCTCGTTGGCTCTCGTCCCCGCCGCTGTATATTACTCTATAATTGTCACTCCAGTAATCCCCGCTATCCTTCCATGTCACCTCGCAGAGGCCTAAAACATCTATGTTACCTAAGAGTAACACATAGGTTGTTAAATTTGCACGCCGTATCTTTTAGCAAACGTCATTTCAACTGCTCAAGAGTCCAAAAAACGGGAAGATTGCCTACTTTGAGAAAGCGACTTTTTAATAATTAGGTTGGTTGACATTTAATGTAAAACAAGAATCTAATAATAGGGTATTTGTAACTGTGTCCATTGCTTTATATATACATGTGTATATATATATATAAAGCAATGTACTGTGTGAATGAATATATATAGTATATTATATAGTCTGACCTGAAGAAGGCCTCGGAGAAGGCCGAAAGCTTAAATCATCTACAGTGTGTGTCCTTTTACGTGTTATCCGTTTTATTCTGCGTTCTATTGTGCCGTCCAAAAGTTATATATATATATATATATATATATATATATATATATATATATATATTCATTCACACATAGAAATAGATATAAGGCAAGGGGATAGGAAAACACATAAAAGACGAACAAAGGACAGATAGGGAAGGCGAATTTGAGCAGATCACAAATGTAAAAATATTTCCTTAAGCGGGACTTGAATACCGGACCTTCCACTTGCCGGGCGGATGCGCTACCAATTACGTACGTACTACCGTATGGCGGGAATTCGTATTTGAATGTATAAAAACATATAACAATGATATATACATTGAATTTCAATTTTTAAAATATTACAATGATATATACATATCATTGTTAACAGTCCGATGCAAAGTCATTAAGTGCTGTTTTCGGATTACTGCTAAATAAAAAATATTAAATATTGAAAAAATACTTGTCAAATGTTTCTTTGTAACCCCATTTACTAAACGGTACCGTACGTAGGCCATTGCCACTGTCACATCAAGGTCTAATGTTTAAGTTGGTATAGTAAACATATATTTAACAATAATGCAAATTTCGTAAGCAAGCAAATTATTTCATTTATATATCAATTTAAGGAGGAAAGAGTTGATGACGGGGACGTTGAGAAGGGAGGTTAAGAATAGACTCGTAAAAACTTAGATTTGGGGCGTAGCTGTGCACGGCGCGGAAACGTGGTCGCTGAAGCAGGAGGACAGACGTAGATTGGAGGATTTTGAAATGTGGGTGTGGAGAAGAATAGGGAAGGTGACATGGGCCGAAAGAAAAACAAATGAGGAAGTACTAGGGATGGTGGGTGAGGAGAGGGGTTAGTTGAGAGAAATCCTATGGAGGCAGGAAAAATGGATGAAAGGCGTATTGAGCGGTAGTGGAATGTTGAAGAAGGTAATAGAGGGGAGAATTTTATGCAAACGAGGAAAGGGCAAGAACAGGAAAGGGATGTTGGACGGGATGAAGGGAGGAAGGAAGTACACAGAGATGAAGAGGGACCTGATGTAAAGTAGGTTGCTGGATTGGGTTTTGTTTGGAGTTACAAAATATTAATTTGATAGTTGGGTCCATCCAAAAACCTACCCTAACCGGTAGATTACCTAATATTTCAATTTATTCAGGAATGGTTGGCGCCCTCACACCCGCGGCCACACGTTCTCGGGGTGGCTTGCAGGGTGCTTTGTAGATATAGATGTATAGTCTCAGGTCTCAGTCACATAATGACCCTTTTTCTCTATTATTGTACTTCCTATCCAAATTAAATGATTTTTTCCTCTCATTCTCGTTATCTTCCTTTAATTTAAAGACGATTAAAAACGCTAGAATTTCTTTACAAATTCTTTGGAAGCTTTTAGCATATTAAAGAGATGAATGATTCTTTCGGGCTCCATTTTCGAAAAAGGCTTCCATACTATAAATTTTTTTCATATAGTTTATTATAATTTATAGATCCTTTGGCAGACATCAGTTATCATGAAGTATGGACTTTGTATGAATTCAAGCTTCAAGAAAACTCGAACAATTTCATCACAACAAGCGGGATTCTTACGTACGACCTTCAGGCTAGTCAAAGAGCGAGTTGTCATCCGGACAACGGATCAGTTCTTTTCTCGTGAGCTATGGCTACGATCTTTCATCTTCGGGCAAAAATGACATGTGTGTTTGTTCAAGCCAGCGGATCTATATCACTGGCCCGGAGACGATAAAAGGGGAGATAATGAATGCACTGGGTGAAAAAGCTTTTCCTCATTCGAACAACAATCACGCAGGAAAGGAGAGCCTCTTCGTCGCGGAGGTTTATCCCCATCGTTAATATCTAATCTTTAATAATGCTTTAATATCACCAATCATTTTAATATTATCATCAAAACACAAGTGCATATAAACGTCATTTGACACACAATTCCTCAGATACGAAATTGTTTTACATAGAAATATTACACAAGTGATCATTAAAAAATGAATCATTAAAAAAATCACCACAGGGCAAAATATCGAAACTAAACAAAGCAATATTACCATATTATTTTCTCCTTCAGTTTTACCCTTCATTTTCTAGTAAGACGGAATAAATTTACATTCATGGCGGATAATATGGTGTACGTTCACCAATTTTTCTCACTCTAATACAAGGATCGGAACCTTACACTCCTTTGGGGTATTTGCCCCATTTTCAGTTTTGGCAAGCTATAAGTTCCTATGCTTCGATTACCGCGGACTCATAAAAGGAGTCGCACAGTCAGCCCAATGAAGCCATGCTACAGGCAAGTGCAAATTCTGTGAACCTTTCATCCTGGCATTAGAAGGATCTAAAGCGCCGTAGTCCTAAGTTAGTAGATATAAGGAAAACGAAATCGCGTGGAAGATACGATAGCAGTGGCTTACTATGTTGGGTAAACAAAGCATATAAATTTTTTGAAGTACCTTTAGAGGACTGGGGTCGCCAACTGATTGCCAATGTGTTTTTTTTTATATCTTTGAATATTATCATTGATATTTAACCGGTTTAGTTAGGTGCTGGATGAGCAAGAGTCTAGAAAACGGTACAAGGATACATTAGCTTGCCTCTCCAAACAAAGAATAACCGTTACCCTACAGTAAACCCCTCATCTATTCCTCATACCTCCTTTGTGCCACTGTTCTATTCAACATTTCTATTCTATTTCTAGTATTCTTCCTTATTTTCCTAATGGTTTATGAAATGAATAGGAAATTTTGGGAATTGAAGATGTAGGGGCCAAATATTCGAATAATTTGGCGGAAAGGGAAACTTTGTGTTTGCCCGTAAAAAGCGCGTGACGTTCAAGCACGATTATACATTCTACCATCACAGTCATTTTTTTCAAGTTTTGCGGTTTCAAGTTTGCGGTGGGACTCGAGAAAATATTGAAGATAAAGATCCAATAAACTGCACAGCAAAGGTCAAGGTAAGGAAGTGTCACCATCGAAAACTTTGGTTGTAACCCTGAATTCATTAAGGAAGATACTTATGGATGGAAGGAAGATAAAGGAGACATCTCTGTCGAAAAACGTACGATCCTGCAAAGAGATAAGACTGTAAATATACCTAAAATAACTGGTTACGTAATCCTTTCATGGCAGCCAATGCTTCTGAGTCTCCAACCACCCATCGAGAAAAAAAAACCTCTAAGAGGTGAGTTTGTGTGGTTTTTATTGCTTCCCATTTTCCGAGATCGCAGAGGTAGGAGCAGAAAATAAGCCGAATATGTGAATCTACAGCCATTAGACACCCTTCAAGACGTCGGCAAAAGTTTCTTTCATATAGAGTACACGAAATACTGGTTGTACAACGTAGAACGGCTGCCAGATTCAGCAATTAAACGTTATGAGTGTTAAACCGTGGAGAAGAAATCATCACCATTATTAAAGGGACCATCCAAACAAAGAAACAAGTTCACCATTCCTGAAAAAATTCTGGCATATTATAACCAAATAGAATTTATGGGAAATGTACAACTATGCACCAGAAATTTAATAAGCAAGAGTAAAAACATGAATCGGAAACGAAACGAAAACGGGTAATAGACGTTAACATAGGTTAGGACCATAAAATAATTCAAACAAAAAAAATAAGGAAGTCTCTCCCACTCCGACGAAAGTTTAATGCCATTCGGATGCACAGAGAAAAGTCACTGGAAAGGGGGGGGGGGGGAAACTGCGTGGAATGGACGGAGAAAAGGGACGGATGGGAAGGCGAGCAGGGCATGTCAAGCAGGGTAGCCACAACAGAATTTCAGAGCTAATGAATTCGTATGCTGCGTACAACGCTACAAAGTTCAACCCAGTGGCCCTTCCATGCCGTACCAAAGAGTTGCCTACACCGGAAGGTTGTGGATTGAAGGTTCTCATGCGACCACTAACAATCACGACTAAATGGAATTTATTAGCAAAATATTCTCCTTATTTTCAACATTAATGCAATTAATCATTCACACTTTTATTCCCAGTGATTTTCTGGAGAATTTCAACCCAATCGGCCCACAGTGCAATACATTTCCAGTAAAAATTCATTATGTAGTCATCCAAACTCAACACCATAGGAAACGAGCATGAAAAATTCCTTCTGGACCTTTTCAGATGGCGTGTTTCATTAGGTGACCAATTTTCCTGTAAGTAATTAATAGCGCTATCTTTTGTGAGTGTTAATTCTTATTTCTCTTACGCACCCTAAAAATTATCAACAATGCATCGCATCTCCCCATCCCATATCAAGTCAGCATTTCATGGTGGCTATATTGACACCTCTTGGCGGCACGTTTTCCTTCCTTCCTCAGCATTTCCTCGACACACACGAGTTCTAAGAGGCGGGTCCCTCTTTAATGTTGTCACGCAGTCCCATATGATATACACGCGGAAAGGTCTTATGAATGCCATTGTCTGTGTTAGTTATCTCTAGTCGGCATTTCGGTCATATCGCCAGCTTCCAACCCTCCCGTTCGCCTTCCTTTATCCCTCCTCAGTGAGTCTTTTATTTAAAGCTACTAAGTCAAGCGCAACTCAACACTCGCTGGAATGACTCAAGGCCACGAGACGACAACAATAGCCGAGGGTACCCTCGGGTCTAACAGTGTGGTCGAAACCGCTCCATGAAATAAGAGAAATGCGGTCTCATGCGCAAACTGTATCCATTTATTCAAATTATACTTACGAATAAACAAATTCAAATAAGAATCGCTACGATAGGTTACACTTACAAACGAGTAATGCCACGCAAACCGTAGGGAACCCATCGGCAGAAAGCATTCATATAATAAACGCACTTATACATAAATACAAGGTAGTTAAGCATAATATTACATATATATTTGTACATAAATAAAAACGCAATCCATTCCAAACACACTAGTGGTGGTTTTAAGGGTAGTACGCCGAAGATTAAGTAACGGGTATTCTAACAGACGCACTAAATTCAACACTAACAATATTATATTTTCAAGCTATAGCATATCGAAGACTCGGGCACAGAAGTGATTTTCCACTGCTTCGTTCTCGACGATTTCGTTTTCCACGGGCGTTCTTTCAGGTTGAAGGTCGTACGTTTGTTGTTCCTATCAGGTCTCTGGGACAAAATTGGACTAATTTTCACGCCTCCATTGGAAATAACTTTGCGAAAATAAAATCATGAATTTTATTTTTATTAATTTTGAAAATACAGTAATGAAAACACTATTTCAGCAACAAGTAACATGGTCAAAACTTTTGATTTTCAATTTTTTCCAATTTATAATAACTCTTCCGCAATCATTATGAATAGAGAGTTCGGCTAAAATCAAAAGATTTAGAAGCGAGAATGAGACTCCTTCTTTCTCGCTTCAGCGTTATAATTATTATTATTAGGTAATCTACCGGTTACGGTAGGTTTTTGGATAGACAAAACCATCAAATAAACATTTTGTAACTCCAAACAAAACCCAATCCAGCTACCTAAACTACATCAGGTCCCTCTTCATCTCTGTGTACTTTTTTTCTCCCTTCATCCCATCCAACATCCCTATCCTGTTCCTACCCTTTCCTCGCTTGCCCAACATTCTCCCCTCTATTACCTTCTTCAACATTCCACTACCGCTCAATTCACCTTTCATCCATTTTTCCTGCCTCCATAGGATTTCTCTCAACAAACCCCTCTCCTCACCCACCATCTCCAGTACTTCCTCATTTGTTTTCCTTTCGGTCCATTTCATCTTCTCCATTCTTCTCCACACCCACATTTCAAAAGCCTGCCATCTACGTCCATCCTCCTGCTTCAGTGACCACGTTTCCGCGCCGTACATAGCTACGCTCCATATCAGAGTTTTTACGAGCCTTGTCTTAACATCCCTACTCAACGTCCCCGTCATCAACTCCCTCCTCCTTGAGAAAGTCTCCTTGCCTAGCTCAATTCTTCTCCTTACGTCCCTACCACTTTGACCATATTGGTCCAAAACACTTCCGGGATATGTAAACTGCTCTACCTGCTCTATTCTTTCCCCGCCTATTTTAATATTTAGCTTAGCCTTTTTCTTTCTGGAAAATCGCATAACCTTTGTTTTATTAATATTGATTCTCATCCCATATTTATCGCACTGAACCTCCAATTCACTCAACAATGCTTGCAACCCCTTGGCTGACTGAGCAACTAATGCTTGGTCATCAGCAAACCGAACCGATTTTACGAATTCCCCTCCGCCTTTCATTCCTACCTCCAGCTCATCCCATGCCTCTTTAATCATTTCCTCCACATATACGTTGAACAGCACCAGGGACAATGGGCAACCCTGCCTTACACCTCTTCCTAACACTGCCCATCCGGACTCTCCGTTCCCCACTCGCACCTGAGCAGTCTGAGACATGTACAAGTTGCGGATCAGTCTCCTGTCCCTCCAATCCATTCCTATTTTCTGCAATACACGCATTAATTTTTCCCAATTCACTCTATCAAACGCTTTTTCGAAATCTACAAAACAGGCAAAAACGTCCTGATTGTATTCTATATTCCTCTCGACTAGTGATCTCATTACTGCAATGGCATCACGCGTACCTCTTCCTTTTCTAAACCCAAACTGATCATCCCTTAAGTAATCATTTGCCTGGCTCTCTATCCTTTTGTAGATGATCCTGAGAATAACTTTGGCTGCGTGGGATATCAAACTTATTGTTCTGTAATCCTCACATGATGTAGCCTTTACCTTTTTCGGAATAGGAATTAACACTGATTTCAAAAAATCTTCCGGCCAGATTCCTTCCTCATAGATACTACGAATCAGTCCATATAGTCTTCTTACCGCATTTTCCTAACCATTTCAACATTTCTACAGGAATATTGTCCACCCCCATGGCCTTATTTGCCTTCATCTCCTTTAATGCCCTTTCTATTTCATTGTCGAGTATGCCTGGACCTAACCTATCTTCTTCTACGTCATGTTCCTTTCCTATGTCTAACCTTGTCGGCCTAAGTTCTTTACCATACAGTGTTTCTATATATTCCTTCCATCTCTCTTGGATTTTTCCTGGTTCAACTATTATCTTACCCCATTTATCTTTAACTGTTAGCACAGATCTTGCCTTCTTACTTCCCGATAATAACTTAACCTTGCTGTATAGAGCACCAATTTCACCCTTCTTCTGTAAACTTTCCATATCCTCGCATTGCGTTTTCCACCATTCTTCTTTTGCTTTATTTGTGGCCCTTCTCAATTTATTGTTTAACTCTTTGTACTTCATTTTGCATAACTCTGTGTTTACATTTTTCCATCTTCTTCTCTCATCCATCTTTGCAATCATCTCATTCGTTACCCATGGTTTCCTTATCTTTTTCCCGTTAACAGTTCCTATAGCGTATTTTGCGGCTTCCGATATCCCTAGCTTGATACATTCTCATTTTTCTTCGATTGTACTCAGTTCTTTACCGTCATCCATCATTTTCTCTACAGTCTGCGGATACTCCTTCCTCGCTAATCTATTTAATGCTTCTAAATTCCATTTCCTAACCCGCCGCCCTTGCCTTATCTTCTTGAAACGGACGTTACATTTCATAACAACTAAATTGTGGTCAGAGTCCGCATCCGCTCCTGGGAAACTGTGCGAATTTATCACACTGTTCCTAAACCTGTACCTAACCATAATATAATCTAACTGATACCTTTCTGAGTCACCTGGCATTTTCCATGTACGAGGGTCATCCGGAAAGTAGTACCCGTTCGTGCCGCATGAAGTGCTGACGACGCGAGTAGCCGCTGGACGAGGTCAGATAGCTTCAGTGGCTTGTCTGCCTTCTCTGAGCCAAGTTGCGTGACGCTAGCATTGCCTGTGCTGTTTCTGTGATTGTTTACAATGTTTAAAAAAATTGAGAACGCCGCCAGTTGTGAAGTGAGGGCAGTGATTAAATTCCTCAATGCAAGAAACGTTCGCCCATGTGATATTCATCGCCAATTAAAGGAGGTGTATGGAGACAATGTAATGGACGAGTCGTCTGTTCGGCGGTGGTGTCGCAACTTCAACATGGGGAGGGGGAACACACACGACGATGAGCGTTCGGGGAGACCGTCTGTCATTACAGACCAACTGGTGAGCTCAGTTGACGAATTCGTGAGGAACGATCGGCGCGTCACAATTGATGACATCTGTGAGCATTTTCCCAATTTTTCTCGAACAATTGTTCATGAAATTGTTAAACACCATCTGCATTATGCAAAAATTTGTGCAAGATGGGTCCCTCGCATGCTTACAGATGAGCACAAAACCAAGCGCATGGCTGCAGCACTGACGTTTTTGGGACGTTATTCTGATGAAGGAGACTCTTTCTTGACTCGCATAATTACTGGTGACGAAACATGGGTTTGTTATGCATCACCTGAGAGTAAACGACAGTCAATGGAGTGGCATCATGCTCATTCACCAAACAAACCAAAAAAATTCAAGACAGTTCTGTCCACCAGGAAACTCATGGCAACCATTTTCTGGGATCGACGAGGTGTATTGCTTATTGATTTTATGGCCCGTGGAGACACTATTAATGCCAATGCGTATTGTGAAACATTAAAGAAATTACGGCGGGCAATACAAAATCGGCGGCGAGGTCTATTGTCTACTGGTGTCATTCTCGTTCATGACAATGCCAGGCCTCATGCAGCTGGGATAACACAAAAACTTTTGCAGCAATTCAAATGGGAAACTTTCGACCATCCACCGTATAGCCCGGACTTGGCCCCTTCAGATTTTCATCTCTTTACAAAGCTTTAAGACTTTTTGGCAGGAAAAAGATTTGACAGCGATGAAGACCTTAAAGAAGGAGTGACCCTGTATCTCAATGACTGGCGGCGAAGGACTATGCAGCAGGAATACAGAAACTTGTCACACGTTATGACAAATGCCTTAATTTGCTTGGAGATTATGTTGAGAAGTAGTTTAAAGTATTCTCTTTCAAATAAATTTTTTTAATGTTTGTTAATATTTACTTTTGTGTCTTTATTTCACAAACGGGTACTACTTTCCGGATGACCCTCGTATACCTACGCCTTTTGTGGTGTCTAAACCATGTGTTGGTGATGACTAACCCGTCTCCTGCAGAATTCAATTGCTTTCTCCCCGCGTTCATTCCTCGTGCCTAACCCATAGTCCCCCACCTCACCCCCTCTCTTCCTTCGCCTACCGTCGCATTCCAATCCCCTATCACTATCAAATGTTTCCCTGCAGGAACACACACGATTATATCCTCTAATCCTATCGACTTTTTCCTCTTTGTGGTTGCTCGGTGGCATGTGTACCTGAATAATGACTAAGTTCGTCGGCTCTGCTTTAATCTCTACGAGTAAAATTCTATCGGTTGCTTGCTCTATGTTGACTACGCTTCTTCCTACCCCTTTATTTAATATTACAGCAACCCTTCGTTGGCTCTCATCCCCGCCGCTGTATATTACTCTATAATTGTCGCTCCAGTAATCCCCGCTATCCTTCCATCTCACCTCGCAGAGACCTAAAACATCTATATTACCTCTTTCCATCTCTCGCTTAATATTTTCTAATTTGCCTCTCCTCAACATTCTCCTGACGTTCCAGGTTCCTATTCTAACTACTTTCGCCTTCTTCTGAGTCTTCTGTCCTGCTGCTGTTATTTCTTCCCTGCAAGGGTTTCGTGGGATGACGACCGCGGAAGCCTTGCCTCTCCCGTTGCCGGGCACGACACACGGCCGCTTGGGCCGAGTCCCGTAGTTGCCAGGACTCATATTCTCTATAGTGCTCATCATTACATTCTTGGGAATGATAATTTAGGTGGTTTCCCGTTGCCTTCCTCAATAGTGTTTTTAACGTGACGCCATCACTTAATGGCCGCCCCACTAGGATCAGACGCCTTTGCAGCCGCCTCACTGAGGAACAGACGCTGCGTGGACTACCTTTCGTCTGGCTCCTAACCTTCGACCTATCTGGCATGGGTGAGCCTACCAGGAACAATTATTTTTACTCCCGCCAGCACAGCTCTAGCGGTCATCGGAACACACAAGCCCTTCCACCACGACAAGGTTGTAGTCCATGGGATAAATAAATATTAATGAATACATAAAGGTATTTGTTTTTGAGAACGTCATTAGAATGCTAAAAAAAACTCATAGTAAACCTTAGTAAAAGGGAATTAGTAGGAATAGACATTATTAATATGAATCTTGGTAAATTCCCCCGCAGATTTCGATACTATAACCTCCACGAAGTCAAGCTATTTAAAAAAATCTGTTTCCACTTCTATAAACTTTAATCCCGTTTGAATTTCTGAAGGAAAAAATAAAAATTTTTATCCACACACTTGAAATTAATCTAAACTAAAAACTGTTCCCCCGAAAATATCAACAATTATCATAAATGACATAAATAACCTAGTTTAAAAAATATAAATGTGTTCCAAAAGCAAGAAATATGGCACATATTTTCAACAATTATAAACTTGGATGATATTTATAAAGAATATACCCATAAAACTGTACACCGATTGGCAATATTTCCCATGTTTTAATAAATTTTTTATATCCATTTACACTGGGGTTTAAAGAGATAATGTTCATCCTTAAAATATGAAATTTCTTGAACGGATAGGTGAAGATGCAAGGAAAATTGAGGTAATAGATTACCCAAATGTGTGAATAAAGTGATCCTCAAAAAACCTCCATTTTACATTAATGTAGTAATTTCAAGGCTGTCACGAAAAATTTTGTGTACTCATGTTTCGCGTTTCATGTATTCGCTTCAATTATTACAGTCAAAGATTTGTTCACAATTTACACCTTTCTAAATCACGAAATAAGTCAAACAGTCCTTAACCTCCATCATGAATAGCTAGCTATTATAATACATTGTACTATCGAGGACTATTTCACTAATTTCGTGATGGAGAAACACGTTGAAATTATTTTTAACATACTTTCTCAATTCCTGTTTTTCCATAAAATGCCACGCATACATTTCATTTACTTATAGTTGTATTAGAGTTCACGTTTTGAATATTTGTTGCGAGAATATTCGTATGATTTGGTGCGAGAGAGGTAATCACAGTCGTTTGTATACTTCGTTCACCTGAGAGGTTAATTAATGTATCGTTCACCTGAGAGGAGGAACTAATCGCTGACGAAGGAGCCACGATTTTGATTGCATTCAGTGGTGGCTTCATTTCTGCTTACAAATTCTTCACCATTCTAAGTCCGACGAAACCTATTCAAAAGAAAAAACTCTGTAAAACACAAATTGGAAAAATTGGTTGATAGCAACGCTTTGAATAAACAACGTATGCACTATACCCCATTAAATGCGGAAGGAGTATTCGACAGTCTAGAGATTTCATTTCCTAATCTTGTTCTGTAACTTTTAACAGATGCTTTTGAATGGAAAGATATTTTAATTCGAATTCCGAGGCGATTCTTTAAGAATAGACAACAGATCTCGAGTATTAAACACCTCTCCCAGAACATACCAAAACATTTGGTAACTCCATTGATGGGAAACATTAAAATCGATCCTTGTTAGCAAGAATTTATTGGCGATGCGTTGAAAAACCCCATCTTTGACCAACATATGGAGCGGTAGGGATAATGGGGACAATGTTATCCACCTATCAGGTAGATACGTAGCCAATCGTTGGGAAATGGATAAAATTATTTCACATTGTTATAAAGATTAACATCTTGCTTGAAAGGAGAAATTCTCCCTAAATATTGTTTCTCAAAAACTGATCTTGTTATTAACTAGCACATTATCTTACCCTAAAAATTATCAGTTTAGCTTCGGTGAACACAATTTCCAGGCTGGCTCTTAAATCATTGACCTTGAACTCAACCTCTCACGCAGATACAATAGCATGGAAAATTGGACGTTAATATAAACTTATCAGTTTATGGCAAATTCTACAGTCGTCACCATTGAACAAGTATTAATGACCGTAATTAAAGTATGGCGACTAAGAGAAATGAATAGGGTATCAAGAAATAACATTTTTCAAAAGTTATATCGATGCACTCTTATCCTTCGTTAAACAATTTACTCTCACAGAAGTAAATCCTTCAAGAATTCGAACATCTTTAACTTTTATACATGAATTTCATTTGTAATTTCCTTCACTCGAAAATAAAACTAACTTTTTACATACCGTTATGGCCTGAAACTTTGCCAACTCATAAGGTTTCCCTATTTTTTATATCGTCAGGGCAAAACATTGCATGGAATATAATCATTACGACAGACGACAAGGAAATCAAGGTCCGAAGTTATCTGAAGGTAAATTCATTATACTATTATACTCGTATATTTTTATTGTCATGTGCATTTTAGGAGAACAAAAAGGTACCGGGAGCTGAAAAAATATACGGAGAAATAATTAATACGCTGGGATTAAAGCGAATAATTCCCTACTTATAATATTTAAATAAACAACCTAAGACAGGAAAAATACCAGAGGAATACGAATAGAATGTTATCAATGCAATTAAAAAAACCAAGAGCAGATAAATGCTAAGAACATAGAGCCTGATATCTCAAGCATCGAAAATTATCATTTGGATAATTAGCAGATAAAAAAAGAAAGACAAAAGAAACCCTCACAGTAAATCAATTTGGATTCAAGAAAAACCAGGGAATAAGAGAGCCAACACTCTGCCACAGGGAAATGGCCGAAAAATAGTACAAATAGCCATTACGTGGCATTTGTAGATTTGGAGGAGGTTTTAAACAACAGTGAATGGAAAAAAAATTCAAGATGCTGGAAGCACTGGACTGCATCGACATAATATTAATCCACCACCTCGACATGCATAATGTAACGATCATGCAAAAAAAATGGAAAAAAATAAAGACAAAATAAACCAACGAGTTGGACAAGGATAAAACTTCTCACCAGCACTATTCAATACGTATCAAGCAAACGCTACAAAAGAAGCGAAAGAACGAGGTAAAAATTCAAGGTAAATGGCGAAATGATTAACATGCTCCGGTTTGTGAATAACACCAAATTAGTAGCAAAAACGCGAGAGGTCCTTCGACCAACTCAAACCACCGAAATGATAAGGGTGATATGTTTTTCTGTATGTGTTTAATCCTTACGGTCTTGTAATTACATCTCACATCTCATCGTTCCCTTTAGTTCAGGAGGATTATCAGATGTATCAATTTTAAAGCCACTTTAAGGTAGAAGAAAAGGCGCAGCAATTAAATCATATATTCCAAGTAACTGCAGGATATGCTTCGATAGTAACTGTTAACGTAGACATTCGCTAAATGTGCATTACCATTCACATAATATGCGATAATTAAAACTCAGGTTGCGGAAGGGTTTGCTGTTTAATTATCCAGATGCAAACAGGATGTGTCAAACGATTGTGATAGTAATTACTGATATTACTGAGGAAACCATATAATCTCTTGTTGTAAATATAACGTTTCTGAGTCACCCGAGCCGCGTGGGGGGGGGGAGGGCATTTTAGTAGACAGACCTTTTCGCACTTTTCCGTAAATATGATCTTTGATAAAAAGAATATCAAATGACAATATGGCCTTAGCTGTAACAGTTGAGGTACTTAAACCTTAGTTTTTGCAGTGACCGTGAATGGCAAGAAGGGAGAAAAGGTATTTATATTTCTCAGTTCGGGAGTCCATTATTACATTTTATCTGGATTTCCTAATCTCCATAATTAATGAGGGGTTCTCATTAGAATATTGCAAATTATACACTGCCTCGGAACTATGAGTGAATACGAGAATCCTACGCTCATCAAAAAGTCTTATTACATTAAGAAACACAATGCATATATCCACTATTCTTTTTTATGTTACAACTAGTTTCAACGCTTAGGGGTCATCATCAGGTACATCATCAGGCCTAAACGTTGAAACTAGTTGTACGATAATAAAGAACAGTGGATGTATACATCGCGTTTCTTAATGTAATGAACATGAACTTCCACAAAGTTGAGCTTAAAACAATAGAAAGCACAAAAAGTCTTATTCCCCCTTCGTCTTTTGCCTGAAGTAATCCTTGTGACTGGAGTTGAGAACTCAGCAAATAAACGCTATACTTCTTATCCATCGAGGAGATTTTTAAAATGTTGCCTAATCATCAATTGCAATGACACACCATTAGCGTAATTATATAAAATATAAATGGGATTAAAAAAGTGTTCTTGGATAATAAAAAAGGGGAAATAGCGCTAGCTAGCTGTTAACCCTTCCTGAAAAATGACCGTAATATTTGATTGCATTGTTTTCTATTCTATATATATTCTCGCCATAATTACGGTGTCCTTTTTCACCATTCAAGCACGTTTAAAACCACTTCTAAACTAGCTCTTAGGTGAGAGTTTGTACATTTCATTTTTCGTTTTAAAATACGAACTAAGCGAAAATTTACCGAATTTATTTCTGCACAAAAATCAAATTCGGAACTCGAAACGTCATTTCCAACTGAATACCCATCACTCACGTTTTTACATTTCTTGTATTTGGTTTACTTTTCATGGGTGACGCTGTAAATTTTTAACCGCTTAGCGACATGTATGTGTTTAACCGTAGAAACTGCAGCATCCTAGACAATCTACTGATTTAGAGGTAGATTTTAGAGTTATAGTCTTAAAAAATGTTTAGGCTGCGTGGGGGCATACACATATTCTATGCCCTTTAGCAGATCGTGTATAGAATTTTAACCGCCCTTGAAAATACTCGTGTGGGAGAATACTCGCGCGGTTGCCTCTCCGCCGACAGATGAGTATCCAGCAGTAAGTAATTAAAATACAAGAGCGGAGCCGGAGGAAATCACCGGAACTCCGCGAATAACGGTCTTAAAAAAATGCGCTAGGGCCTTTGTTGTTCGAGGAAGTTCGATGGAGGTCGTCCCTGGCCCGGATTCCGGTGGAAGTCCGAAGTGTTTTGGCGCTGACAATGGAAGGTCTTTGACTGTAAACACGAGTGAAAATTGTAGCTCTCTCTCTCTCGCCTTACAATTAATTTCGGGGATAATTTGCCTTTAGGCGAGGAGATTTTCTGTTTGGGCACTCTTATACTCCGAAACCTTGGACTTTTTTAATGGAGGAATTCGTCGAGAACAGCCCTTTAAAGTGTCAATTCGATAGCCTTTAATGGTAAATTTTCTCCGGTCAATAGTTGCCCACGGTTCAAGTCCTCACGCAAAGCGGAAGAGAAGCCTTGTCGAGGGCATCTCTGAAATCGATCCCGTCTCCCCAATTAACGAAAGGTGCTATGATATGCTTCAGCGTAGAAAATTTTTCTGAAAAGCGATTTTTCAAAGTCAAAAGTTGTCAACAGTGTTTAATGTTTTAATTTATACTTTTTGTTACTATCCGTACATTTCTATCATCATCTCCATCGTATTCATTAGCCTTGAGAATTCCATTTTCTCTTTTAAGACAAATACATAAATCTCAATTACTGCGCAACTGATTAGTCTTTAACTATTTCTACTTCATTTTTTGATCGGTATCTCTTGAGGAACATGAATCTGCACTATTGACCTGCGATCAATATTTGACCTTCTCCAATCATTGTTTTTTCCCTACGACGTGATTGGTTTTTGCTTTAATGCACATTCTTATTTGATAATAGTTCTGTGTTCTTGTAAAACTATAATTCCGCCATCGTAAAAATGTTTGAAAAACGGGGAAAAAAATTGCACTTACCACGGCAACAAACTTCGAATTAATCATTAGTACTGAAAAGGTGGTTCATACTATTGTTTCCTGTTCGTAGTCGGTAATTTTATAACACTATTTTGACTCATGCCAATTGAATCCGTTTGTATCACGACATATTTTTTACGTATTTCGGTTATCCGTGATTCATCGTGCATCTATTAGCACGAACAATTGAGATTTCACTGAATCTTACTTTTTTAGGACCCCACCAAAAAATAATTTGCTATGTGGCACTAAGCTGGAGAAGACTTGTTCGAATTCATCCCGAAAGAAGATCGGCTACACTTCCCGATTTTACGGACCGCAGGCTGACTCATAAAAATGGTATCACCACCCCTGATATAGGGCACGAAGCGGATCAGTGCCTCGTTGTTTGCCCTTCACTATCTTTTTTAAGCCTCTCCTATCCGCAATAAACCTTCCTGCAAGAGATTGCCCGCAATCGCTGCTGCGGCGGGGAGGGTGCCTCCAGAGTAAGCATTTTCGGACAGATATTAGTTCCATTGTTCATACAAGAGGAAAATTTAGTTTATCTGATTTAGCAGCAGAATATTGCAGTGACAATGAACAGACACCATTAAAAAGTCACCATAAAAAATAATATAAATATACATTCATACGGAAATAGATATTAGGAAATGGGATAGGAACACATATAAAGGACGAACAGAGGGGAGGTGGGTAGGCGCAATAAAGCAGATCACAAGAGTAAAATTATTTCCTTGAACGGGACTTGGACAGCGGATCTTTCGACTTGCCGAGCCGATGCTCTAACTACTTGAGCTTTGTATATATGTGTGTGTAGGTGTGGGTCGCGGTAGTCCAGGGGGTATAGAATCACTTTGGACTACTGACCGGAGGGCCCGGGTTCGATTCCCGGGAAATCCACTCTGGTCACCTGAAGCTCCACCCAAGCTATGTGATTTTTCGGGTACCAGATCTTCCTGAGAAACCATAACCGGGACAGGGAAAGGAACTGGCCCCCCTACACTGATGTGTGAATTTCACAGGCCGTATAGGGCTTAGTACTGGGTGAACTCTATCATCACCTACCAAACCGACCTTAGGGTTGATTACAGTGTTTACGGTTTAAATATAAATATGTGTGTGTGTGTCTGTGTGTATGTGTATATACACACATACATATATATATATATATATATACATATATATATAATCTATTTTTTAAATCTGTATATATAATCTATTTTTTTAAATAAATATATATATATATATATATATATATATATATATATATATATATATATATATATATATATAAATACACACACACCCCCGAAAGAGTATAAGGCATTTCATCAGGATGGGTGACGAATAAATAATGAACAAAACCTTGCATTCTTCAATTTAATAACTAAAAAAATGATAGGCGGTACAAGAATCCATAAATTATTTTCACAACTGATGCAATTATTTTGTACGTTGAACTTCCAGGTATTTCAATGAATCGGAATCATTGAATTTCGTGGTCGTGTTGCTCTACAGGAAAAATATAAATCAAAGAATACATACAACAAGTACGTGTTCTTTTTAGGTGATTTAATTTTTTAATACACGTTAACCTTGAAAATATTTGCATACTTAACGAGGTGTTGACTAGTGAAAATGTGATACTGAAACTACAAGTAATTTGGATAATCAAACTTCATCACCAAGGGGTAAAATGAAGGTCAAAATGTGTGGTTCCTCCAACAAGTGCAATGAACTCATTCCATTCTCGATATTAGTTCTTGCCCTACTTAGAAAGTTATTAGTTTCGAAAATGGCTATACTTCCAAGAGTAAACAATAAAATCGCTATTCAGTAAATTCCAACAGAAGCTACTGCAACTTAATAGATTAATCATTTATTGCCACATAAAAATGTAGTCAAATTCGCAAACTTTCTTCATGACACGAGGAAAATTTGTTTAACATCACAATTATTGCGCAGTTATTTATCTACGATATTAAATTTCAATATGATTTGAAAAAACTATGCATTTATTTCTGGATGGATAAAGTTGGAATTCAACCTATTAGTGACAAAAAAGAATTGCCTCATTATCAAAGAAGCCTTGATAATAAGGTGGGAGTTAATGGGAGGGATAAATAAAGATGTAACGAAAAGAATAAGCGTAAACTTCAACTGTGTGGTTTGAAAACTAGGTCGCTCGGTCTAGAGGACAAGCGTAGATAATGGGGGCTTTTGAGAAGAGATTGTGGAGGATGGATACGGTGAAATGGAGGGTAATAAAAAGTAACTAGGAACGACTAAGTAGTGGAGGAGATGAGACTGTTGTAAAAATTTTAAGAAGGAAAAAAAATAGATACAGTATATATTAATTAGCGATGGAAGGTTGAAGATAGGTAGCGGAGAGAATATTAGGTATACGAGGTTCAGAATGGGAAAATATACACATGTATGCTGAACGGAAAGAAAGAGGCAGGAAGTAGAATGTATTTTATTGTAATACGAGTGTTTTATTATGAGTTTTATTTAGTGACATGTTGGGTTTGGCTTAAAAATACGACACATATCAACTCGAGCCAGCTACAAGTTTAACATACACCGCACAGAACTCATGGCGACACAGGAAAGGGTACTAGCAGTACTGAAAACGAGACGGCCATCTCATCTTCCACCTTCGCGGGTTCGTCGCGTGAGGACTGCCTCTTCCCCGACGGGACGCCGCACTTTCGCCGGGAGGTCAGATCCCCGTCAGTCCGCCCGACCTTGGCCCACAAGGGAAAAATGGCAGGTCCACGGGATCCGGAGCAAGCACTTTCGGTTTCATCGACCTCAAAGCAGCAGAGGCTGCGGAGGGTATCCACCTTCCCTTCTCTCGCACGTCTTCCATCCTACGCAAATTTGCGGCAAGGCGCGAGACCTTAAGCGAATTGAAACATGTTAACGTGGAAACTACGTACTAGGCACCCATCCAGTGTCCGAGTAGAACCGGCTATTTAATTAATCATACGGATGTGGTCATAACAAAGCCCGAACTCAACTAAATAAATTATTAAACGTGACAACAAAAAATTCATAAACGAAGTGAGCTTCGAAGCAACAAATTCTGCGATACCTGGCGAAAGTGTTCGGTGCCATAAATGACGTCACATTGTTTCTGATCAAGGCCTGACACACTCCGCCGCGCAAGAGTGAACCTCCCCACAATATTACGCCATGTTAATACCGTATTTGAAGAAAATTCCCCCTTGACGTGAGGGTCGAAATTCGTCGGAATTTCATTTGATGGCGGACGCCCTGACCGTGACATTTACGCTTGACCCTCTCTCGGAAGTCAAGTTTATGAACACAGAAAATTTTGAAAGAGTAAGATAAAATAAAGGAAACATAAGGGGCCATAAAAAACATACCCTCCTTTGGCAAGTTCGAGCTACATACTCGTACTACTCCTTATTAAAACAGCATTTTCAATGACAGGACCGGTTGCGAAGCCGGGAGACCGTTGGTGTCTGAACTGAACTGAATCCAATCTTCAAACTCTTAAAGACTGTAGCTACAGGTACTATCTGTACCTGTACTATCTAATGCATTAGCGAAATTGGAAGGTTTTTATATTTAAACATATGATTTAATACTGCACATCGAGGAGTTTAAAATTAAACACCATTGAGAATGTCTTCGTCTGTAGCCCCTATTTTAATTTGACATTATCGCGAAGAGTACTAACTGCCTAAGTAAGGGGAACAACGCCGTTTATATGGGCCTTGGACACATGGCAGAGAGCAAAATTTAAGGTGACGATATGACTCGACAGATAGTATACTAAGAACCACCCTTTGTTATCTCAACGACTTCGCAAAGAATATAATCCAGTGGAATATATTAAAATAGTCCACCTTTTACGTGTTAAATGACTCCTATAAATGTAATAAATCAGGTGTTAATATCCAAATCTATTAACTGCCCAATGAATTTAACACCTTTGAAGATCTTCATTAAGGTAATCACGTCCCATAATTTCACATTAAAGTGCAATACGTACTTCTAAACAATGGAATCAAACTGATACAAATGTACCAAGTTTTTTTTAGTTTCCCTTTGCCTCGTCTACACCACCCATTGAAATGTAGCATTGCATACGAGATATATATACGTTGCATTAGGGTGATAAGAAACGTATTCGCGCATTCGAATACGAAATACGAGGAAGAAGAAAGGTGTAGTGAAAGGAATTAGACTCAGTAGGCCAATGATAGGTTCCGATATTCGCGATGGAATTATTTCTCGCGAATAAATCATTGTAAATATTATCGCAGAAAGAAGGTATTGACTGGTGAAACATTTAAAGAATAATAAGGGAGTGAATGACCAACTATGGGAACCAAATGAAAGTTCCGAGAGGTTTCAAGTATCCACACACAAGCTAAGAGAGAAAGAACAAAGCATTTCGTGGGCAGATTAAAACGTTGCCTGTAAACGTTTAAAGTCGATATCAGACATGTATGTATCAGACTCCTATCATTTACGCGGCAAAGCCTACCAAACTCCAAATACCTAACTCTTCCAATATCAGTCTTTAATATTGCTATGATAAGGCCACAAATTCAGTAATACCTATTTACAACGACGCAGCTTTCCTTCGATTCGGTAATTATTATGATTAGGTAGTATAATAACTGAGGCAGATTATCAATTAACACTGCCACAGTTAAAAACCTCACTAAACAAAACACAATATGACACCTCACACCACAATAACCTGTTCAATTCTGCATACATTCTAACACCCTTCATATAGATCAACTTTCCTAACCTTTACTCAACCCTAATACTAAAATAAACAAAATTCAGTTTCAAAGAAATCTTTGTAATTATGAAAACCAATAAAAAGGAATTCAATGAAAGGAGCCCCGATCCTGGGAGATAATAAAACTCAATTTTTTTGCTATCACAAATTATGTAGCACAAATAAAATAAAATATGTTTGTGAAATATAGTAAACATTTAAAAATTACATAATTTTTTGAGCAATTTCGTAGCATCCCACGATATCATTGTCTTTTCCTGTAACTTTGGCGAGTATTAACTGAAAAATTCTAAGCAGACAGTCTCTACAGCTCACAAAAAAGTATCATCTGTCTTTGGAATTACTGTGAATATTTACTGCAACTTAAAACCTTTTCAAATATTGAGAGACGTTCGTCAAAGCATAGATTTGTGAAGCAGGAAATCTATATCCCAAAGTCGGAACTTGGTTGTTCACGAGAGAAATTTGAAAATTCAGATTTTTGAATCCAATGCCGAAGAATAATGAGGAATGAATTAACACCGGAAAAGAAAATTCATACATTTTTTTATTCCTGTCGGGAGAGACCGGGTGACATTTCCTTCCCCTCGAACACGAGCCAAAGGCGACCCAGGCTGGCAACTCGTTTTCCAGATCCCAAATTCCTGATTTCTGTCCCGATTTTCCAGATGAGCACGTCGTCCTCCTCTTCCCAAGTTTTTTCTTCCGCCATGTTTGGAATCTGACGCTGTCTGTCATCAAAGTTTGTCCCACTACACTTAGGGACGTTTGTCAGGGTCTGCAGGCGGGTAGACCCTGAAATAAATAGGTCTCACGACTCAAAGATATCAATACTCTCTACTATTCCTGATTCTCGTAATATTCCCGGTCTATTCAAAACAGTCGCCCGATTTTTCCAAATTTTTTCGTTTATTGATTCACACCTTTTTCATTAGTACCCCGACATTGTGGTCGGGGTATTTTATAAAATAGGTTGTGATGGTATTTCGTGGCAGCATGATGGATTTGGTACTCGATTCAAATAGTGAGAGTGATGTTCCAACAACATTACAGTTTGAACAAATCAATTGATTTTGATGATATGAAGTTACCAGAGATTTTTTTCAGATACCGACACAAAATATTGACGCGCAATGCATTTTCCGCATCGATGCGTACCGTGATTTGCCCTTCTTGGAACAAGACGAAGGTTCCGATTCGGGAATAAAAACTCATTAACACTGCCTAGCTCGTGCTTTTCCGTAACATGAAGTGAGTCAGTGAAAAATAACTTACGCTATACGCTGCTCTAATGGCAATGGATTGTGAGCGACTTTCCGAGTGCTTGGATGTACTAGTCTTTCCACTTTCTTAGTACGCCAAGATCGTTCTTCTCAACGTTCCCTCGGTCTTTCTCGAGCTATTCGTGGAGCGAGAATATTCCCGGTCTATTCAAAACAGTCGCCCGAATTTTCCAATTTTTTTCTGTTATTAATTCACACCTTTTTCATTAGTACCCCGACATTGTGGTCACCCTGAGTCACGACCCGGGGCGAAGAATTGCGACTCTTTTTTCAAATACCACGCCACAGGCACCTGCTTCGGGAATGGGCGTCAGAATAAGCAGAAAGCCTGTCCCAAAAAAAAACCGGAGGGTAATTAGATTGCTTAGGGAATTGCGGGCAGGGCGGAGAGAGAGTTAGTGGCCGGCGACCCCGCCCAGGATGTTGTGAACAGCCTGCGTGAACCAGCCTCCCGTGTCGACTCAGAAAATTAACGCAACTCGTCGCAAGGCGATGTTTTCGTTCACCTTTCGACGATGTTTATCGTTGACTTTTTCCTATGATGCAATTTATCGGTGTCATTCTTTTCATTGGGTGAAATTTTCACTTGTCGTTTTGAATGTCGGCTAAACTGACCTTCTGGACGGTATAAATTTTCCTGGCACATTAAAAAGAGAGGAAAAAAATCAATGCCTGAAATGATATCGTACATAAGGTTTGGTTAATCGGCATGAAGTTTCCTTTGCAGATATTTTTTCATAAATTTATATATTGGACACTGAAGTGGAATTACTTTGTACAATTAGAGGGTTTTTAATTCTATTTTAAATTTATTCTATTAAAAACATATTTTAATTTATTTACATCATAGGGGCGTGGTAGTCTAGGGGTAGAACATTAGACTAGTGACCGAATGGCCCGGGTTTCATTCAAGGTCACACCTCTGGGTACCCTCAGCTTCACCAGAGCTATGTGGTTTTTCAGGTACCAGAACTTCCTGAGAAACCATAGGCGGCAAAGTGAAAGGATCTGGCCCCCCTGCCCTGTTAATGTGCGAATTTCACACGCCGTCGGGCTTAGTACAGAGTGAACTCTACCATCACCTATCAGACCGACCTTCAACGATTGATACATTTATTTTTTTTAACTCTGAATATAACATCATCATTAGTAGTTTCATTCTAAGACTGGTTTACTGCAGGATTCAATTCTTCCCTATTCAGTGTTGATTCTCTCACATTCTAATAGCTTCCCTTCAATTTTTCCTTTTATATTTTTCAGTCATCCATTTTACCTCGACGTGTGTCCAATTCATACAGTTCTTCTTTGTCATCGAGTTCTCCATAATGTCATTTCCTCTTCTGCTCTACTTCGGATGCATAAGTACACAAGCAAGCGGAAACAACGTTTTGTTTTTTACCCATCATAACATTCTCTAGAAACGAAGACTTTCGACATTTGAGTAGGTTTACTTCTTACGGGACGTGGCGCAAATTAACAATAACATTAACGAAAGGGATTTCTTTTTGACTTTAGAGCAAATTTTCTGGAGCTACAGATATGTCTCTTAAGTCTACCGTCTAGTGTATGATCATGATGCCGTTTCATGTTTCATGATAAACACACCCGATGAAAACAGTCGCGTAAAAAATAGCTCGGTTTGGTGTTGCGTGACGATTTCCCAGTCAGCCGGAGTGCATGACGAGTGAGAAAAGGATCTAGCGCACATTAATTTGCCAAGAGCGCACTCACTAAGTTTAATTGGCACCAGCTTATTTTTGCTTAATTATTTAGTTCTAAGATAGCATGTGAAACCCCTAAAGTTGAATCAAGGTTTGTGAAACAATCAATGAAAAAAGAAAGTTTTTTACTTTGGCAGCTGTAAGGTTTATGCCCGAGTCAACAGGTTCACTTCGAATCTCCGCTTTTATCGTTTCGGGCGGCATGAGAATCTGTTGAATACAGGAGAGCACATAGACCACCTGTATGTTTCGCAAAAAAATTAAATCCCCCAATTGTGATCTGAAAAACAATATAGCACCGATAAAACAACATAATTAGGGAATGAATATCCATCGCCCTGTATAACTGAGACCCATACGAAGCATAAGAATTAAAATTCACGAATGAAAACATACTATGCTAACGCTTTAAAAAATATAAGGAAACCACAATAAAAACGATTGGTATTGGATATGGATTGGGAGTGATCATAATCACTAGCTAAGAATAAAAAAAGATAGAAATACACAAAAATACTGGAAAATATAGTGTAGAGGGAGCTGGGCAGAAAAATGAAAAAGAAAGACATTCGGAGGCACTGATCCACCACTGGGGTTTTCGAGGAACTTTCACAAAGGACCATTCTGACTGACTGGAAGGTCACGGCAGCGTCAAAATACAACAGCACATCTACACACTAAAAAAAGACATATTCAGTAGTACTAAGTAGAAACAAATACCTCAAAATTAAATTGGAAACATAAGCGGGAGGTATAAGGCGCTGGACCACAAAGAAGTCAAATTACTAACACCGCCACACACAACGCGATTAGGTGTGACAGAAACGGCGTGCACGTACCAATAAACATTATGAAGATTTTTTCATAAAATAATTGCTTCTAAGGAGAACATAAAAACCAATTGAATACCAATAGTCAAGAAAAATATCTACAGAAATTAAGCAAATATCCTTCCTCAGCTTTAAACGAAATGTTTGATGTTGAATCTGTTGGAAACTTGATATACTCAAATGAGTTTGTGCAGTCTCTCAAGCAGCCATTTCCTCGTGGTACATAGTATTTTAACGGCATTTAATTAAGGGAAAAAACTCTTCTTGCAAGAGTAATTCCAAAATTCGAAAAAAAAATGACCTTCAATCTCTCAAAAAACTCTTTCGCCGAAGTTCATCTCGAGTCGTTTCCTCGTCAGCCTTACGCCTGTCAAACTTGAATCAAAGAAAAATTTCAAGAAACTACGGGAGATGCCGCAACAGTAACTTTAACGGAGTCATCCGCTACGTGTGCATTACAATGCAACAATTTCAGAGGTTGAAACCCTGAAATTGTTGCATTGAATCAAAGAGTTTGAATGCCAGACAAATATAGAGTTTTCCCCTTGCAGTATGCATCCGAACTAATTAACATTGTCATAAAAACAAAAAATTCAAACATTCAATGCAAGCGAATGAATATTTTTACTTTTACTCTGTCGACTTCCAACTTCACATGCGTAGGAAAATAGTCAATTATAGTTGCTGAGGAAACGAAGGTCAAACGCTTAGGGAGGCTTTTAAGTGCAAACCTTATGAAATTTAAAAATTACAATAGAAAGGAAAAAACTTAGAATAATGCGCATTCCGGTGTATTTTCGAAAAGAAAACAGCTTGAGTTTTTGGGTGTGGCAAAGGTATACATCACCTTTGATACCGAAGACCCGCCCTCGGCTCTCTGTGTTTATACTGTCAACAAAATCAAATTCTTTTGTCTCGAATCATAAATCCAATAATTCCACCTAGTCACGCTCGGTTAGTATCTGAAATCCCTCATTCATTAATATTAAGATAGCATGGACAAACGAAGCTTTGACTCACGAAGATCCGCCATTTGATATATTTGCATGCTATAACTCGAGCTTTAGAACGGGCAAATTCCACCCATGAGAGTTATGTTAGAAATAAACCAACACATCGATGCACATCAAAGTGTTTATAAATTCAGCTGGGGAATGTTTCTCACGAAAAGAAAAACATTTTCATAAAAATCATGCAATCATTGATAAAAATACAGACAAGTTATTCAAGATCGATTTTGCCCCATAGTACTGCCACACAGTACTGTAATGAAATACATTTGCTATCTTTGTGATAATTACATTTTCTCACTTCTATCAATAAAATTATTTTTTCCTTCCCGTCAATTAGACAAGAAAAGCGCTATTACGCTATTAGACTTAAAGAGCGCTATTTTCGGTAAATTCTTTGGCACAATTACCTGATTAAATTATAGTATTTTCAATCTATGTGAAGATTTAAGGTCTCAACTATATTCCAACTGATACGCCTAAAACCGGGTTTTGCGACCCTTGTTGAAGAAAAATTATTGAGCTCATTCCATTATGTATTTCAAAATTGGCACAATCAAATTATAATACACACAATACAATCAATTTATTAGGCAACACACATCCATAAAAGCATGGAAAAATCTCACATAACAGGTTATGCATAAAATTTGCACACATAGATTCTGAAATCAACGTTTATTACTTCTCTTTCAGATATTTCATTTAATGGCCATAAATGTTTCAACACACCACATTTGTGTCTGATTAATGCTTCATACTGCCCTTCCTTTTCTAAAGAAATCGCGAGTCTTCAGATGGATAATTGGCTCGCAGATCTCTAGGCTTCAGGCGATTCTCACCTTTAACGGTTGTTCTAGTGGCCAAAAAAAAGTTTCAACCCAAGGCCAAGATCAGAATTCCTATTTTTCGGCGAAGGGACGAATTACGAAAATACACCCACTTACCGAGGCTGGAGGTTCGGAGAAAACCGTAGGCGTACGAAGTTTGAGCAAGCATCTCTAAACAGAAAACTCACTTTCGCCGTCAAACCTAAATAAGCACGCTTAGCTGAATCATCATTTCGTTATTAAGGTCACACGAATATCATAGGTTACGAAGTTGAACGCAATGAAACAGTACCGGTCCCACGAATTACATATAGTTTCGAGTCAAGCGGTTGCATCGAATCATGAGGAACCTCTCTTTCTACGGCAGTCTCTTTTCGCACTGGATCAATAACGTCCTCTTGGGCGTGTGCTTGCACACATCTACGATAGTGAAAAGGGCGGATGAATTATGTTCAAACATGAATGAAAGTACGATTGCACAATATATAATACTCGTGATAAATGTAAATAACTTGGCATTTTTTTTAAATAATTCACTCCTCCATTTAAATTACCAAAACATCCCCAAGCATCGATATCATGCAACTTTATATCAATTAAATTATTACGCTCACATATTATTGGCCTCGATGATTATTAATGGTAGAGGACAACTACATAAAGTACTATAACAGTATTTCAAATAAAAGTCTTAAAATTGCCAATGAAAAAGAGTAAGAGGTACATTTACATAGTCATTGACTCAGTTTCTAAATATTTATCGTTTCATAATGGCCGTAATTCGCACATTGTACATGTGTAAATAAGTTTTAGCCGTCCATAAGTAACAGCTCTATCAAAACGAACTTTCAACTAAACCACGGTAGTCTTTTCTTGTCGTACGCTGGCAAACCTTTGGACACAGAAAAGTACAGTATCCCATGATAAAACCCTTCGCCACATATTTCTCGCATTGATACTTTCAGTACATTACTAAGAATTTCTCACAGTGCTGAAGGTTGGACGAAATAATAATAACTTAATTTTAGGATCACAGGTTGCTCTGATTAAGTAAAAAAATATTTACAACATTAATTTTAAGAAATATATCACCTTAACATAATTAATTCAAATACGTAGTGCCTTGACAATCGATTTTTGAGCAGTCACCAATTTGAAACAAACCATTAGAATTTCAACAATTTTCCAATGTATTGTTTTATCTAAATGAACGCGAAATTTCAAAATAATCGAAGGAGAAGCAGTTTTTCGGTGAATGAATAACACGGATAAACAATCTCATCGTAAGTTATCACATAGACGATTTTTTAATCGAATTAAAAACCTACCCAAGTGAAAATATAGCACTGTTAGAGATATATCACGGCTTGAAAATAAATAATGCTATATAATTTTAGTTTCAGGTTGCAGTTACAAAAGTCAAATCCCAAAGCTATTAAAAAAAACCTGATTCAATAATAATGAATCGGATGACGGTGCATTTTTATCCTATGGATACGTTATTATCGTGTCGATTTGCCAAACTACTGAATTTACTGAGGGTATAAAAAGGTCCGTGGATCACGCCATCTATTTGTCCGATTTAAGTTCATCAAAATAATCATGAAATAAACTCCTCAGTGAAAATAAAACTAAATCAAATGTATGATTGAACTGTATATAGGTGAATGCCACCATAAACTATTTTCACACTTAACTTATGCTTCCTTAAAAATAACTAAACACGCAATGAAAAACTTTCGTTAGAAAAAAATTATCCCTAATTTTACAATAAAGTATTTATATAACTTTTAAAAATATGAAATGAAACAAAGAAGGGCTTACTTGGAAGGTATTTCAGTAGATATAGAAAAGCGCTATAGTAGTAAAATAGAGTAATTATGAAAGTTTACCTGCTGTAAAATAAGAACTTATAATTGATATTACGAACTTATGGGTTTTCATTTTTGGTTTTGTAGTTCTCAAAGAGCATTTATCAATAAAAACTGCTTGTCGCTTAAGGGAAATCAGAAGATAAAATGGTATTTATGGCTTAAAGGGGTCGCCTCTAAGAAGCAATTGCGACCACAGCTTCCATTGGAACAAAGCTTCTTTCCTGATGACCAAGCGATGAGCATATTCATTCGGTAGAGAGACAGCTGCTCGTCATCACGGGTTATTAAAGCGAGGATTAATGTGTAACAGCTCCCCAAGCTATTCCGTTACCTCACACTCAGTATTTCTTCAGAATTCAACGCACTACGTCTTCCATTCCCAGCTTCTCTCTCGTCGTTCATCCCCGGGGTCCAGTAGTAATACCTTCCCCATCTCAGAGTCACTCAATTATGCCCTTGGATCAACTACCATGTCTTATGGATGTGTTCAACGTTTCTCTTCCAAGGAGTTTCTTCTTTAAACATTCCTTATCTCTATGTATTTCATTTGTAATAATTTTTTCATCATTCTTGAGTATCACCTCATTACCATCACTCGTCATCCTGTTTAATTAAACTTAATTTAAATATTTTATGAAAGAATATTAATATCGAGGTTAGTATCGATTGCCGTTAGTATTTTTTTCTTCATATCTAATCCGTGTTACGTTTTTCATCGGTATTAATCCTGTTTCCTTAATTCCAAAATTCTTTCACTAGGCGTGTCTTTAACTAGTCTTATACGGAGTATGTGATAATAGAACAAACCTGCCAATATTCACGTGATATTTTTAATTTACCTGTACATGGTTCTGATAACTTGTGTTGCTATCACTGTGGGCATATGTATTGCATTTAGTTACTTCAAAGCGTGCACATTAAAACGTCTTTAACCACGGTGAAATTATAGCCTAGGCATTTCTATAGCACGGTTTTTATTGATGCATAGCTAATTTCAACACTTCGTAACTAGAACAATAGCAGTAAATGTTCAATTTAGGAGGAACATAAACAACATAATCATAAAATCATAATAATAAAAATCACACATATCAGAAAAAAACATGTTATGTGTTCGTCATCACAGTTTCCTACCACAAATCTCGTATAGCCACAACAATCGCCAGACCGTCCAGGTTGTATCCGAAGATTAAATCACAATGTACCAAGAGAGGAATAATACCATATATGAGAGAGTACCACAATCCACATAATGTACATAGTAGTCATATTTGGAAAATATGAGGGCTCAGTCATCTTTTAGAAAAATTACCCCTACTATCCCAATGTACTGTCCCTAATAATTTAAATTTCGGTAACATATAATTATAATTCTCATCCATAACTAATTTTTAACCTGAAGATTGATTTCACATACAGTCTGCAGCAGTCCATTACTAACTAGTAAAGAAAAAATCCATATTACATATTGTCTTCCGCTCATTTTCATTTCATTATGCAAATCATGAATACATATGTATGCACAATTAAGTGTTACCGCTAGCAAATGATCAAGATTTGAGAAATTATGAGTCCGTTTTCCTCGATTTTAAATAAATAAGCTCAATTACATACAGGTTTTCCTTGGCAGAATGAAGGAAGTCCTCACTTTTTAATGAAATTGCGAAAGTGAAATTACGTATATCTTCAAGGCTACTTCTGATGAAGATAATGTTTAAACAGAGAATTTATTAAAACAGCTGTACTAGCCCTAAATTTTCAATATGAAGACAAAGTAAACAGGTATTTCTGTGCATATTATTTACGGGTGCGTTATCCCCATTCCTAAGCATTGATGTGCCGAGAGAAAAGAGGGAGTGACCTCTAAACAATTGTCTAACATTAACGTTGAAATGCTTCTACAATCGTTGGTGGAAATTTTATTAGGGAGAGCATGCAAAATCGTATGAGTAAACTCAACCATTGGATTGGATTGGCATGTCAATATCAGGCCAATAAATTTCTTTATCATTGTTTTACCCCGCCTCAACCCCTCCATTGATTTTTACTTTTGGAAGTATCTCTCCTATACTTGAAATCCATGACCCAACCATCCCATTATTCTTATGCTTACGAATTCTTACTTAGCGGACCGTAATAAACCAATCTTACATTACACACAAACGCCAAGGCTGAGAATATTTTAAATTCAACCAAACGTATTTTGGTACGGTAACGAAGTTGATCAAGATCTAGCGGAATCAATAATGAGAAGGTGAGATTTAAATGAGCGTAATTTTGCGAGAAGTTTGAAGGTTAAACACAGTAAAACCAACTTATATTTTGTATTTTTGACGACAGTTGATTAAGCAAAAACAGTCAGAATATCACGCTTTTTGAAATGATGCAGCTCATTCATCAACTGTGAGTGGAGTCAAGAGTGCATAATTATACGTACTATAAGCGCATTTTAGCAACGAAATATCTTAAAATTAGCACATTATTATTTTCATAAAAAGTACCAAAACCATTAAATTTGCAACATACTCAGCTACCGAACCTGTAACATTTCAACCCGATTGCATGGAAAAGCACATTCTACAAATAAAATGTAGCCCATTTATTGTTAGTCATCATTTTAAAAAAATCTACGCTTGTCAAATGGTATGAATAGACACCCAATCGGAATATATTGAGCTGTAATGCTGAGAAAAAATGCGATTCAAAAATCATCAACGTGGATCAATTTTTTTACCTCGAAGATTTCCATGATCGATTTTTAATCAAATATAGTTTTATGGGTAGTGTTGAGTAACTCCGTCCATGTTATAAAAGTCAACACTCCAGCGTTCACGATGGCGATGTAGATGGATACCGATTCTCATTATTCAAGATTTTGGGAAATGTAGATGGAAACCGAGTCTTATTATTCAAGATTTCGAGAGTTCGATAGCCTCGTATTCATTGGAAGTTTCTCATGCGCACGAAATTTCCCGTGCGATATGAAAACTCAATGGTCGAGTGGGGTGCGTATGTGCCTCCGCAACCGTTTCGAGCGACTCCGCTAATGAGCCCCCGGCCTCCGATGAGGCATGGTTTCGCCATCCCTCGCCGCGCCGGTGCCACTGCGCTTTGTGTTTCGAAGACATTTCCGTGCCAGTCGCTAATGTCAAATCGTTGCAGTTTTATTAAGGGTGCTGAATCACTGTCCATAGAGAGAGGGAGGGGGAAAGGACACACTTGGGTGTCGTGAAGCGTGAAAAGTAACCCTTTTTACACGTTTTTCTTTGGCTTAGCAACCATGCATGACCGATGGAAGAGTCAAGAATTAACCGTATGTATTATGCTTTGGAAGAAATGCACTCGTGTTATGCTCAGCGGAAGATAATTATGTTTTTCATTGGATTTGGAATTCAACCATTGATTACATCATTTTTATTATGAGGTAATCTGCCAAATAAGGTAGGTTTTTGGATGGACACAAATACCAGATAAATATTTTGCGACTCCTAACAAAACACAATCCAGCAACCTACTCTATATCATCATCATCTTTATCTCTGCGTGATTACATCATATGTATCCTAAAGTTTAAGCGAACTTCAATTATTTTCTGACTGCCAGTAGAAGATTCACATTCTGTTCATATACAACTCTAAGAAATCGGAATATTTCCCTTAAACGAATCAAAACGTTTGTCATATTGATTAGCAACATTTATCTTTAAATTAATTAAATTATTTGTTGTTACCGGCTTTTATTTTATAAAATAGGTTGTGATGGTATTTCGTGGCAGCATGATGGATTTGGTACTCGATTCAAATGGTGAGAGTGATGTTCCAACAACATCTCAGTTTGAACAAATCAATTGATTTTGATGATATGAAGTTACCAGAGATTTTTACAGATACCGACACAAAATATTGACGCGCAATGCATTTTCCGCATCGGTTCGTACCGTGATTTGTCCTTCTTGGAACAAGACGAAGGTTCCGATTCAGGAATAAAAACTCATTATCACTGCCTAGCTCGTGCTTTTCCGTAACATGGAGTGAGTCAAAGAAAAATAAACTTACGCTATACGCTGCTCTAATGGCAATGGATTGTGAGCGACTTTCCGAGTGCTTGGATGTACTAGTCTTTCCGTTTTCTTAGTACGCCAAGATCGTTCTTCTCAACGTTCCCTCGATCTTTCTCGAGCTATTCGTGGAGCGAGAATTGGACGGCCACATGGCACCTCAGGATTTGGGGAATCCCCACTCGACAGTCCCGATAGTTTATTCTGCCTGGCCTCGCCACGATGTCATTGACTGAAACTGAAGTGGCCTCGAAACAATCCCCCCTCTCCTTCCCCAAAGAGCGTGACGCTCAACACTTGAGAATGACATCCCGCCGAACGAACGCTGCGGAACGGGTTGAAGGATAAAGCTCACCGAGGGTCCAATATCCGTATTTTCCATCACTTCGTTGGACCAAGCAACGTATTCGTTCCATCCGCTTGTCCATTCATGCGTATTCCTTGATTTTAAGGTCGCATTCGACGCGAATGGGGTTCAACGCGAGTCAAGGGATTTTTTCACAAGAAAAATTTTAAACAGCGCCAGAATTAATGTATCAAGAAAAAAGTATCTCTCTCTCTCTCAATTCTAAAGATGTCTTCTTAAGTGTGCTATACTATTGTTTTCACAGGGACAACAAATTTTCAGACAAGGTATATTTTATATTCAAATAAAAAAGATCTATTTTCCAATTTTTGGTATTCCTACGGCAAATACTAAGTAGCGATAGCAAACTATGAACATTTAGTGTTTAATATCGTCTGATAAATAAAAGCACTAAAAGAACAACAGTAAATGTATTTAAAGAAATAGAAAATGTTACTCAGGTAATAATCACAGAAAGTTCACTTTTCACACAGTTCACTTTCATCAAATTTTTACATCTTTTATCTTCTGATATGAAAGTATACGTTCATTATTCACTTTCCTTCCAACGATAAAGAGGACAATTGTAAAATTATTTCTCTTGTTCGCCATAAATAAAACTTCCGTAACATGTATAAATCAACTGAAAAGCCCTACACTATTACAAATTGGGAGGAGGACAAAGCACACAGCGAATTAAATGACAACGCATTTTTTCTCGTAAGGAACCGCTGTTGGTTTCACCTTTGCTGTTGCGAAATATCGTCCTAGTTTTCCTACTCGGGAGTCAAAAAGTTTCTGACAGTTTCCATTCAAAGTGAAGTATGTTCCAACCTGAAAGTCTTAAAGCGAAATAGCATGGTGGCGTAAATATAATATCAGAAGAATTCAAGCGAGATGAATAAATACAGTATTACTTGAAAATCACATGTGGCAACAACTTTCATGAAATTTACAACCATTCATTTTATAGAGGTTTTTCTTTTTCTTCCTTAATGAATATAACAGAAAATTATTTTCACCAAGATCATGATGGAAAATTGTCGGATGCATAATCAATGAATGAAGGGAAACTGCGGCGATCATATATCATGATTTTTGAAAAGATTTGGATTAAGGGTACAAGAGTTATTTCTATACACTTTATTTCTCCTACATCAATGAAACTTTCCAATGGATAAATTAAACTTCGCTCCTCTATGGGATATTACCCATAACTCCTTCACTTACCAGGTTCAAGAGTAAATAAACAGTGTAAGGTTTTGCTGGACTGAAGTATCGCGACGTATTTACTAATTTGAGATATTAAATATCTAATAATTACATCCTCCAATTCAAAATTTTTTTGGCAATAGAAATCTAATTACAAATATAAATTATGTGTTAGAAACAATTGACCTTATAATCAGGCAATACGGTAGCTATCGCAAAAGACGAAATATTGTTCATTAACATTCACACACAGCAGGACGAGAGTCAGATGCTTCCAGATTTATTCGCTATTTAAATAAATATTTCAAAAAAGGATTGATATTTCGAGAAAAAATCGAACCAACAACGACAAAAAAAATTTCACTCCCCGATCCTTGATTCCGCAACTTTCTGTCGATAAATATTTGCGCCCTTTGAGTAAAAATACTATTCCTATTTTGATATTCAATGATAAACGATAGAATCAAAGGCTCAGATAACTACAAAATGGGTCCCAGAATGAGAATATAATCGCCGAATTAATGGTGACAGTAATGAAATAATACGAGCATATATAGCAACGGGCAATCAGAAATCCTTTAGGTCCACAGGCATGGAACTCTTAAATGACCCGGCTCGCGCCCACCACTAATGCATGGGTCGCCGCCTCCGCGACGATTTATTGCCCGGTAACAATACGCGGCAAGAGGCGTGCGTGGCCTTTTTTCGGGTTTGCCTCCTAGCCCACCTCTCCTCTTTCCCCGCTCTCTTTATTTAACCTTCCCCCTGCCGCCGGCTCGCCCGACCCATCCGACCACTTTCACTTTCCACTGACACGTAAGGGGCGAGCCCAAGGAATTGCATATCTTCCGAAGCTGACGGGGCCAATGGACAAGGGATATGACCCCGACGAATTTATTTGCTGTATGTTTCATTTCAGACGTGGGACGCGAGTCTCAATCCAGCATTCCCTACGGCGCCTTCACTCCGTTTGAGTCATTTAAGTCCGATATTTTCTTTTTTAATTGTACTTTTGTTACACAATTTCGTACATAAAATAAATGTTATTGACCCTTTTTATTTGAAAAAAAAAGGATTCTTCAGCGTCTGTCATTACCATTAATTACATTGATATATTAATGATATTTAACATTTACTAGATATTCCAATGATATTTAATTAGAACCGACCATAGTTTTGACATGGCAAAGGTTTAACGCAGTTTTTTCTGAATCACAATAAATTCCATTATCGTGTTTCTCGGTCATTTTTCAACGTCCTGAATGTTTGTCTTTGCTTCCAATAAATAAATCAATAAATTTATATTTTTTATATAGAAGGAGCGAGATGTCGCTAATCAGCAAAAACTCAGAGAAACTAATACAGATGACACTCAAAACGTATTCCAAATTTTCGGTGGCCAAACCACCTTCCTATGGCGAAAGAAGGAACTGACTTCCCCAGAGAAAGGTGGTTTGGCCCCCGAAACTTAGGAATACGTGTTAGTGTCATGTGTGTTTTTCTCTGTTTTTTTGTTGACTAGTGACATCTCGCTTCTTCTTTTAAAGTATTATTCACACCCGAAAGACTCGTCGTGGATTGGACAAAAGCGCACCGGGGACAGATATGTTTTCAACATTTTTAAAGTGATTACTCACGTCCTGTGCGGAATTAGAATATCTATCTCCTGCCGCCGCGGTCATTTAACTCTCGTCGGTCCAGTTTCGAAGGCTCGCAATATGTTTCTCTTTTTTTCTGTGACTTGGAAATCCCCATGATTCAATGGTAGGAAGAACTTTCAAAAACTGTTGGCGCGTCTCACGGATCAGCGTTGATTATATCACCAAAGCACTTTTTTCGGGGTTGGTAAACGACTCTTAAGCATAACCGCGAGTTAAAGTCGCATAATTGGTAATAAAACAGAAATCATTGACCTCAAAGGGCGCTGGGGAATTCCCACGTTTCGATTGGCAAAGAGTGGATAGATTAAGGTTTCATGATCGAAATTCGTTATGAAATGATTTTCAGTTGCATAATAAAAGACTAAGAAACAGCACGAGGTTATTTTTAATGCAGGATTCGCGAGAGGAGCTTTTTAAAAGGCACTAAAATTTAGAAAAAATTGAGGTACAATACGTGCGGATGGGCGTCAAATTACCAAACGTTTGTCCAAGACAACGAAGTAGGTAGCATTAAGTAAATAGGTTGCCCTACGATAAGATCTGGCGCCCGGTTATTATCATTTTTCAAGTTCGATCAAATCGAATTTGATAACAGTCATTCGGCTGGTTTGACAGCCAGTCATTGGTTGGTTTCCTAATGCATGAATTATTAAAAATAAGGGTTTGAACGAATGCATTCCCATGACATTTATGTGGCTTAAAAAAGAACTTGCTCGATTCGATGGAATAGATTCAATTAAAATATTCGAGCAAAAAGACCAGAGACGAATTTCTTCTCCTGAATAAATGGATAACTTATGTTTTATGAACGTCTATCTCCTTTCTGCTGCAAATTTAAAAATACAATACAGGAATATGAGCAAGATGTGAATATTTTGCCAAGTAAATATCAAAAACACGCTATTAATTGGAGGTTTAAACTACTTACATGACAAATATATGAAAGCGTTATTGAAATTTCCTAAGACTACAGCATTCCGCAATATAATTGAATTTTTCCGAAATTGTGCCCAAGATTGTTAATCACCAATCGGTGCAAAAGGAGCAGTGCTATTCATTGAATTGTCATTGGAGAGTATTTTACGAAAAATACCATGCATTGGGATTGTAATGGGTAATCAGATGGAAATATGACAGTAGCAGAGTTTGATTTAAGCGAATCTCAGATCAGATGTAGTAGCACCCTATGAGAGGGTGATAAACTTAGGTGACAACGCCTAAGAATGTAACAATTATCCGCATGTTTTGACTGAACTGATGACAACATGTGTGGACATTGGGCCACAAGCGAATTTAAGTCTTGTGGTTAACATTCGCGTCCCGGGGAGAATCCTAGCTTCGAAAGATCCATTTCTCCTGACCAAGATCATTCCATCTCCATGAGCATAACACATTTCCAGAGCATAACACATTTCATAACATAACGTAAACCTGGAAACTAAATCAAAGGAATAGTTTGGAAATATTTCAGTGACTCCTCTCGAGGAATGTACACCAAACCCGGAAATCGTCTTAGGTGCCCTTAAATTTTGTGCTTTAGAAACTGTGCACCGCGATGTGGTAACCCCAACTATGTAAACACGGAAGAATAGGTTTTCCTCGAAATTGGACAGTAGAAGAGTCTGAAATTGCTTCCCGTGTACTCTACTACACTTTAACAAAACGCGGAAGCCGCGGATCTTCGGCGCCAAAAACTTACCAGCGCTCTCGTCCAAAAACGAAACAGATTGAAAATATTTTGGATGCATCAAGATTGTACTCATTTCAACACCCAATTGGAAGTTCCTCAATTCCTCCAATTCAGTTGATTAGCATACATTTTTTGTCTTTATAAATCACTTAAATACATTTTTGTGGGATTGTCAGTAACCCTGGAATTCACTAGTAAACTTGGATATACCTAAGTACATTCTTTCAATATTTAGAATTCTAAATATACATAGGAATAACAATACTTGGGAAACTTATGAAATCGGTTTGTCAATGGCCATTTTCATTCGAAAGAACGGAAGTATATCAAAAGAAATACAGGATGATTACCCTCTTAATTTAAACATGAATTTTCAAAGCTGGGGGAAATTGAATTTTCCATAGCCTGAAATGTTATGACTCTCGTTGTCGTTACGAAATGAAAATCGAAGATAAATGGCATTCTGAAGACGTAGGGTTGCAAATTTGCACATCATAAAAGGGCGAATTGATTAGAACAAGTGGAACAGTAAGCATATCCGAGTAGTATCATGGAATAAAATGGGCCTAGTAAGAGCATTCAGGGCATTAAGAGAAAAATTGTGTAAGACTAAGGTATTTCCAAAAAGGAGGAAATTAATGAAAGGCACGCTAAATTTAGACGCCAAAAAATATTAGCGAAAAAAATCATACGGAGCGTAGCGATGAACGTTTTAGGGACCTAGTCTTTGAGACTAGCGGATGAGGAGCGCAGCTAGTTTAGGTTTAATGGAGCGTAAACCTTTGATATGATCGCATGAGAAAAAAATGCAGAAAATAACAGGGAATTAAGTTTTATATATAGCAACGAAGAGATAAGTTTCTGGATAAGATTCCATGAAGACAGAGAAGTGGATGGAAGAGATATTGATATCCTGAAGTTGGAGGCAGTGAAGGAAGGGACAATGGTGGGTGAGCTGGAAAGAGGAATTATGGAGGACGAATAAAATGTGGGGGCAGTAGATCCGAGACGATTGTTATTATCGATAATCTACAGGTTAAGATGGGTTTTCGATGGACAAACGGTACAGCGATAATTCGACGCCTCTCTTAATAAAACACAACCCGACATCCAACTTTACAATAGACCCCTCTTCAACTCTGAGTAATTCCTACCTACTTTCATTCCGTTCAACATCGCTATCCTATTCCCGCCACTTCCTCGCTGACCTAAAATTTCTCCCCTCTATCACAGTCTTCAACATCCCATCTACAATCAGAATGCGATAACTAGTAAAAAAAATGACAATCCAAAAATTTGCTATCAGTACCCTAAAATAGATATCAATAGAGTTAATACTGATTTTTTTGTAATCGAAGTCACACCTCATTAATTTAAAACTATTTTAAGCACGGGAAAGAAGGAAGGGAATCTTTGGAGACTCAAACGCTTGGTTACCGAATTATAACGTACTTCTACATGATCACAACGGAATATGAAATTTTGAGGGATCGTGGTACCTTACAAATTGGTCCCTGAACAAAAACCCTCGTTCCCTTGGCAAATTATCCATCCCTTCGACGATCGTCCGCCGCACTTCGACCGATCACCTGCTTAGCTCGTGTGCTCTACCCACTAGAGTAATACGTCTCGACTTCTCGATTACGCTTCCGAAATTCACCGGGGGTCCTACCGCGCGATTTCGATAGCTCCCAAAATTTACATATCTCCGAACCTATCTTTTTCCATTGCTAATCCTACGAAATCTTCCCCTTCCGCGCGACCGCAATGAAGGAGACCGTCTGGGAAATAAAGTCGCCCGGCGTGAGAACGCTATTACTACGGCAACAGGAGGCCGCCTTGGCAAAAAAAAGAAAAATAAAAAGGCGTTGATTTAAAAGAGGAGGGGCCAACGGAGATTGGATAGGTGAAGGCGGGTGGAGAGAGTCGGTAGGGTTACGCACAGGTGCCGCGGGTTGATGGCAAGGGTATGCTGCAGTCCGAGGGAAGAGGGGGGCGAAGGTGGTTTGGGACGAAATGGGAGGGGTCGAGTGGAGGTGGCGTTTGTTGGAACGCCGTGGTGGTGGAAGGGGTGGGGAGTGGGATTGCGAAGATGAGGAGGGGGGAAGAGGGATTGTCTTAAGGACACGTGGTTCCGAGGGAAGTTTTTGAGGTCTCTCCCGCTTTGGTTGCGTTGGGAGCAGCCCCGATTCGGTATATAAGGACGGACTCTCGTCCACTCAAGACAGTCACGATTCGGTGTGCACAGCCGTAGGACAACTGAGTAGAATCCCTTAACCGGACCACCTGTGATCTTCCGCAAGACGCCAGGACAATAAATTCAGCCAACATGCGTTCTCTGGTGAGTCTCCTGTCCGAGTCAAACTTCCATTTTTTTTTAACTGTTAATTCTCGCTCTAGAAGGATTTCAATCCTTGAGGACCGGGAGTAACCTTTCGTGAAACTTCACAAATAATCAGATAATTTATTGCCAATAGATGCTCAGTTAAATTTTCAAAATATATATGTCCGAAAATAACCCGAATGTTGTGAAATCTAGCTAGGTATGATTTTCTTGGTTGATACTTCTAGTAATATACCCCGAACACTAATCCATTTGTTAACAACTCTGCGTGAGTTGCAGGAAGTTAATGCTGAATTGAACTTAGAAAACTCCAAACAATGGTGTGTTGTCGAAACCATTTGGATAAGATAAGAGTATACTAGTGGAAATAAATAGTGAAACGTTATTGCTATTAGTTATGAATTATTTGCATAAAGGTACTGCGCATTATATCCATTTCATAAGGGAATGGCCAGTAAAAAATTAAGACTTACTGCAATGTGGACCAAACATTTAGGAAAAAAATAAAGAAAGGATCGAAATCCAGGAAACATTAAGGAATGCGAACTCGGAACAAAAATTTATTTCTGTAACCTAATTGAAAGAATGAATTATTGAATTTTCCATCGAAAAAGTCAACGTTCTCAATGAAAAATATGAAAAAATCAATCCGATTGAGATAGGGTCTATTAAAATGTTTGCAGCGTAATAATTCTTGAGAATCTCTCAGAACGCCGACAGATCGTAGCACAGCTAGATCAGAGCTTACTCTAGCCTAGCTTGAATTCGCTCAATTGTATCACTATTCGACTGTATGGTGTTTGTTTAATCTACGATAGATACAGTTTTTGGTCAGTGGAAAGATGTGATTCGAATCGAAGACGTCACTCCAAGCACAATAATGTTATGTCAGCTCTATTATAAGTAATAAGTAATTCTGAAGTGAAAAACATCACTTCAAAATTCCATCTTTAGTTGTTCCACGTAAAGTTGTTTGGATTAGTGAATTATACTACTCAAGGTACGAGAAGTTCTTCCTCGGTAGAAACTGTTTTTTGCAATCGTAAAATGTCGAATCAAAGGATACAATATTTATCTTTCGTAAAAAAACAAATTTTTAATTTTATACGGTGAAGCTTAGGAGAAAAAAAAATCTATGTCTTATAACTATGGTTTTGTATATTGCTTGAATTCCTTGTGTCGCAGTTCTGTAATTTAATTCGCTTTATGAAATTCAGTACACGTTCAATGAGTACTTGTAAAAAATAATGCTAGTGAAAAAACCGCTACTCAAAAGTCTAATAATTTGGTGCATCTAATTGCAAATAAAAGCCTTAGTGACGCTCAACTATTTTTCGTTGGATAAAAAGAAAATATCTACTATGCATTACCATGACGTCACGTACGGGTGGCAATAAAATCATCGCGACTGCAGGAACTAACTACCTCTGACGAGGTTACGTACATTGATTGAACAGATAAAAAAGCATAATATTCAGTTTCATTTTTGCAGTGCTTTAATCTTTTTTAAATTGAGTCCTAAAATGAAACCAAAATGGGCGGATGTATAAACATTCACAGAGCATTTAACTCTGCGTCGCATTATCTGAAACGTATTTGACAAAATTATATTTGCAAATACAAGTAAACTTTCGAGGACGAGAACATTACTTTTAAGGCATCGAAAAGGAAAATTTTTAATTCTCATTTTAGTGATTAAAAATTTAGGCCAAACAACATCAAATACGTGTAAATATGCATAATTATGTATATCACCCATTATTTATGACAAATATTATATTAATGGTAACTGAACTCGGGGCATGGTTTTATTTTCGACACCAAACATTTCTACGATTTTTATCCACCCGAAAAGAACGCGAATCTGACCTATCATTGTTTCTTCCAGCTTTTCGTCGCCGTTCTCGTGGTGATTGCCGTCTCCGCCGAAGCCCTCGGCCTTGGCCTTCTTGGAGGCTATGGCGGCTATGGTGGCTATGGAGGATACGGTAGGCCATACGGCTATGGTGGCTATGGAGGCTACGGCAGACCTTATGGAGGCTACGGCGGTTACGGACACGGCTATGGAGGCTACGGACACGGATACGGAGGCTACGGAGGATACGGCCACAGGCCATATGGCTATGGCGGCTACGGCAGGCCATACGGCTATGGAGGCTATGGAGGCTACGGAGGCTATGGACACCATGGCATTTTTTAAATTTTCTAGATAATGAATGGATACGACGCCCCTTTTTTCCAACAACTTCCCAACTTTGTGATCAAATGAACGCTCTCAAAACTAAACCCGAGTCGGTAGAACATCAGCGGAGGTTAAGGCAATTTTTCCATTCAAGCATTGACGTCACCAAAATATGTAGCCGTTAAGTAGGGAAATGTTGGTAAAAACGCCTGGATACAACATCTTAAGTGCATTTCCGTTGTAACAGGTGCATGAAGGAGCGCCGAAAAAACTTTGTAAGATACACCTTACTACCATCACTTCTATGAGAGCGCTAATAATTCTCGGAATGGAAGTCTAACAATAGCATCACAAAGGAAGACGACAATTGTTATTGGTGCTGTTCAACAAAATAACGGGTTTACGCCTTCGTGTATTAAGAAGAAAGGAACTGAAGTGATTCCGACTTCCCCCGAGAGTACGAAGTTCTCCCATCCTACTTGAAGGATATATTTCCACCTCGTTGTGGCAAAAGATCTTTTGCAAACGGACGCACATAATTATGCTCTCTACACATTTCCAGGGCTGACTCAAACACGTTTTAATTCCTAGCGAATTTATATCCCTCTCATATCATCTCCTGCGCCCTTGTCTTTCCATGCAAATGTATTTTTGTTCTATGGATTAAGGTAGAACAAGAGCTCTGTAATCACTATACCACTGTTCCTCTTTTTTCAAGTATATTTTCGCAATAAAAGTCGCCAAATACTGTATTTGTGTACTCCAGATGCAAAATTTATTTAACCTTTACCCAATGATATTCATCAGACGAGAAGATGGAGAAAAAATACTGTGGAATTTAAATTATTTCAAATACTTTCAGAGGAGAGCTGTAACAATTAATTTTACATATTTTACCACCAATAATTCTCTATCTGCATTTAATTCATTGTGTCTCTGAGTGAACAACTGTCGATGAATGCATAATACAATGAATACGGATCAAGGAAGCTTCAAACGAGAGGGTATTCATGTTTTGATGTTGCAGTGATTTCCATTGGGATGCATGAAAGAGGTATTAAAAGTTAAAAACTTTAAATAAAATATTCATTCTACATGCTACCAGTGGTTAGAAGGTAAAACGATGATTAAGTAAGTATTATACATATTTCATTTAATCAGATAATTTTGGTATTATAAAAATTAAAGTAAAACATTCCCAAACTAGTCACACAAAATATATGAAATTTCCCCTCAAGTACTACCACGTCACGTCTGACATCGCTACTAGAGATCACGTCCGTAATTACGAGAAAGACCAAATACATGCTGCAGTAAAGATCGGTCATTTTGTAAGACTTCCAACAAAGAAAAAGGAACCCTTCAAAATACAACTTCATTCATTTTGGAGCATTAATAAAGTTTAATATACAACTTTTAGAATGAACATTGGATAGTTAAAGTGTAATTGTTCAATTAAAAAACACACTTGAATCCCGAATTTTATTTTAAAATCTGTAAATTAAGATTGAAAAACATACTAAAATGTTATGTACATATTAATCCCTAAATTAGGGTCCATCAAAACTCATTTTCTAAAACAGCAAAAAATTATCACGTCATCTACCAGCTGACAGCACGTAACTGGTATTTTTAATATGACATTACGGTAGGTACACTTTGTGGTCTATACACCTGAGTTGATACCATTGTCCACTACTACTACCATACAGTTGAACCCACATCAAGTCTCCTTAAATTACCAAAAAAAGGTCGCAGTTAAACCACAGTTGATCGACTATAAGCTGAAAGCAGATATTACGATATTACGAGTTAGCGTTAAAAGGGTTAACTTTCAGATGGAAACGTCAGATGGTGCCTAAAGCAGTTAGTGTTGTCAAGGCTCAAAATATAAATAGCAACTCTCGTATGGCCGGATCACCTAAATCGGGTCACTTCCACATCCTCCACTTTTATTTATCTACCCAAGCATAATTAAAGGATGGTGCCCCACCAACGGCCCGCAGGCGACATCTGGGATAGAAAATCCTTCTTCTTTGTCCGCGAATGGTGCTCATAAAAAGAATGGTACAGGTCCTGTAGACAGGTCCGCTATACAGGTAACTGTATAGGTCGGAATACGTCCCTGGAAACTCAAACGGCAGTTTAACAAACAAATTACCTAACTAGATTAAGCTCTATAATTACATAAACGAGGAAAGTCACATTGAAATCTATAACGTTTTATCAACCTTGTTAACTACTACTAAAGTAAATATTTTCTTGTGGAAGACCAAGTTAAAGCCTTCATTAGGTCCGCCGATACAGATAACAGATCCACCCACTTCCAGGGGCACGTTGGTTGGGCTCCGGTTGTACGAGTATGACTCGTGTTCTCCTCTTCAGGTCCGAACCTCTCGAGGATCTATTAATCTCATCGCAGTTCCTGATTATGCATTTTGTAATAAGAACTGTATGACAAAAATAAAGAAAGCAACGCCTAACTTACTGCGATTACGTTACTGAAGACCGAAAGCCGTATTGTTTTTCGTTTTAAATAATTTAATATTTCCAAAAATATGATAACAGTAGCTTTAAAAATACAACAACGATATTAGTAGGGAATTCGTATAAATTATACAAGTTTCAACTTATTTTTACGAGGATTCGAAAACATGATTATTATGGGTAAGAGTAAATCGGAAATATCCATCGGCTCTAAATTTATTTCCCCCTATTGCAAGAAACCTTTAGTTTCCATACGGAGATCGATGTTACCCAATTTTGTAAGAGCTATATCAATCTTGAAAGTTTATTTTAAATAAAGATATCACATAGGTAATACATTTACAGTAAACATAAGAGGAACGAATTTGTTTGACTTGTTGGAGCATATTCAGTCTATTGATAGCAGTGATGTTGAAAATGTATTATTGCCCCCACCGTACCACGGTTGGAGAGATCATGTAAATAAAATAGATAACCAAAGATCGATAGATCAGACATCCGAAGGATTAGCCTAAGCTGTAACTTCTTAACACTATGACGAATTTATTTAAGCATGATTAAAAACGGTTTCATCTCAGGTACAAAAATATCTAAGTCGGGGACGCCTAAGAAATAGTGAATAAGTGAAATTTTTTGAGAGATAGTTGATGCCGATACATTGCGGAATTCCATGGTAGTGCACAAGGAAGAATCGAATTACTTTGCGTATCCATAGGATATAATTAATTACTGCCACCTAATTAGTTTCGCTATTCTGTAACGAATTATTGCAGCTGCAAGGGTGATTAGTCTTCACAATTTGAAGAGATTATATACATATATACACATACACACACACATATACACATCATACCTACACACATATAGTATATATAATCATATACGTGATTCGCGGTAGTCCAGGGTCCCTAGTTCGATTCCCAGGCAAGGCGCTCTGGGCAACTGCAGATCCACCCAAGCTATGTGATTTGGGAAACTATAACCGGCACAGGGAAAGGAACTGGCCCCCCTACCCTGATGTGTATCTAAATTTCACACGCTGTCGGGCTTAAAACTGGGTGGCCTCTAACATCACCTACCAAACGGACCTTCGGGTTGAATACTGTGTTCATGGTTTTTAATTATATATATATATATATATATATATCCCTCCCATGGACTACAACCTTGTCGTGGTGGAAGGGCTTGTGTGTTCCGATGACCCCTAGAGCTGTGCTGGCGGGAGTAATAATAATTACTCCTGGAAGGGTCACCCATGCCAGATAGGTCGAAGGTTAGGAGCCAGACAAAAGGTAGTCCACGCAGCGTCTGTTCCTCAGTGAGGCGGCTGCAATGGCGTCTGACCCCAGTGGGGCGGCCATTAAGTGATGGTGTCACGTTAAAAACACTATTGAGGAAGGCAACGGGAAACCACCTCAATTATGATTCCCAAGAATATAATGATGGGCACTATAGACAATATGAGTCCTGGCAACTACGGGACTCGGCCCAAGAGGCCGTGCGTGTGTCGTGCCCGGCAGCGGGAGAGGCAAGGCTTCCGCGGTCGTCATCCCACGAAACCCTTGCAGGGAAGAAATAACAGCAGCAGGACAGAAGACGCAGAAGAAGACGAAAGTAGTTAGAATAGGAACCTGGAACGTCAGGACAATATTGAGGAGAGGCAAATTAGAAAATATTAAGCGAGAGATGGAAAGAGGTATCATAGATGTTTTAGGCCTCTGCGAGGTGAGATGGAAGGATAGCGGGGATTACTGGAGTGACAATTATAGAGTAATATACAGCGGCGGGGACGAGAGCCAACGAGGGGTTGCCGTAATTTTAAATAAAGGGGTAGGAAGAAGCGTAGTCAACATAGAGCAAGCGACAGAAAGAATTTTACTCGTAGAGATTAAAGCAGAGCCGACGAACTTGGTCATTATTCAGGTATACATGCCACCGAGCAACCACAAGGAGGAAGAAGTCGATAGGATGTATGATGAGTTAGAGGATATCATCGCGAGTGTTCCTGCAGGGAAACATTTGACAGTGATGGGGGATTGGAATGCGACGGCAGGCGAAGGAAGAGATGGTGGTGAGGTGGGGGACTATGGGTTAGGCACGAGGAATGAACGCGGGGAGAAAGCAATTGAATTCTGCAGGAGACAGGGGTTAGTCATCACTAACACATGGTTTAGACACCACAAAAGGCGTAGGTATACATGGAAAATGCCAGGTGACTCAGAAAGGTATCAGTTAGATTATATTATGGTAAGGCACAGGTTTAGGAACAGTGTGATAAATTCGCACAGTTTCCCAGGAGCGGATGCGGACTCTGACCACAATTTAGTTGTTATGAAATGTAACGTGCGTTTCAAGAAGATAAGGCAAGGGCGGCGGGTTCGGAAATGGAATTTAGAAGCATTAAATGGACTAACGAGGAAGGAGTATCAGCAGGCTGTAGAGAAAATGATGGATGACGGTAAAGAACTGAGTACTATCGAAGAAAAATGGGAATGTATCAAGAAAGGGATATTGGAAGCCGCTAAAGACACTATAGGAACCGTTAACGGGAAAAGGATAAGGAAACCATGGGTAACGGATGAGATGATTACAAAGATGGATGAGAGAAGAAGATGGAAAAATGTAAACACAGAGTTAGGTAAAATGAAGTACAAAGAGTTAAACAATAAATTGAGAAGGGCCACAAATAAAGCAAAAGAAGAATGGTGGAAAACGCAATGCGAGGAAATGGAAAGTTTCCAGAAGAAGGGTGAAATTGGTGCTCTATTCAGCAAGGTTAAGTTATTATCGGGAAGTAAGAAGGCAAGATCTGTGCTAACAGTTAAAGATAAATGGGGTAAGATAATAGTTGAACCAGGAAAAATCCAAGAGAGATGGAAGGAATATATAGAAACACTGTATGGTAAAGAACTTAGGCCGACAAGGTTAGACATAGAAAAGGAACATGACGTAGAAGAAGACAGCTTAGGTCCAGGCATACTCGACGATGAAATAGAAAGGGCATTAAAGGACATGAAAGCAAATAAGGCAGTGGGGGTGGACAATATTCCTGTAGAAATGTTGAAATGGTTAGGGAAAGGTGGGAAGGAGGCCATATATGGACTGATTCGTAGTATCTATGAGGAAGGAATCTGGCCGGAAGATTTTGTGAGATCGGTGTTAGTTCCTATTCCAAAAAAGGCAAAGGCTTAGGCATGTGAGGATTACAGAACAATAGGTTTCATATCCCACGCAGCTAAAGTTATTCTCAGGATCATCAACAAAAGGATAGAGAGTAAGGCAAATGATTACTTTGGGGATGATCAGTTTGGGTTCAGGAAAGGAAGAGGTACGCGTGATGCCATTGCAGTAATGAGATCACTAGTCGAGAGGAATATAGAATACAACCAGGACGTTTTTGCCTGTTTTGTAGATTTCGAAAAAGCGTTTGATAGAGTGAATTGGGAAAAATTAATGCGTGTATTGCAGAAAATAGGAATGGATTGGAGGGACAGGAGACTGATCCGCAACCTGTACATGTCTCAGACTGCTCAGGTGCGAGTGGGGAACGGAGAGTCCGGATGGGCAGTGTTAGGAAGAGGTGTAAGGCAGGGTTGCCCATTGTCACCGGTACTGTTCAACGTATATGTAGAGGAAATGATTAAAGAGGCATGGGAAGAACTGGAGGTAGGAATGAAAGTCGGAGGTGAATTCGTAAAATCGGTTAGGTTTGCTGATGACCAAGCATTAGTTGCTCAGTCAGCCAAGGGGTTGCAAGCATTGTTGAGTGAATTGGAGGTTCAGTGCGATAAATATGGGATGAGAATCAATATTAATAAAACAAAAGTTATGCGATTTTCCAGGAAGAAAAAGGCTATGCTAACTATTAAAATAGGCGGGGAAAAAATAGAGCAGGTAGAGCAGTTTACATATCTCGGAAGTGTTTTGGACCAATACGGTCAAAGTGGAAGGGACGTAAGGAGAAGAATTGCGCTAGGCAAGGAGGCTTTCTCAAGGAGGAGGGAGTTGATGACGGGGACGTTGAGTAGGGATGTTAAGACAAGACTCGTAAAAACTCTGATATGGAGCATAGCTATGTACGGCGCGGAAACGTGGTCACTGAAGCAGGAGGATAGACGTAGATTGGACGCTTTTGAAATGTGGGTATGGAGAAGAATGGAGAAGGTGAAATGGACCGAAAGGAAAACAAATGAGGAAGTACTGGAGATGGTGGGCGAGGAGAGGGGTTTGTTGAGAGAAATCCTATGGAGGCAGGAAAAATGGATGAAAGGCGTATTGAGCGGTAGTGGAATGTTGAAGATGGTAATAGAGGGGAGAATGTTGGGGAAGCGAGGTAAGGGCAGGAACAGGATAGGGATGTTGGACGGGATGAAGGGAGGAAAGAAGTACACCGAGATGAAGAGGGACCTGATATAGATTAGTTTGATAAGTGGGGAGTCACAAAATGTTTATTTGATAGTTGTGTCCATCCAAAAACCTACCTTAAACAGTAGATTACATAAAAAATATATATATATATATATATATATATATATTCATTCAAACAGAAATAGATATAAGGAAAGGGGATAGGAAAACACATAATGGGCGAAGACAGGACATGTGGGGAAGGCGGTTTTTGAGCAGATCACGAAAGTAAAAATATTTCCCTATCCGGGATTTGAACCACGGACCTTCCACTTTCCGGGCGGATGCTCTACCAGTTGAGCTAATAGGGAAACCTGATTTACCTTGAAATCTGCGATCTTATAAAGCGCCAAAGTGCTCCGATACATATTGCCCGAGAGATGGCGTTATGGAGCTGTTTCACCCACCAAAGGAGAAAATAGACGTGACACAAGAAGGGGAAAGGATAGTAGAAAAGCATTCATACGATCTTATAAAGGATAGGAACGGTGCGTTTCATGGCACGCATAGCCAGAAGAAGAGACGAGCCACATTGGCCAAACACATATTCAAACTTGAAAATCCCGCCATACGGCGCACAAATATTCATTCATTCAAACAGAAATAGATATAAGGAAAGGGGATAGGAAAACACATAATGGGCGAAGACAGGACATGTGGGGAAGGCGGTTTTTGAGCAGATCACGAAAGTAAAAATATTTCCCTATCCGGGATTTGAACCACGGATCTTCCACTTTCCGGGCGGATGCTCTACCAGTTGAGCTAATAGGGAAACCTGATTTACCTTGAAATCTGCGATCTTATAAAGCGCCAAAGTGCTCCGATACATATTGCCCGAGAGATGGCGTTATGGAGCTGTTTCACCCACCAAAGGAGAAAATAGACGTGACACAAGAAGGGGAAAGGATAGTAGAAAAGCATTCATACGATCTTATAAAGGATAGGAACGGTGCGTTTCATGGCACGCATAGCCAGAAGAAGAGACGAGCCACATTGGCCAAACACATATTCAAACTTGAAAATCCCGCCATACGGCGCACAAATATTCATTCATTCAAACAGAAATAGATATAAGGAAAGGGGATAGGAAAACACATAATGGGCGAAGACAGGACATGTGGGGAAGGCGGTTTTTGAGCAGATCACGAAAGTAAAAATATTTCCCTATCCGGGATTTGAACCACGGACCTTCCACTTTCCGGGCGGATGCTCTACCAGTTGAGCTAATAGGGAAACCTGATTTACCTTGAAATCTGCGATCTTATAAAGCGCCAAAGTGCTCCGATACATATTGCCCGAGAGATGGCGTTATGGAGCTGTTTCACCCACCAAAGGAGAAAATAGACGTGACACAAGAAGGGGAAAGGATAGTAGAAAAGCATTCATACGATCTTATAAAGGATAGGAACGGTGCGTTTCATGGCACGCATAGCCAGAAGAAGAGACGAGCCACATTGGCCAAACACATATTCAAACTTGAAAATCCCGCCATACGGCGCACAAATATTCATTCATTCAAACAGAAATAGATATAAGGAAAGGGGATAGGAAAACACATAATGGGCGAAGACAGGACATGTGGGGAAGGCGGTTTTTGAGCAGATCACGAAAGTAAAAATATTTCCCTATCCGGGATTTGAACCACGGACCTTCCACTTTCCGGGCGGATGCTCTACCAGTTGAGCTAATAGGGAAACCTGATTTACCTTGAAATCTGCGATCTTATAAAGCGCCAAAGTGCTCCGATAATGTCCTGTCTTCGCCCATTATGTGTTTTCCTATCCCCTTTCCTTATATCTATTTCTGTTTGAATGAATGAATATTTGTGCGCCGTATGGCGGGATTTTCAAGTTTGAATATGTGTTTGGCCAATGTGGCTCGTCTCTTCTTCTGGCTATGCGTGCCATGAAACGCACCGTTCCTATCCTTTATAAGATCGTATGAATGCTTTTCTACTATCCTTTCCCCTTCTTGTGTCACGTCTATTTTCTCCTTTGGTGGGTGAAACAGCTCCATAACGCCATCTCTCGGGCAATATGTATCGGAGCACTTTGGCGCTTTATAAGATCGCAGATTTCAAGGTAAATCAGGTTTCCCTATTAGCTCAACTGGTAGAGCATCCGCCCGGAAAGTGGAAGGTCCGTGGTTCAAATCCCGGATAGGGAAATATTTTTACTTTCGTGATCTGCTCAAAAACCGCCTTCCCCACATGTCCTGTCTTCGCCCATTATGTGTTTTCCTATCCCCTTTCCTTATATCTATTTCTGTTTGAATGAATGAATATTTGTGCGCCGTATGGCGGGATTTTCAAGTTTGAATATATATATATATATATATATACATATATATATACACACACACACACACAAGACGCATTTATCAATATAATTTGCATTAGTAAAATTATTTATATCTTAGGAATGTTAATTTCACAGGTAATAAAGAAGTAGACTTCTTACTTTTATGTATTACCGTTAATGATATTTGTCCTTTATACTAGGTTCTCGGAGCCATCTGATGGAGCTCACTCATTTGAAAAATTTCTACTTCGCCAGTTCTCAAATTACCTGCAATAACCTGATTAATAGTAATTTCCTTAGAGGAAATTGTGATTCTTCATTATGAATTTCAGGAGAGTCGCCGTCCATGACTTGTGCCACGGCAGAAAAAAATTTTGTCCTCGAGATCAGAAGGCGTTATTTTTGAAAAGCTGATTAGCTCATTTTGAATATTTAAGTACAAATCAGATGCAAAATTAATAACTTATATTCCACTAAAGATTAATAATGTGTTTTGCATTCTTCGTGGCACACTTGCGTTTTTAATGATGCTAGTAGCGGCAAACTTCTCTGGAATCAATGAATGCATATCATATCGAAGAGCTATTGCCTCGAATCCCATTCAAGTGCCTGTACAATATACACGTACATGTAAGAGCCATGAAAGAAATAAAGCCATCACTAAGTGTAAGTTATGAAAGAATAGGTCAAACGTTCATAGTGCTATCGTTTTCTGTGGTCATATGTGAAGATATTCATCAAAGTTTTTACAATATAAATTTTTTGTATGAGCTACAAATGAAGTTATTTTAATTATAAAACTAATTTCATTAATATTGTCCCTAAGAATTTGAAGATATCTAGATTTGGAGCCAAGGGCAAGTTTTTCACCAAAACAATTGTCAGTTATGCCATTAGAAAGGATCAACAATACGTGATTCAATTAAATAACTAATTTTCCTATAGAAAAGAAATTTATTCAATAAGGAATCATGTTCAATAACTCAGATAAGCATTTAATTTTGATATATATATATATATATATATATATATATATAACATTTATTAACGATTTAATGCAAATAAACATCCTCCAATCTTATTGTTTAAGGTGGTCACCTCTTTGATGCTCCTTGGTTTAAAAAAAAGGGGAATATGGGCGAGTTCATCAAAATCATCACGCACTAAATAAAGGTATGTGTAAACCATTTTATCAGTTAATGGATTGAACGTAGTTTTTGCAAGTTGTCAAGACTTCGTGCTTAAGCCGATTTGATTTTAAAATACTGTAATTTTAATTTGTGACCAACTATTAAATATAATCTATGTCGCTTCTAAAAAAGGAAAAAATAATCCAATATTCGGATGTAACTCAACACAACATAGGCTAAAAACCACTCATGAAACATTTATACTTGATATGCGACGCGATACGTAAAAATAATTCAACCGTCATTCCGAGTAAATGGTTTTATCCTTCATGTAACTTTCTTTTGCTTTCACCCTTTGGCACAGTAAGTACGATGTGATTGTTTCGCAGTTCACTGACCAGGGAATTACCCTGAATCATTAAGTGTTATTAGAAATTGAATCAGCGCGAATTCTAAGATAATTTGCGTCATTTCGAAGGGGAGCATGTAGGATTTAGGAGTTCACAATATGGAGAAAAACCGAACAAAACTGATATTTTTTATAGTCGGAGTGGATATGGACGAGGGGAATTCACGCGACCATCTCAATATTAGAACGACCTCGACGCGCGCGGTCGGTCCACCGAGGTTGGCGGTAAATGGGGAAGGCCGCACTGACGGTACCAGTGGGATTCACCCGCTCAAGTGACGTGGAGGCAGGCGTCCTCGACGAAGTGCGATCCTTTAGCACTGAGTCACATGGTCGATTAGGGCTTTTTGACTGGGCCAATGAGAAATCATGTCAGTTGTATATAAGGCATCGCCCTTTCTATTGCACCCTCAGCATCAAGTGAAGCATCCACGGGATACATTCGAAGGAATACTTCCATTCGCACAGTTCAGTCGCTGTGTGCAGTCACGTTCGGAATTTTCATCAGAATGAAGTCCTTGGTGAGTTTTCTTTTCCATATCCATTTTGTCGGGTTTACCGATGGCGATTTACCGAACCTGCCATCCCGATGGATGAAAGCGAATACGCCTTCCAATTAGGAAATAGATTTACATGATTTTATCATCTTTAACGTATTAGATGATAATACATACTTGAAAATCTATGTTTTAGAGTAGTAATCTCTAGGTACACATTTTGCGGACCAATTCAGGAGGGTGAATAGTCGTTTAGGAACGTCCAAAACGTACTTCTAATTAGTTAGAATACCTTTAGTGACTTATCTCCTCTCCTGTACACCGCATTCACTTTTTCTCAATTAATTAAATTTTTCCCCAAAACCTTCTCTCTTCTTCTAACATGACTACCACTTAATCGCGTGTTCTTCCATTTACTTCCTCCGCTTCTCTCTACAACAAACTCCAAAGCCCTTAATCTACGCTTACGCTACGCGAAGCTCTCAAAGACTAAGCTTCTGAGCCATCAAAAATAAGCTCCATTCAGGTATTAAATATTTTCCAGTCTTTCCTGTATTTCTTTGCTTCATTTCCTTCGGTAATGTAAATGACGTCTCTCATCTTTATGAATTCTTCTTTAGTTAAGAGGAATCTTCTCCAAAGAATCTCAATACTATGTCCAGTTCTGTCTAAAAGAGGTCCTCGGAAATATTGAGGGGAAATTCAATGCCGAGGACTGAGATTAAGGGTTAGGTGCTTGGTGAGAAAAGTAGCCATTATAAAAGAATAGGTATTATGAACGAAGTGAAAGATGTATAAAGAAGGTGAAAAATGGTTTATTTCAACTTAAGTGGTAAGACATTTAGCTTCTGATTGGACTTTTACTTTTGGAGCTAGCCACTTTCACCTTTTTTATATTAACGGCACGAAACAGCTCCACTAAGGTCACTCGCTTTAGACAAGTTGTCCCCCTCAGGCTCTACAGTTTCTCTATTCCACTAAGCATTCTTCAATTTTTTTTGCTCTTTCTCAGACCGAATTTTTTAAATTTTCGTCATGAAAAGAAGCGGTTTTACTAATTCTGAATAGTACGTTGTACATTTTTCATGCTGTCGTGACATAACATTTCCTTCCGTGGAAATGGTGATGAACTCTGATGAACTCTCGTAACAAATATATCTTTTAGCCTTCCTGGAGTGACCCATGGGCAAGACGTATGTTGGGACACATTTCTAGTAATTGAATGCTAATGGCCTAGATTATTAGCCTTGGAGGCCGAAAATCAACCTTGCTAAATCCTTCTGCTCACCTTAATCATTTCTGTGCTCCACCTTCATGTGAAACTTTAAAAAAAAAAGTAATCTCGCCTTCATGTATTCCAATATTTTCACAAAAATATATCTCTGGCAAAGGTATAGAGTCAATGTTATTACAGAGAAGAGTAAGCAACACAGAGGTCAAGTCTGCATAACAATATTTTCAGCTACCCTAAAACTAAAAAGTAATTAGATAATTTGAGAATCATCAATGATCCTTATGAACCCGTATTACGTTTAAAAATTAGCGATGAATCGACGGCTGTGTCCAAAAGGACATCCTAGCGACGCCTGTTTCGATGGCCTCAAGAAACAATATGTACCATCAAAGAAGATTAATTAAAAATTGTAGTGTTATATAATATTAGAAAGTTAATAATCATAATACCTGCCTTCTGATTTATGTACCACCGTGATAATTATTAAACTTGTCTATTTGGCTGCGACGGAATCGCTGACAAGAGATACCCGTAGTTCTGAGGATGATGTAACATTAACAGGTGAACTTCATGCAATAGAATACTGACGCGACAATGGAAATTAAAATTTTAAGCATGTATTTTTCCGAACGCCTACAGAATTCAAAATAACGAAAAAGAATGCGTATACTCGATAATATATATGGGTGTTACTCTTACTCGAGATCTCTCTTGGGTGAAGCATATACAGGGAACATGTGGACAAGGTAGAGTGTAAGTGAAACTGTAATTTGGTTGGACCTAATTTAGAACTTGCTCCAAGTGTTAAGAATCCTCACGATTGCCGACTTAAATCGTGTGAAGCGAAGATGAGCTAAAAACGTTAAACTCAGTTAAACTTGGTAGTGTATCTAGATTATAGACAATAGGTTTGTGAATCACTCACGGAGCCAAGTTTAAATCGCAGATTTAAACTCTTGCATAAATTAGAAACATGCATCTTTAGCGATGATAATTTGAAAACTTATCGCGTTTTGTCCCGTCCTACTTCATACGGTAGGATGTATTATGAAAATAAGATTGTGAGAGAGAAAAGGTAGAGAAGACATTTCAGACGTCTCTGTTCCCGCGAACAATAAGGGATACCAAAAACTGCCACGGACATTTTTCCTGTATCTTAATCGCTCTGAATCCATAGTTCCTTCCTCCTTATGATTTCCCCCAACAACACCCTCTCCTCACCATGCTGAGGACTTCATTTGTTTTCCTTCCTGTCCACTTAACCTTCTCCCCATACTTCTCCACACCCACCTTTCAAAAACCAATGATGAGTAATCTATAGTTTATCTCTATTTATGAACAGCCCAAAAGAGTGATTCCACTCGATGCATCCAGCATCAAGGGCTTAAGTCAAGGGCTGCTTAATTGTTAGTTCCCAACAACAACCAAATTGACCTAACACCAAAGCGATGGCTTTAAGGGTACCGTGTAGGTGCTTGTCTTGTTTCTTTCACTTCTTCAACTTTGCGTGTCATTATGTATTATTGTATTCACCACGATAAATTGGTAATTGCCAGTACTAGAACTCTGATTGAATGATTACAGACACTAATATGCACCTTGCTGAACAACATTAGCTTTTTCGCTTGTAACAAAACATTTGTTTACTTCATTTCAGATCATCGCTCTTCTCTTATGCCTCGTCCTCGCGCATTCCGAGGCCACCGTTGCCATCTACCCGGGTTTCCGTCCCCCTGGTTACGGTGGCGGCTATGGCAGGTTTGATGGATACGGGAGACCTGGAGGCCACTACCATCCAGGACCTAACTTCTATCCCTACGGTGGAAGACCCTTCGGATATGGATACGGCGCAAGACCCTTTGGCTATGGATATGGATAAGGGTTTCATTAACTGATGATCCCAAAAATACAATCCAAGAGGCGGAGAACTCTCTCATACCAGGCTTTCCATCAGGCTGGATTTGCAACATTCCATAAAAACCACTCCCAAAGGAGAAAATAAATAGGGAAGCAAGAGCGAACTTGAATTGGTGCTTGATTTTCAATTCTCGCAATCTAGGCTGTCACTCAAGGAACATGGTAATAGTTCCCGTCTCCAAATTGAAACGACGTGAATATCATACGACAGTGACGTAACCGTCAAAAAGTAGTTCCTACAGCTATTGCGAGTGTAACTTCAGTGCTCCCGATATTTATCGACGGCTGAAATACGAAAGTGTATCATGAAGATTATGTGAACAAAAGGCGAAGAAACCACGTGGTCAAGACAAAATAAATACTAAATTCGATAGTTTCCTAAAAAATGGAATTTTGTGCAATTCACTATGCTGCTATTGGTTTGACAAAGGCCTTAAACTAGCAGTACCGTAAGGTGTGATGTAAATTTTTTAAAGTACATTCTTATTTCTTTATTTCCTTAGTAGCTAATAAAAAAATTGTAATTTACAAAAAAACATGACAGATGAGGTAAATAAAAATGCCAAAAATATATTTCATCGTAAGCCAAACTTGAGAAGTGGAAATTCGTGTTGCAAATGTCATGATTATTTTGTTTACTAACTTTAAGTTGCACTTAATTTTAAAATATTGTGATATTTTAATATTTTTAGTGAACAGTATGTCGATATTATTATGTTTTTTATCTGACACATGCGAAAAAGACTACTTCCCCATCCTAAGTCGACCTAGAATGTCTCGGTGTTTGCAAATTGCCGAATCTAAGGCGTCAGTCCTCCATTGTGCTTAAAAGGAATTTAGCTATTTATTTTGTGGACATAGTGACAGATGGAAATATTAATTACATCAAAAAGGTCTCACATTTGAAATGTATCCTGTGATTTATAGCCAAACTGATGCAAAAAATAAAAAAAGATCGACTAAATAAATCTTCACCAAATTCACCATTCAAAGGTATACCAATATTTTATTTATATTATAAGCACTCTTCAAAGAATACGCTTTGTACACAAATAGAACGCCGATAACCAATACGTAGTATTAGTTATGGGTGTTTCATTTGTGCACATATGCACAATGCACTTTTTCGTAGTGGAGCTACGAGAAAAGAGTGGCTCTAAATCACCACAAAAAGGGAGTTGTGAAAGACTTTCTCCTCAAAACGACCTCCGAAATGGAAAATGAATTGTCCATAATTAAAAATGGTATCCCGATGCACATATTTCATTTATTCGGCATTCTTTGCCACTGAATGAATTGTTAAATGAAAAATAAGTTAGGTATTGCAAAGGTAGTTTCTAACTTTTAAATTAAAACACATTTGGGATGCAGCAAATAACCAATTGAAAAAATGACTGATCTGCGGAATGAAATGAAGTCAAAGTTAACACATTTTTCTTAATAGAGTACAATATTCTGATTTTACCACCTACTCTTCCCCCACACAAACAGTGAACAAAAAACTTAATGAAGGTAACGTTTAATGCCCGGAAAGAGCGACAACATAGAAGGAACTGAAAAGAAGGGCAATGGAGGACGGTCAATGGCTGCAACAAGGCTCCGCCTTTAGAAGAAGATAATGATGATAATATGTCATGTTTTTAAAATATAAAACATATATAATTTGACATTTCTCTCAGGAATACTTCCATTAAATGATTCATTACTTCTTATAACATACTGGCGTTCTATTAGTCAAGTCCAACCGACAATACAAGGGCCTTCCGGGTGACATCCCTTTCAGGGACAAACACCCGCACTGTAGATTCACGCTTAATCTTGCCACGACTGAAGTAGCGGACCAAAAAGAGCAGTACTTGAATGAACAGTGGGACGGAAACGACACAGGATTTGTTTGTCAGAGGCGAAAGAGATGGCCAAAGCTATCCAAGGTTGAGTGGAAAAATGATAACGTGTGCATTTAATTATCTTGATGACCAATATGTACCGTATTAGACCAATTGAGAGAATCATGCTAACCCTTCCTAATATATCGCTAACCATTCAATGAGTACCTTGACCTTACCCACACCAGATTAAACCAGACAGAAGCAAAATTAGCAATACATATTTTATCGCCACATTTATATAAAAAAATTAACATTCATAAATCTGTAGGTATCTACGAAAGTTAAAATGCTCTTTTGACTCCAAATTCGTAAAATAAATGCATACCTGAACCCATAATCAAAATTACATTATGAAACACAATATACTGTACCTAAGCATGAGTCACAGCAAATAAAATAATCTTTCATCTGGGTATTCTCAGCTCCTAGAGCAAACATAAGATTGCAACGATAATAAAGATACTTTTAGAACTGTGTTCGATAAAATATAACGCATCGTGCTCGGATGTAAACTTGCAGTTCTACATAAAGTTCCCTCCGTAGAGACTTAGTAGTTTCAGGTGTAACTTCGTAGAAGTGGTGCATATTCAAGACGGAACAGACATGGCACTTCCTCCCACCATCATGTTTAAATAAATGTGAGAGTTTTCAAAGGGTCGCCAGGTGACATAAATCCTCCCCTCGTCCTCTTATGGGGCGCCGCGCATCCTTAGACCGACCGTGAACACAATCAACCGCATTCCATAGTTCTTGTGTTTTTACCTTCTTCCCCCCCTTAATCCCTTAAAACCTCACTCCCTTCCCAGTCCACAACAAAATATACAATGTATATTAAAATGCTTCTTTCAGAATGCCGCTGGAAGATGCTTTACTGGAATGAAACCAGTAGTATTTCTTGAAATAATAGCGTGGAAATCTAACACGTCTCTTACCATGCCCTCGAATGTTGGCACAAGAGGAAAATGTTTAATTCTTTCATAAAAATTTACCTCTCTCATCGTCTGAATCTAGCCTGATTTGTACTACACCGTGAAAAGACTCCACTTTTTCGTATGCCACAAAAAAATATATATATATCGATAGCGAGTGAACCATAAACACAGTAATCAACCCGAAGGTCGGTTTAGTGGGTGATGGTAGAGCTCACCCATGTACCAAGCCCGACAGCGTGTGAAATTCAGATACACATCAGGGTAGGGGGACCAGTTCCTTTCCCTGTGCCGGTTATGGTTTCCCAGGAAGATCTGGTACCCGAAAAATCACATAGCTAGGGTGGAGCTGCAGGTGCCTAGAGTGACTTACCCGGGAATCGATGCCGGGACCCTCAGTGTCAGTACTCTACCCCCTGGACTACCACGACCCACACACACACACATATTTTTGTGTGTATGTATGCTTTTAATGTAAATGGAATTAACACTAGTAGAAACAGAAACACAAAAGAGGAACTCATTGGGTCACGAAGTTTTGGTGGTACAACCACCTTTCTCAAGAGGATTCAAGACCCAGTGAGTTCCTCTTTTATGTGTTTCTGTTTCTGTGTTTGTGTCTACTAGTGTTAATTCTATTTACATTATTGTTCCCGTCCGTGGGATTTTCACAAAAGTGTCATATATATATATATATATATATATATATATATATATATATATACACATACACACACACACAAACACAAACATATATAACTCACCAAGCGAAGGTTAAAATACAGATAAAATCTCTTGCACAAATGTTTGAAAAAGGATGTTTCTTCAGCAATGATGTGTTATTACGATAGGAGAGATCAGGTTGGTAAAATCCGAGAGGGTAAGTGCTTAACAGATGGATTTAAGATATCATTTTTCCTACAAACGATAAGAGATTAGAATTAAATAACGTCTGCAAGACCGCGCTATTAAGGAAAGGTGTTTTGGGTCAAGGGTAGTCTGGTGTGTAATAACTCCCTGCCAAAAGCCTTAGTGGTGGCTCGCAGGGTACTAAATAAAACTAGGGTCCTTTATTGGATTGATGTAGCTATTGGCAGGAAGGGAGGAAATAATAATTACTTTGAAACAATTATGGAAACTTTCGTTGAAGCTATATGCAGGTCTGGGAACTGGGAGGGAGGCAGATGGGGAGGAAGGATAGCAGGATTTTCTTTGATTATTGAATCTAATATTGAGGGTTGCGGTACCAATACGTAAAAAAAGCTGGGCAGAGTGTACATTTTATAAGGCATATGACATTTGTACAAATGCAGGAGGAAGTCAGAAGTAACGGGAGATATCTGAGCAGGTGATGTCGCGGAAGGGAATTTGTGGAATGAACGGAGTAGGTTTTGCAATCGGTCATGTGTCATGCCCGCCAGCGAGGGAGGCAAGACTTCCGCGGTCGCCATCTCTCGAAATCCTCGCAAAGCTTAAGCGATAGTAGCAGAAGACAAAAACGAGGACCAAATTAGTTAGAATAGGGACATGGAATGTCAGGACGACGTAAGGAGCAGGAAAATTACAAAATATAAAGCGAGAGATGAGAAAATATAAATATTTTGAGGCTGTGCAAGGTGCGATATAAGGTTAGCGGGGATTGATGAAGTGATGGACATAAACTGGAGATTCCGAAATTTAAGCTGCGCTAAGAAGGAGCTCGGTTCCTTCTTAGCGCAGAAGAATATACTTGGGTCTCGGAAAATTTCGGAATACGTGTGAGGGTTCTTTTTTATGTTTCTATCCACACTTGTGTTGGCCATCTCCATCTCGTTCCATTGTTTGATATATATTTTCACAAAATATACTATTTATTTAGAAATTCAAATTCATTACAGCGAATAATATTACTTAAGTAGGGGGCAATGCCAATGCCTTGAATCCACCAGCCAGAAACATAACGCATCTCAAAATCTATGAATCTTAACACAGTGGTCAGCAGCATATGTGCAGTCTTTTTAATGAATAGGCTGTGTAAAAAGTTCAAATGAAAACATTGCAGATATAAGAGTGAAAGAAAATTAAATTATTAGTTTTATTAGAATTATTAGTTTTATGTTTTTTTTCTACGCCATCATCAAAAGAGATACACGTAACGCACGTTGAGTCGGCCACTAATAGAAACTGAGTCCCTTTGATTCTGCGTCCATTGATCCAGCTGAAGCCTCTCATTCAACAGGTATCAAAAACTTTTTTGTTCCACACATGAGATAAATTCCTTTTTTTCTCGGGTCACATGATTCTCGCAACTGAGCAGTCGGTGACACACAAAGGTTCCAGATAAGTCCCCTATCACTTCAATCTAATCCCATTTTTTGCAATATATTCTTTCATTCCATCCAATATACGCCTTCTCGAAATCTACGTCACAAACAAACCCATCCTGATGGTACTTTTATTTTCCTCTCAATTAGCCACATCAATTAAGGCTATGACATCACTCTCGCTCCTGAACCCAAACTGCTAAGTAATAATTTGCTCACCTCTCTCTTTTCTTATTGATGATCTGTAGAACCACTTTAAATGCGTGCGGAATCAAACCTATAGTTCTGTAGTCCTTATTATATGCCTCGCTACCTTACCCATTGTTCGACTAGAAAGTAATACTGATATGAGGAAATCTTGCATGCAAATTCCTCCATTATAAATGCGAATCAGCCCATAAAAACTCGTCCTTCCACGTTCTTCTATACCTCAAAGTACTTCCGCGAGATGTTATCTCCATCCTGGGCCTTGATTCAACTCCCTTAATTACCTTTATATCATGCCAAGCAGTAACTATGGACGTAATAATAATTAAATGAATAATTATTTGCCTTTCGTCCCGTCCTCTCATTGATCATCCGAAAAGCGGCATGCTAAGTCAAACATCTTTAGTTCTATAGTCCTCAAATACTGCAGCCTTTCCATTTTGGGGATAGGAACTAACACGATCTTCAAAATCTTTCTTAGCAATCGAAATGCTATCATTTCGCCCATAAAAATTCCTCCATGTTTTTTTCTAAACCTTTGCGCAGTTCCGAGGGGATCTTATCCATCCCCGCGACATTATTTGATTTCCATTACCTTGATTCACTCTTTGAATTGAGGGTATAACTGCGAGTGTCGCTGGAGGGATAATTTTTGAGTTTACGCTGAGATATGCAGTACAGTATTTTTGCTGCTTTGTGGCTTTCGGACGCATTTGAGAGAAATGTTTAATAATGGACAATATTCCCAATTCCGTTCTCCAAGTCCAAAGTTATCTCTATTTCCGAACACTAATTCTATGTTTTTCTTTCGGCGGGTGAGTAAAAATTTACACGGACCTAATATATACTGGTAGACATATTTTTCAATAAGAAATCTCTTTTAATTATTAAAGCCAGCATATAGCTGCTATTGAAAATAAAGGGGAGGAGGGAGTATTAGGGCATCCGAACAACCATTTACAGAACAGGTGTAACCATTGGCGAATATCGAACGACTACACATTGTCGTAGTTTGCGCATTTTTTAAAAATATTTTCCGAACCAAAGGTTTATTAATCTTTGTTACTAGTTTATTTAAAGTTATTTAACGTATAGTAAACGCATTTCTTCCATAGTTATTTCTAGCCCAGACCAGTCCAGCTCAAAGGTTGGTTTAACGGCAAAGGATGGAGCTAACCGCGTACGTAGCCCTTCAACGGTACATCTACTTAAATTCCTCACAATCCATCATGAAGATGTATGGCAGGGATGCAACAAGCACCAGGTGAGAAGGGACAGAGAGAGGAAGGTTTTTTGTATTTATTTATGTACCCTCCAAGCCACCGCTAGGGTGTGTGGCAGGGGGTGAATACACACCAGACTAATTTTAACCCAAACATGACCCTACCGCGGTCGGACAATTTTGTTGCGATCACTTATCGTTCGTGGAAAAAATAACATTAAATCTATCTGTTCTACATTTAATCTCTCTAGTTTCATTGATATGTCTTCTTACGTAGTACGATGGGGATAATAATACATTTTCAACATCACTGCTAAAGAGACCTTCCAATTTATGCTAAAGCTTCAATCTGTAATTTCATCTTCGCTTCGTGAGTGATTCCCAGCCTAGCAGCTCTAATATTTTGGATACGCTGCTAAGTTTATCATAACAAATTTTACAAATCTAGCTCCTCGACGCTGCAAGCGATCCAATTCGGCAATTAATCTAACTTCGTGGGGAAAAACGAAAACACTTTCCACTCAAATTCCTTGAAAATACGTGCATGGTGGTGCGAATCTATTTACATACATGCTAGCGAAAAACTTTTTACCTCGATCTGTACATCATATGCGAAGTTGAAATGAACACATCAGGGTGGGGAGTGTGAGTTTCCTCCCCCCTGTCCCGCCTGTGGTTCCCCAAGAGCACCTGCCACCCGAAACATTACCCTGAGTACTCCGACTTGGGCGGAATTGGTGTCCGAAGACACCAGAAACCGAACCTGGGCCTTCCAATTCCACCCACTGGGTAACCACGGTCCTCGTAGTTTGAAAAGATGATGCTGATTCGGAATGAGATCGCATAATACTCCCGAGTACGTGGGAATATTTCGACCCTTCCCTTCCGATCGAGGGAAACGGGTCAAGCCATCATCGTCGGGAACGGGAGGAGCAAAGTGAACGCTCCTTCATCTCTCTCCCTGGAGCGAGGCATCTTCTCAACGAGCACACCCACTCTCCCGCTGCTCCCTCCCTCGATTCACTTTCTTCCTTCGCTAGCCCACCCTCCGACCGCGCGGAGAAATGACAGTCATTCTAGTCACCCCTCGCCACTACAAAGTCTTGTTGAGAACACTTCCGCGTGTGCTCCCTCCCACGCACCCTCGGGATCGCAAAAGGGACCTTACACCCTTATATGTATGCCGCGCACTAGGGCTAGCCGCCACACGACGCTAGACATCGCTGGGCGCACACCGACCTCGGAATAAGAGGGAGAGACTCCGGGTGCTTGTAGTCTTGGGGTAGAGACCCTGCTGAAACGTCGGCGCCCATTCGCCGAGGATTGAGTGTGGTGAAAAATGGATCTTGTCCTTTTGGTAAGGCACTTTCATTTTCCATTTTGGCGGGGAACATTATTTTTTAAGGCCACAATTAAAATCTGCCATTTTTACCAATAATTATGCACCTGGTAAATTAAGCATCACGCGTCTCATAAAATATGGTACATAGTATTCTAATTCGAATTTCACCAGCATCAATATTGCCTTTTAAATTTTTTGATATTAGAGAAATCGTTTAACTAAAAAATGGTTCTACGCACTCATAAACTTATCCCCAGTAACTACGAAGTCATTAAGAGATGCTCGTAGTTTTTTCTTGAAGAATAATATGACAATCAATATGTTAACACTTTTTCGCTTGTCTAAATATCAAGATACGCAACAAAAACGTTTACAAGCATTTATCACTTTTAATAAAAGGTTTATAAACTAGAATGTATCCGTGATGAACTGGTCACTGATAATATTATAATGGCAGTATATATGAAATTTTGCAAAATCAAAGAATATACAGGTGGAAAGTTTTCCGTGTTCCCTCTCCAACAACTAGCGCTGTCAAAGAAACAGATTTAATTGCACGGTCGGTGCAAGAATTATCATAATGTTATGCTCTAGATTATCTACTTTCGCACTTAACTCAGGAATTCCAATGGCATTTGCTTGATTTTTTACCCCTCCATACAACTTGGATCTCAGCAAGAAGATCGTTTTAACCATAAGCATGTTCCTTATCTGACTTTAATACGTTTTACTAACGGATACCACATTAGGGCAACAAAACACCGCGCACCGTAAGAACTACATTACCAATAATGAATAGAATGCTATTTTACTAAGCAAACTTTTAAAAATAGTTTTCTTCATAAACGCGACTTAAGTCATTTAATAATAAGAATTACTTTGGATTTTTATGCTTGCATAATATTTCATTGGATCTTCTTAGAACACTTGATATTTAATACACCATAGGAGTGCACGGCAGGATGTTAGCAATGGAATGGAAAAAACGTACCCCACCACGTAAATAATTACTAAAAGAGGATGTGATAGGATTAGTTGGAATAGTTGTGTAATATTTAAAGGGCGTCCACAAATGATAACTCATTGTAAATCGACATTATCTTCCCCACGACTTCCTATTTTGGTCCCGTCTATTGATGTAATGCGAGGTTATGATTGTTTTCTCGGCGCATACATATATACTAACTCTCAAGATGTTTTTCCGCACAGGTAATCGGTGTTCATGAAGTGGCTCCCACCCTAAGTTTTTTAATACTCGTGTGACAATTCTTATCGTATTCCACGGAAATTTTATAATACTGGGAAAATTTTCACTTCCTTTTCTTGTTTTTTTTTGGAAAACTGAAACATAATGGGTAATTCCTCACCAGGCAATGGACATTATTATTGAAAATTGTATCCTAAAACAATTATGTATGTCTTTAAAAAACGTCCGCAATATAAATACTGGAAACACTAGTCAGAGACCACTTCCATTACTTTTTTCAGTTTTTGTATTACATGTATAACATTGGGAAGCACTAAGAAATTAATGCTGTTTAATGAAATCAATCCTCTTCGCCCGTCAATTCCGTGTTGTCCGTTGTGTATTAGAAATGCCTAAATAATGTGATTTAATATGACTTCTAATCTTTTTCACCCGATTATTACCGCACAATTATTTTGACTGAAGAAAATTTCTTCGATGTAGTTAATCAGATACTGTATTCTTTCGTCATGCTATTATCGATGTAAAATAAATGTCCAAGGGTCTGACTTAGATAGTTTAACATAAAAAGATTTTGTCTAGATAAATTAAAACCTGCGCGTCACAGCCAACGAACAAGGGCTAACAGGAATGGCATATTGGGAAAAGGGCAATTTCGTCCTCCACACTGCCAGCGTAGGTTATAGTTTCACTATTCCTAAACTGCGTAGGTACAGAGCAATTCAGACATGGGTACACGACCGGGGAGGCCGAAGAGAAAGTTGGATCGATATGTAACCAACGAAGAAAGTAAAGAAAACATCTAGTACACCTTTCTTAAATATTACGTAACCCTATTTATTTCTACCGCCTTATATTTTTACCAAATGAACAAAAATTATTCAGGAGCATGTCTATGCGCGGCCTTCCAAATTAGTTCTGGATAGTTATGAATAAACTTAAGATTCAGTTGATTCCGTAAATCTCAAAATAAGTATAATGCACGAGACTGTAAAAATTCGTCCGAAGGATTCACCTAAAAACGACATAAAATAAGGACGAAAAGGCCAACGAACCCACTTGCCACATGGGACGATAAAATGAACCGATCACCTGTATTTTTTTAATAACTTACTTAACACAAAAACACATTTTGCCTTTTATTCATTACGACGTTTCGAGGGAATGAGGATTTGAATTATTCCCTATCTGCGACAAAATACGAGTACCTTTGTCTCGCATAGTCACCCGGACAACTTTGAACAAAAATATTTGAACCTTACATTTTACACCGAATTCTAAATCAAAGTGACCCGACGGTTACAGAGACACTGATAATCACTGTAAAAGCTAATACTTATTGATTTGCTGGAGAAGCTCCGTACCATTCTTTCGAAACCTTTAAGTGGCTCAGAGGAGCAGAGAAATGGAGGGGTACTTCCGTCATGCAGTAGAATCACTTTTCACGCTTTCCTTCCATAAATAAATTAACATAATCCACTCACCTGCATTTATGCAAACTCGATGCATTCATTGCAAAAACAATTATCTTCAAAGATAACGCAAAACCATTTTCAAAGAGAAGAAAATTCTGAATCCTTGGTGGTGACCACGATAGCAATAAACTTTCGTAGTTAAAAAGAAAAATTTCAAATTTAATGAGATTCCACGCCATCAAACTGTAACTTAACGGTTTGGCTTGCGTATTAATCACTCTTTCAATATTAAAGGTATACATATACCATTAACTATTGTTAAATTATTAATTTTCTACGATTCCAGGATTTGTAACCCTCTCATTCATTTCTTCCCCAATCTCACTCTCAGGCATATCCCTGCCGATACATTCACTGAGAAATCCAACATTTCCCTGCCAATAACAGAGATTCACTGGGGTGCAGAGAGGTTGGAACAAGCACCTTAGGCTGCAGAGAAAAATCAAACATTCACATTCAGGTTCGATCACAAACGATAAGGGATCAATCAGAATAGTGTTGTCCGCCCGCGGTAGGGATAAAAATATTCGGGTCTAAATTAGTCTGACGAGTTATTTACCCCCTGCCACACATCCTAGCGGGGACTGGCAGGGTACTAAAAATACTGATGCTAAAAATAAATTAGTACATAAACGTTCACAAATTGTGCGCCAGGAGAAGGCGATTTTTTTAGCATCTTTATTTAGCGCCGATTAGAATGAATGACATGGTGACCTGTTCAAATAACAGTATTCATTATTAATCTCCCAATTCAACGGTTTACCGTCAGTGTGCCGTATTGAAGTCATCGCGTGCCGAATCAGGACTCCGCCCTCTCACCGTAGGGTGCTGACACCTATCATATGCGGTATAAGGTTCCCTCGTCTTGAACTCGAAGTTTGAAACGATTACGACTAAATAGTTTTAAAGACAAAGAATTTGCCGGGCTGGGAAATAAAATTCAAGAACAGACGCGTGCTGAGACAAAACAAACATTTCGGGAGACGATAAACCCCACGACAACAAGGGAGGAAATGTCGTGCGACACGGGAAGAAAACATCCGGACAAATAAACATTTCACAAGCCATTTCTTGGTTGATTTTTATTGACAAGGGTGGAGACGAAAAAAATCATTAAAATGACTGACAATCGGCTGGATACAAAAACATTCATGGACGGAGGAATTTATTGAGACGAAAGTTTCAGGACGAAAAGTTTATGTTCGCTTTCAGACAATGTTGTTCTTTTTCGTGCGAAGGCATTAGAGTGTACGGGTTAGTGTCTCAAACAAGTATTTTTAAATATATAGACTAATATTATTTATATATATGGTCTAAAATAAGTTATTATTATTTTTTATTAAAGAACTAAGTATAATACGAAGGTTGTCCAACAAAAGGTTATAGTAAATATTTTATCCGCATAATTTACAGCGCAAAAATATAATTTAATTTTATGAATAACCCATAATGTCTACTTATATTTGTGGTAGAAGTTTCATAGATTTAACTCGAGCTTTAAATCGGCCGTCGCAATCTGAAACATGTTCAGATCACCTTTGCCAGAGTTTAATGTAATTTTTTTTTCGCGAATGTGTTTCTTCCCTTAGGGGAACAGGTGAAAAGTCACGTGGAGCTAGGTCTACCCTATTGGAAGTATCCCAGGAACATACTTCACATTAACTTTTGCGTAACACGGCCGTGCTTCCTCCTGATCGCGCGTCCAGACTGATTGGCTTTGAAATGTTGCCTTATGCGAATGATACGACCTAGGAGCGTTTTCTCAAATGCCTGGAGTATGCTCTATTTACAGATGTGCGTGCTGGCACGAAGAGCCGGTATACTACTCTCTGAACATGTAAAAATGACATGAACGTACCTTTCCCCGTAGAAGTCATCCACTCTGACTTTGTTTGGCCTTGGTGATGCTGGTGATTTCTGCACTGAACTTTGCTGTTCACATCATCACAGTGTGGGTGGCACCAATTACGAGAAAATGTTTGAGAGCGCTCTTAAATGTTTTTCAACGATCTTCTCTCACAATCGCGGCTAAGGACTTCCGTGATCAACCGTGAGCTTCGGGTCTCCCTTCCTTTGAAATTATCTCCCGCCTCTGAACAGTTTTAACCACCTTCTGTCTATGCTATTGGAAATAACACTCTCCAAAAGCCTCCTGCAGAGTTAAATAGATCTCGGCTGAAGAGTTCCTCAGGTGGAAAAAATTCAATGTCGCATCCTAGCCGAAAGCGAACATGTGTCAACCCGTAATGACTCCCACAAACACACTCCTGGAACCAAATGAACAAAACCTTTGTCACATGAGCTTTATACAAAGGTTTTTCACAATATACATTATCCGAAGGAAAAATTAAGGATAACTCTTTACTGAACATCCTTCGTAGATACAACAGATCGGATCAACCCATAGTGATACGCTTGAAACAAAAATGAAAATATATTTCCGGTGAACCTTTCGTTGATTGAAGTGTGACACATTAAGGGGAATTTTGAGGGTAACTTTAGCCAAGTGTACACTTGGCTAAAGTTACCTTCAACTCAGACATTTTTCTCTAAGCTTTGAAAACGTTTCTACGATTGAAATACCTGACATGTAACACTTAAATGCGGAAATTCCACTTTGATAATACAGATTTCCTTCAGGCGTTTTATCTTTTTAGTCGGATAATGCAAATAAAAAAACAACGCAGAGGATGAAAACAACAATCACAAGAGCTTATCTGGTGATGCTTAATGCCGATTGCAGAGTGGTGTTACGTATTAAGAAAATTTTATTATTCGTTTCATTTGAACGAACAGCAACAGCCATGGGCGCAACTGAACGGTCGATGTACAGCATTCACACGGGGATTCATTGGAACACGTGTTTCACAAAATCAGCCTCACTTAACTTACAGCCATGTTTTGAAATGTCTCCAACTCTCTCTATCTTACGATTTAATATTCACGACTCATCATTTCCTCTCTCAAAAATGATCGAAACCCACGCGATAAAGAAACAATTGAAAAATGACATGCATATATGTTCTCCTCTTCCTTTCTCTGTCTTAGCGTGAGGTTTTTTTCTTGACTTAGGGTTCATTCCGTCATATCACTACAGCCCTTTGTGAGATTTCGCTTTTCCCAACACATCTGCCATTCAAATCACTTCTCCGATCGTTTTTGAACATTCCAGTTTCACAATTTACAACCTAAGACGGCGTCTCAATCGCTATGACCATTTTATTACGTCAGTTATGTGTTGAATTGACTTACAATATCCCAATTTTGGTCTCAATAGTCACCAATAATGCTGAACCATTAAACCAATCACATTCTAAAGGCGAAGTCGTGCAAATCACAGGAGAGCGATTATTTATAAGAACCCGTTCAATTCATGGCAAGGCCGAATAAATAGTGACATCTATGCAGGTAAACCGTAGTCATACTTTCAAATGCCAATCATAAGTTTAAGCCTGAATGTAGTTATACACCAAATAAACATGCACTCTTATCGCAATACATGGAGCTAAGTATCATCTGCGAAAAACAATTGGAATCGACGGTACGCGATTAAATATAAAACTCTCCGTATTTTATGGAAAATTATTTTTAACGCTACCTTACCAATCTGCGAAAACCCTAAGCACATTATTCCCAAGCTGATTACTTAACAGAATAGCACGGGATGGACTACATTTATGCACTTCTATCTTTGACTTTAACCTTTCTGTACTGCATTTTTTGAACGTTCGTGAGAACATTTTAAATTTAAATTCTTTTACATATGCCAACGTTAATTAGAATACTGCCTTTAAAAATCAGCATGAACCACAAACTTTCTTTTTGATGAGGGAAAAGTATTAAAGATCTGGATTATGTCTGAAAACGAAAATTACGAACTCTATTTCGTTGTATTCTGCACTATCGACCTTCATCCAAACCCCGAAGGTGGCTGTTTCGGCCAGCTTCACCACTCACTCTCCTCTACTGGCCCTGAGAGTGACAACGCTACTTACTACGTCACTTACTGACGGAACTTAATGTTACATAATAACGTTACTCATTAAGTTACATATGGACAAAATGTTTAAAAAATATTGTTGGAAGAAGATAATACTAGGCTTTACTCTTCGTCCGGTTTCTAAAACATTGATTTCTGATAATTTTCTGTGCTCGTTGGACTTCTGCAAAAGGGTGCATGGTACGTTAACGTACGCGTACCATGGCGCCCATAAAAAGAATCAAGCGAATATGAAACCGTACCGCCGAGGCAAGAATTCCATGCAAAATTATTGAGAGAACGATAATTAATGCGACGTGGTGTAGTTTATGAGCATTTTACTTGGACGTTAATTGGAGGAGAGGCGTTGGAAATACTGACCAAAATTGAACTGATGTCGCTAAGGACGCCTCCTTACTTTGCCGTTGAGAAGAACTCTCGGGCAGAATCGGGCCCGAAAACCACTGGACATGATTTTTGGGGCACGAAAAAAATGTAAAGGAACCAACCACATACTCTTCCCCTGAGAGAAAGAAACCTTGTCGAATCACTGTTTTCCAAGAATATATTTCAGGAAAGGGAATTATAGAGGCATGAAAATTGCGCCCTATTTACAGAAATTGGTATGTTTTACTATTTTCAGACGAAATGATACTATTTCGCAAAGGGAAAAATAAGTATGTCAACAGAAAACTTTGAGGACCATTACCATAACTGTGCATTAAAATTGATGGATAGGATTGTGACATTGACGTGGATCAATCTCAAGCGGACCACTTTCCAGGAAATGCCGATGCAATGATTGTTATTAGTTCGTCCGTAGATTTGAAGCCGACCCCTTTCTACCCAGCAAACGAATTCACATTAGCGCGCATTGGGGGAAGAGATTCAAATTTTCACATTTAAAATTATATTTAATTCGACTAATACAGCTCCCAAATTAATTATTATATTCAATATTGTTTGAAAAATACGTGAATTTCGATTAATAGAATGCCATTCAGTTGTCAAACAGCATTCATCAGACACGAAATTGGTGAAAATGCTCCTTTGATTTTATTATTGCACAATGTAATTGAAATTCCAAAACTCAAATCACTCAAATTAAAATTTAAGTTAATCCCTTGAAACTAATGCACCAAACTCGATCGAATTCGGACAATATGGCTACTCATATAGCTCTTCACTTTTCGCAATTTCCACCATTTTTTATTCCGTCCCTTAAATTTGCTTCTTCCAGCACCCATTTTCTACAACATCTCGACTTAATCATTAAAATTATATTAATTTAATTTACAACTCATCACGTTCGCGTATTCCAAAACTATTGCAATTCTTATTTCACTCTTTAATAATCGTCGAGATGTTGAATTAAAAATGAACGGTAACTACGGCCGTATGAATATTATGGGAAGAATCAACCCCAGCTGGGGTTGCTTACACGTAAGAGTACGGCTGGGGTTAATTCTTCCCTTGGTACGTCAAGATGCTCCATATTGAATTGCTGTATTAATTTTTATTTTTAATGCGTGTGCTAATCTTGTAATGTACATATTTACTTTACAATTTGTTTTAACGAGTACATTTAGGTTGTGAAAAAACGCTACTTTCCACACTATTTAATAGAGAAAAGCTGGACGGCTTCGATGCTAAAGCAATGTCATTAAAAGGTTACAATGACAGTTTTTGTGTCACCTAACACCAATTCTGTGTTCATTATTTTATTATTGAAACATATTATCATGGTAACACGTAAGCACTCCAGTATTTCAATAAACAATATTATCAGTTTGTGACGGTTATTTTTTGTGGTTCTCTCCCTCAATTTTTTCAATGCCAGTCTTAAAAAATCAATCTCCAGTGTATTTCTTTCGATGATATTTCTCACCTCCGGGCCATTAGTTCCATCTTAATGGTGCGATGTGATAGTCTTTCCTTAGAACTGAAATATTTTTTTTCTCTAGCACTCCTCTGCTTGGGTATCATCTGCCGCTTACTCCCTCTATTATGGTCGCCTCCGCAGCGTACTTATCCTCATTCACTGCCTTTTCATCTTTTCCTTCATGAAGCGTATAGATTTCAAGATGCATACATTGATGCATTACATAGTAACCTCCAACAAAATAGCAATTATATTAACGCTTCATATCAATTACAAAATGTACATTACTCCATGCATATTTTTGACGCAACAAATAGATCTCATTCTACCATTTTCTAAGCACGCTAACAATATCGACATTTTTATTTCCAATCATTTTCATAATATCCCTGTTGTTAGTTAGTAGTTTCTCATATCCTGTCGAACATTAGAATGAGCTCGCTATTTGCTCACGCAAGGCTTTCGCTAGGATTAAAAATGAGCATTTTTTTCTTACAGCATTTGTTACATTCTTGCAAAAAAACAGCGGGAAAATGCGAGGCGTATCAAAACTGCTAGAATGAACAATAGCCTCACTTCCGTAAGAGGATTCGTTACGAAGCCTTCCACCGCCAGACCGGAAAAGATCATGTGAACAAATGAGGTCTGACGTCGCGATTTTTTTCCCACTGGAGCTATTGCGCGAGCTATGTCCAAGGTCAGGCGCAATGCGTCGCCCGAGAACTGACTCGTAGCACGCAGAAAATGCAAGGAGGCCTCAACCCTAAGTTGGGAAGTACCCAACGAGCAACCGCACGGCATTTCTAGAGAACTGAGTCGATCGGAAATGAAATTTTTTTCGTACAAAGATATTATCTTTGTACGAAAAAACTGACAAGAGACGTATGCGCGTAATTAAGTTGAGTTCCACGACCACTGAACGCTTTTAGACCTGAAAATACAGGGCATTTCTGAGGCATAAGAAGTTCTTGCGAAATCGACAAATAATTCAGATTTGACGCTTGGAGGTAAAAGATTTTCCCTTTATTTTTTTTTCATCTCTTAAATGAGAAAAAGAAAGTCTCCAACATCGACCGATAAAGGATCTTTTGAAAAACTAACTCAACTGTTAGTATTTAAATGCAAAAAATATTTATGCAGCATTTTTATTTACACTTTAATTACTGAATTATCTAGTTTATCACCATAACGACGATCATGTCGGATCAAGGTCAGATATAACCTATCCACTAAGGAACTTTCTCTTCCATACGAAACTTCCTCAACTTCGGGGTCTCACAAGTGCATACACGTATTCAAGGCATGTGTATACGACCTGGAGAACGAACGTCTTTGCCTTACAAATTTACACGAGGCTTACGAAGCCTCTCCAACTAAACTAGATAGCGCTTAGGTAAACATAATGCAGCTGCTCCGACAAAGCAATAGAAGAATACTAGTAATACAGAAACGACGCTGAAGAGACAATATTTACACATATTCCCCAGAGGTAATGTAGTCACTACAGAGATAGATATCCATCTCAATTGTAAATAATCCTGTTGAATTGATTTGAATTAATTTAATGTTCAGATGGCAGCTATCCCGTTTCGTCTCGCTTCCCGAAGACATGGTCAGGTATTTTATGTGAAGATTACCGATTCCGGATAATCAGGGACAAGTGTTTTTTTACGACTTCCATGAATTATTAAATGATTTTCCGCTCGCCTTGTAAGAAGAAAGTTATTCATCTAATTCTCCGGAATCATCAATATAATTTTATACATTTGCTCAGCACCAGATGCCCATTTAATTTTGCCTATAATCTGCGCTGAAGATAAGCAAAAATATATATTACACAGACTAAGGACGCAATTTTGTTTTTATATCATTCGCTTCCAAAAAGTAGCAGACTGCCTTAGTTTTTCCGGATAAAAAGGTGGTATTACCACCAAAACCGTCAATTACAAAATTTAGTGTGACAATATTTTGTGCCATCGTCGGACATGCGGCAATACTTACATCCACTTGCTAAAACTCTCAATTAAGATGTTTAATGAACTGAATGCCACACTAATGGTATCACTAGCATTCGCAGAAATCTATAAATTACGAAAGAGTAGTCTTCTGAGATAGAAAAAGACAAATATACCATAATTGCTAGGGTATCATTGTGTCCCATTCTAAAAACGTTGAATGCTTCTGCGATCATTCAGTTCGATACTAACTATGCATGCATTTTATTATAGATTTAAACATGTTCTGATTGAAGTGAATCGCCTACTTGAAAGTGTAATCGACGCTTTGCAAGTGGAAACATGCGTCCGATACATAATCGTTCGATGGCAATTTTCGTGAGCAGAAGGAAGACAAAAGATTCTTCGACAACACATGCCGACATTTATTTAATATTTGACGGGGAGCTCACAACTTCAGATCATTGCAATGGCTGTTGGTTAATTGAGTTTGGTCAACTGCCAAACATTAACCTCTAAATACGTAGCGAACGCAGAAGAAAAACTTTCTTTGTTTACCATTATCCACCTATCAAACACCTATCTCTATGAGCGTCCTTTCGATACTTTGAATAACTTATATCGCCAATACATTTTGCTTGACCTGGCATCCACAATATTACCAAAAAATTATCCAAGCTATTGCCTTAGTCTTCGGTCCGATGGAATATATGCTCTAGTCATTCCCCGATTGAAAAACCTTACGCCCACGCCATTCAAAATAAAAGCCTACACGTTTACCAGATGACTATCTGCCACATTTCTTTTTCACTTGATACACTTGAAGGACTATTCAGAGACTACATAATGACACTAGGCAGCGCCGTGTCAATCTTCAATGGCACGGGAATTGGGTAACAACAAAGGTCGAACTTCACTTCTCACCAGGGAGGTTGCGTACTCCGCATTGAAACGAAACTCGTGGCCCGTGACCCCAAACGATTTATCACTCCTGACAAGAAGACAATGCAGAGACGATACCGCCTCGAGGAGAAAGGGGCGTGGGATGTCGCGCGGTTATTGTATCGCCAAGGCACATGGAAGTGGCACCGAAACTTTTCCACCCAGAAATAAAGTGTATGCGTGATCAAAGTTTACTGGGAAGAAAGGACCGGAATAAGTTTTACGGGTTCTGCAACAGCGTCCATGTACGTTCGTACAGCATCCGAAACGTTTGCTCAGGTCCGTCGCAAGTTTTATACCATAAAACCATGTCTCCTGTATGCATGTTGCGATGGCAGGTAATATGTCCATTGACTATCAATTATCTCACATCAGACAACGATATTAGAGTTCAGGCATGAGTACAAGGTATAACTACACCCGCCCCCCCCCCAATAGAATTATAAGAGCATCAATAACTGATTGCTGGAATTACATCAATTTTTTTGTTACTTCAGTAGATCATTTTTTCCTCTTCACATTTCAATCTTTTTCATAGTAAATTTGGTATGCATGGAGACCACAAAGTGATTTAATGAATCGGTTCCTCTTTTCCTTTTTGTTAATTTCACTTCTCCATTCCTCTACACATCCTCATTTCAAAAGAATTCAATATTTCCTTATCATTATACTTAAACGCTGTTCGGTAGACTGAAGTGTATTTGTTTACACTATTCAGCGAACTGATATCATTAAGAAGAATACCTTTGTATTGAATATAAGAAATCTGTCCGAGCTCTCCTTATTCACAAATATTCTGAGAAATGGTCGTGGCAATGGTTACTTACGACAAGTTTAATTACTACTGTCCTGAAATACCTAAATACTGTCCCGAAAAATCATAAATTTTCGAAACAACACTGCGAATTTTATTAAGGAAACATATTAAGTTATAAAGGATCATTTCAATTTATATGTTTAAACTGAGTTTTATGTTATACATAGTGGCCATTTCAACATAGAGAAACTATTGTTGGAAGTGATGATTGTAAAAGACATCAATCATTAAAGGTAAAGTTCATTGACTATTTAAGGCTAAGTCGACTACAGAACAAAAAAGAATCCTCCTCGCAGATGATACAATAACCAAAATTCATTTGTGAAACGATGCTGGAATAATTCTGCAGATAGTTAAAAGACATTTCCTTCCGCAAAGCTGTCATTTTTATGCTACACTGTAGAATAAACTTCCTTTTCGCTAGGCTGTAATGAGTACACGCATGAGAATTACCCTTAAAATCGGAGAAATTAAGCTTCAGATTCAAACAATCAAATTATAAAATTTGATTATTTAAAACTGAATGAGAATAAACATAAATTCAAACAATAAATAAAATAGACAAAATAACCGTTTCGGATTTATCAAATGCGAAAATCGAATCTAATCCCTAACGCAGTTTTTACTAGGAAGATTTAGGCGTCTGGTTCGAAGAATACACGAAAATTTTACAACTCTTCAAAACAAAACTCGCCGAAAGTGAATTTCCAAATAAAACATTCGAACGCTAACCCAGGTAATCCTTGAGTCAAATTGGAGAGGATCTGATATTTGCAAAATAAATTATCATCTCAAATTGACCTTCTCAAAGTATGAAAACAGCTATTCAAGAATAGAAACATGAATCAATCGTGGTTTTGTAGAAAGTCTAAAGATAATTTTGATGAATGAAACTAAAATTAAGTCAACTGCCCTGTAAATATTCACATTATCACTGTATCAATTAATATTTATAATTGTGCATAGTATAATTCTAATCATAATGTTTAAAGATATCTGTACACATATATATTTAATGACTGCTATTCATTTTCTCTTTTGCAATACACGCAACGTACCTTAAGTAAAGAGCACATATGGTTATTATTATTGGTCTTCTGCCGGTTAAGGTAGGTTTTTGATAGGCACAGCCTACACAATGGTATGTGAGCCTACCAGGGCAAATATCATTGCTCACAGAGTCCACTCAGCCCTTAACATAAACAACACAGCTCTATTACAAATCACAAGCCCTTCCACTGCGACAAAGTGCAGACACGGGGGAGGGTGCATTGGATTAACATACTATAAGTCTGTTGTCCGTAACAAACTCGATTCAATTATCATCACAAAAAATAATTCTAGTAATGAGTTCCATTCTACCTTAAGCGTCCAATAAGACATTTGCCGACAATAAGCCTCATTGGACAACACCACTAAATTTTCCTTTGGGCGATAGAGCCTTTCAATTTCAGAGAAGCACTCCATGACTCATTTTGATAAGCACTCCCATGAACTACGAATGAGTCTCACTCAGGGAATCGTTCTCGAGGAAAACGAGAAAAGAGCAAGACCTCTCAGTGGCAAGGAAGGTTAGGGGGAGCGCATTTCAAGGTTTTCATTCTCTATCCGAGTACATTTGAATTGGATCATACATTGCGTCCGCTTCTGGGCGAATGCATTGGAATGCTAATCGCGTTAGTGTGCCACACACACATGGGTCCTTCCTTAAGTGAGGTGTAGGGGATTCTTCACGTTTTTTTGCGATAGTCGCAAAAGAAATGGCAAAGGGCAAGGTCTTTATAAAAATTATGATGATGAGTTATTTAATCTGATCCATTATTATTTCGTGCGAGAAGTAACCGGGTCCGAATAATGGGTTGTGAAAATGTGAGGTGTTATAGTGTATAGAGCCGCATTAGGAAAGAATTAGAAGTGCAGTATTAAGTCTTTGCGCCCTTCAAAAACTTATCTTAACTGTAATATTCTGGTAGAGTAGTACTATCATAATGTCGTCATATAGTGGATGTAACCAATGTCAATTACCATTTCTCTCCAATATGGAAAGTTTCCACTAAGTTAAGCCTGAAAATACACGGTTCGTTAACTTGATTGGTTAACTTGACCACTGCTGATAATATCAATTGCACTTCGTCTTTTCGTGATTAGAGCCGTAATAATGAATATTAAATTTTACATGCGCTGGGGTCTGCTTCTCTTATTTAGGGCGGGGGTTGATATAATGTGCCTATTTGTATTTCCTCGTAGCCAAATACGGGCGTACTGCCCTTTTCGAATATTTTAATCCGGTTAAATATCATCCTGACTGGATGTAAAGGCGTTTTGATATCTCTGGAAGCACATAATTTCTTCTTGTAGCATTTTTTCACAAATCTATGGAATACTATTTAAAAATTATTTCATTACTTAACTAACATTTTCACAAATGGATGCCAAAAAACCAAGAAAAAGTAATCAACCCAAGTTTTGTATGATAGGAAGAACCTACCTAATAATCGTAAGCACAACGGAAGGTAAGGTCAATGAGGGGGTTGGGCAGTTCCCACTTAGGTTAAGCCAAGGGTGACAATCGAACCCTGACTCTCTAGTTAGTATGCCAGCGAACTGAACATTTGACCAACACGCCCCTTCATACCCATATTTGCTTCATTTTCCTCATGAAGCTGAAGTAACGTGGAGGAACACTCTTCTTAAACGTTTTCACTGAAGTACCCACGCAATGGAATCAGTTTAATTGGAGCGCCATACCGCCACGAAAAGGTGTTTAAGATCCATTCCTTAATTATGACTTTTGCGTCGTTCCGCATTGAGTGGAGAAGTTCTATGTACTTTCCCCGCACACCTGCTAAGGGTAACGATACTCCGTCATGCCTCGCTGGAAGGGTGACTCCAGAGTTGCTCCAGATTTACGTGTATATATCTGGTCCGCGCAATTTTTGAGGGTTTATCCACGCCCATCCACGCCTTTCCGCACTTTCACTATCGGGGAGGGCCGCATGCGTAGGCGGGCGAAAAACATTGCGCTCGCCCAGTTTGTCCGTGCGTTATTTTTTTTCAAATTATCGTCGCGAAAGCAGCGAACTCGTGGAAAAAATATTCCCTTAATGAGGTTGGTAAATTGATTGGTCACAATAGCTAACTGAAAGAGAGCGTTGCACTTATCACGTCCTCCTTACCGCCCCCATTATCCCGGAATTTCTTGTACTCCAACTGATTAATTACGTTTGAAATATATCATGATCTGTCAACACACTTCAAGAGAATGTCAACCTGGGACTAATAATATAATAGATTATTCAACCGTATGGCGTGACACTAAAAAGGTCGTGTCGGGGCCAAACATTTCCCCTGCTGGAAAGTATGCCCCGAAGCAACATGCGGTAGTTAAATTTTTAAAATGTCAAAGAGAGATTATAGAACATTTTAAAACATATAAAAGCCGTTATATTAACGATTCCGGTTGCCATGGCTACGAAAGAAAACTTTTGGAATATCTGTTTTGGCAATTAACATTCTTAGTGCTCATTGGTGTCAAAATCAGGCAATACTTTTATATATATTCCCCGTTATCCCGCTACCGTGTAGCAAAAGAAGTAAGGCCGTTAAGTCGTGGTAAACAAATTTAGCGTTTGTAATCAGACTGCGGAACAGTATTAATATAGGTTAATAGAATTAGTAAATAATAAACTATTGCATGAGTGAATTTAACAAGAAGTAATGTTTTATTAATAACTGAATAAGAAATTGCGAACTCAGTTTGTTGGTAGAATACCGCAACAAGTACCTCACTATTACAGAAGCTAAAATGAAGAAAAATAAAGGTTGCACTAAAAATGGTAGATGGTTAAAAGGCTCTCTTGACCTAACTTTTTAGCCAGTGTGAAAAATAGGGTTTTTCGGATAAACAATATTTTTCATTTTACGATAAAACGTGATAATATTTTATTTCTCTGTACATTTTTCATACATTTGAACTCGACATATTTCATGATTCTGCTTAAAATGCACGCCCAATATGTTCTCTTAAAATTTTGCTAGAAGAGAGCGTTAAAATTTCCGAATAAAGGATTAATTAATATTCATAGTTTAGTTTGAAAGCAAGCAAGTTATTGCACAGCATAATGGAGAGTGAATCATAATGGATATCATGGCCAATTACATACAACCAATCTCTATTAATAAAATCGATTACTTATTTATAAAGCCGATGGGCATGCGAGAAATGCTTTGTTTTTGTTTTATTGGAGAATATTAATGCATTCGAACAAATATGAGATTTTTTGTAAACATTGCAAACGATTCAGATTGCTTAAGATGCTCAGCTCCACGTACATATAAAATCGCTTTATTTTCTTAGCATACCTCTCTTCTAATAGCTAGGCAAATAAGGTAGCTACGACAGCATTAACAATTACATCTCCTATTAGTAGTTGTTAATGTACGAAAATCGCGTGTTTACACGGAAGTATGTGGTAATCCAAATTTTGTTGTGAATTCCATAAATGAAATGGAATGGGCCCAATCGATTCTGCGGTCAATACATGCAGTAAATGACTAATAACTTGTCATTACGCAGCAAATTCCCAAGAATCCACGTGGAGTGGACTAATGATAAGTGCATCTCGATATGCGTGTGCGTCTACGGTATATATTTTTTATACTGGCCTTGGCAATACTTTTTATCCAAGTTCAAAACTGAACACCGGAAATAAAAACGACTTTACAATCTAGTTGCCTTCGCATAGTTATGTTATCAACTTCCAGCTAGTGCTTTTTTTCAATTTGTTCTTGTGCGATGCCCTTGTACATATAGATGTGAATCTTCCAAGTTCCATTCTCGTAACATAGCAAATACTATTTTAATCGTCTAAATTAAGTAGAACTGCGGAGCTGTATCATAGTTTTTTGTCGAGATTGATGACATTAGTAAAAAATGCACAAATTTACTCAGTCACTTCATTTATAACTGTTATTAATAGATGAAACCTCACGAACCTTACAAAATTTGAGCTGAAAACTTAGCGAGCATTTCCCTTACATGTTGCGCAAGTCCATTACGCTACCAAGTAATTTCGATTGTGTGCATTTATTCTGAAAGAGCCCACTCCCACTGCTTATGGATTTTGGAATAACTTAAACATTATGCTTAGCTGGGGTCATGAAATTTTGCACAGTGTAAACTGAAACCTGAAGTTTGAGGAACGTTCGCCCGTGTTTCGCGTTCGATGGTGTACACAGAAACTAGTCGAGGGAAGGAAAAATTATTGTCATAATTTTAGGTAGCACTACCCTAAAATCACAATGGAATGGTGCAAAAACCCCCAGAAGTTGGGCAGCATCACTTGAGTTAATCATATTGAGCACGGGAAAAACTTGCGAGGCAACACTTCAATATACGGCTATTAAGTAATAGGCCAAAAGGTTTGACGCACGTAAAGAGATGCAACATTTTCCAATTAGCACCCCTAACGTATTCAGATTAGTCTGCACACTTTCTCCGAAATTGAAGAGAAAATAAAGAGTAGCTTTCTAAATTCCACCCCTAACCTTTAATCGTACGACCTGATTGGGACAAATTATGTGGTCTTCGGGGGACAAGAGATATTTTGGAGTCTTATCTCCGAGCTCTGTTGAGGATGGGGGTCTGTGGATTGGAGCGGGGGCAGAGGGGCCCAAGGTGACATGCAGGGAGCAGAGAGGTAGGGGCGAATATGTTGGGGAGTGGAAAGGGGTGGGATTGGTGGAGCCATTGCTCAGAAAGCGGGATCCACACGAGACGGTGACTTTGTCGAAACCCAGATCGAAAATGAACAGTACCCACATGGAACGTACTTAAATAGGTAAAATTGAATTTATCAAATGTTTTTTTCTTTCCTCTTCGATTGGTTCAAGAATCTTCAGACGACCTGTAGTTACACGTTGAGGGTATTTACCTGCCAACCTCATTCCACAAGTAAGTATTAACATATTTGGGAGACGTGAGAAAACCCCTCGTTTGACTCAACAAGAGCGACCAAGTACAAGTCATGAATGAAAAATGAAATGTTTGATATTTTCCACATCCGTTCATTATTTCACTCCATAAAGGAAATGCAGCTATAAAGATGAAAGGGATCGTCATTTCGAAGATAAAACTCTTTCAGAAAAAGCCATCGAGGGAGACAAGCGAGTGGTATATTGCCATACCGGATTGCTGTTTTTGCTGAAGCACAGACTCTTTTACTCTTACGCATCATTTACGAAATAAAATTTGTGATGAACTAATGCAATTAGTAACATGCATGATTTTATAAACTCAGCACGCGCACAAAATTTATTTAATTATTGTTCGGGCATTATAGGGGTAATTATCTTCTTCGCCTCCTAAAATTCACCTCTGTTGAGAGTTTTTTAATAAAAAATTGTTCCCTCGAAATTGGTGGAAAATCAGGACAAAGTTGGCACACAACATGGGGGCAATTAAATGTAACCCTATAGTGCCAGTGAACGGTTGTCTAGTACTAGAGGAACCTTGCCCAGGACATCCTTAAACTGGGTGATTTTATTTAATTTATATTATAATTTATATGTATAAATATAAAATATATATAAATATTAAATTATACATTCAAACACGAAATCCCGCCATACGGCGAACAAATATTTATTCACATAGAAATAGAGAAAGGGAAAATGGGAAAGGAACACATACAAGGGCGGTCCTTCACACACAATATAAGACATTTTTTCTGAAATTTTCTGAGTCGGATACTTTTCAGACCACCCACCCGGACCCTGCCAGACTACCAGCCCAAGTATGTGGGTCGCGGTAGTCCATGGGGTAGAGCATTGGACTACTGACCGGAGGGCCCGGGTTCGATTCCTGGGAAAGCTACATAATTATACATATGTGTGTGTGTGTGTGAGAGAGAGAGCATGCGAGCGCATGTATATGCAAGTATATATGTATATTACATATGAATGACGAATGTGAACTTCTGTACAATTTTACCTGGAAGTTTAATGAGTTAACCCACTTGTGCGAAAAAACAGATATCAACTCTGCACATAACATGGGGTTATATTAAACTATTAAGCAAGTTTTCACCGAACCATATGGATTTCTGTTTCAACCTACATAGTTTAAATAGCATTAATGCAGTACTTATTTTTGCAATCTTAAATATTAAAATTCATTATGATATGCCTAAATGTGGTGTCATTTCTATCAAACATTCCGAAAATCAACACTAATGTGCCATTTGGTGACTTCATCTGGCATTTCCCTTCACACTGTGCCATTACTTTGTCCCGGATTTTCTTCTTCTTGTCGCGGTCCGGCTTTTTTAATCTCTAAAATTCACGTCGCCCATGTTCATTAATGAATTCCCAACCACGTAAACGTCGGGTTTCCCTGCAATCCCTCTGTGCAGGGAAACCGGATTTCGCCTCTGTGTTCACTCGACTATTCCAAAAATACTGTCCGCGGAAATCGCGTATCCTTGCTAACATCCGCTAAACAAATCATTTCAGATCGCAGTCACGACGATTCTCGGGGTCGAACGTGCCGCGACTCGAGACATTCGCGATCACCCTGACTTCCCGGAGCCTCCGAGCGACAACCTGGAACATCCGGGTTCATCCCTTGTCAGGAACCGGCGCTTCATCGACGACGATGATGACCTGGAGGGCATTGAGAAGCATTTGGAGGAGAAGATAGGAGCGGTGTGTCCAGCCGCGAAGCGATGGTTCGACTCCCACGAGGGCGGTCACCCGGGTGGTCCCAGGATACTGAGTCACGGGGACGCCATCCACTTGGCCCTCAAGATAAGGAGGTTGAAGAAGGCGTACACGACACTGTGCCACCCACCGACCCGGAGGCCTCACAAACCGCCAGGACACAAGCCTCGGCCTCCGACTCACCGTCCGACCCACCGCCCGCCCTACCGCCCGCCGTATGACCCGCCATTCCTCCCGCCGACTCCCTCGTATGTCCCCTATCCCCCCCTCGGCGGAGTTTTGCCCCTCACGGACGAGGCGGCCAGGAACTTGCAAATCAGGCGCCACGTAATCCGACCTCTGAGGCGATGGTTCGGTTGGCCGGTGGGAGCCCTCGCCTCGGCCTTCCTTCTGCGTTGAAGGCTTCAGGAGCCTCCGCTCCGAGATGCTGCCGGGAGTTTTCCCCATTCACATCATCGTGATTGCAAACAGTCGACAGTGAACTTAATTTTTTTTCCTTTTATTCACCAAACACTTGAATATAACCCTTTGCTACGACAATCTATAAGGATGAGGACATAAAATAGGCTGGGGGAAGCGAAAATAAGTTTCTATTCAGAAAATTTCACGTTAAACCTAATGACGCTTCAATAGAGTGTACAGAGCACTAACATTCCTTACACTATGATGGCAAAATGGTAATACTTATTTCATTTGATTTGTAATTTCAATCCTGTAGACAGTCGAAGGCGTAAGAAAAGTTCGAAAGGTTTCATGCTTTGCATTTTTCCTTCGGAGAAAATGTTGTTGCCCACAAACTCATCCGAAACTTCCGGACTTCTCACGGTGTTTTCCCCGCGTGATTTTCATGATTCCTAACGTAGACCCTTCATGTTTGAAAATGGTGTTACACTTTCAGACAGGGAGAAAAGGGTCTACATAAGACACGGAAAGTGAATGGGAAGAGGTTATGTGAAAAAATGTCGATAACTAACAACAAGGAATACATCAATTCGTACCAACTTCGCACGATTTAGTTATATTCTGTTTCAGCTATTCCTCAAAGGCCCAACTTTAAATTTTCTTTCCTCAAGTTTGACGAACAGAAGGAATTTTTTTGTATTTGATAGCTGACGAAGCTTCGTTTGCCCGTCGTTCCTCATGGACTTCAACTTTTCAAGTCCCGTGGCGCCATCAGTTCAAGGATCAATCTTAAGTGTTAACACGACACGGTAAGATGCTGATCGCAGAAAAGTAACATTGGAAACGATCGAACGACGCCATGCGATTCTTTTACCAGAAGTATCCGTCTTTCTCCCGAACCACTTGAGGCCGTAACGCAAGCCGATCTCCGTAGCTGCTAGCTCCTTCTCCTTAGCGTCAACCGCGCTCCCATCGCCATAAAAAATACCCCACGGCGAAGCGTTCAACGCACCAGGGAGGAGGCCGTATGAACTGGGCCAAGGACGAGTAAGGGGAGAAGCTATTGAGAAAAATAATTTTTGGGGAGTTCTCGAAATCTGTGGCAGGGGCCAGGGGTTAAAGGGAGGGCGGGACGGAAAGGAATCAGAAAGACCGGGTTGTAACTTGTGTGTGGGCGAAGTGAGCGTACGCTCCCGGGCGAAAATGAGAGAGGGGACAAGACGACGGCGGGGGTTGGCCAACCTCCCGCTGCGAGAATTGCAAGCGTGCCCGAAATTGGAAAGTTAGGGTACACCCATAGGGCGACGTAATGCGGTCAGAAACTCTATTCCAGTCACCGCATTAAGGGACAAAGAAAATGGCACTTTTTTTCGAGAGCGTCGTTCGCGAATTTTTGCTTTCGGCCATAGAAGATTAAGTCTCCATCAGGCACACGTGAGTTCAGGCTAAAGAATAGATGAAAACATTTATCAGATCGAAATTTGCTTATTTTATCCATCCATATCAATCCTTAGCCGCTATCAATGGTATTTTTGATTGCATAGGCAGTACCTTGGGCGGATTTGAAAATATATCTATGACTCCACACCTTGATCGTCTCATTCTGTTTTTGCGAACTCCACTCAATTGTGGATGACAAAAAGCACTCCAAATGTTGTCAGATTTCTCCCTTTTACACTGATTAACTTTAAGAGACGAATGAAGAGACGAACTTTTACAATCGACACATTTTCACACGAAATGCATGGGCATATTGAAAATTTCGGCTTCTGACATCCTGAATTTCATGACTGAAGGAAGATGTGTTTGAAACGTAACTATTTCTACTGCTTTCCCCGACTGCCTTCTCTCTCTCTCTCAGCGTTTCATTCCAGCAACACCATGTCATTATTTCTTAATTTGATTTAAAATCACTCTATTAATCAAAATTTTTGCGGCATTTTGATACGCATGTTAACATAAATAATGTTTACGGATTAACCACATGGCATTACATTGTAGTTTTTTCATAGTACTTTATCAATGGATTTTCCTGACAATTCGGCTTTTAAAGTGCTCCGAAACTCATTTCTCACCACAAACCTAACACTGAAAAAAATAATTAACGTCTACTAGGCATCCGTGCAGGGGTGTTAAAGGGTTTCCCTATTGACTGAAGTATACTGGAGTCAAATCTAAGGTAACGCATTTGGGCAACACCTTAAAAGCTAAGCAGTGAGATTTTCTGGACACCAGAACTTGGTGTAAAAGCGATATTTAGACAAAGGGAAAAGACCAAACACCCCAACACTGAATTAGTATATTTCACACGCCGTATGGCTTAGTTCAGGTTGTGCTCTTCCCAGAAAAATATGAAGCGTGCTGTTTATTGGTCTCATTGCCTGGTGTTGATGGAAGACATCCGTACCAATGGTGAGAGTTGAACCCGTGACCTTCGGGGTATACGACGAGCGTGTTACACACCTGACTACCAGAACCGACAGATGACCACACGAATGGGCAATTAAATAAAAAGGAGAACGAGTATTTCGTAAACTTGTTTCATTTATAAGTGGGCGTGTCCCGAACGTTTCGGGAGGAAATGTTGAAGGCACGTCCAAGCTGCCAGTTTAAGTGACGTAACACGTCCACGCTCAATTCCGAGGGGTCAGTGACTTACCGGGAGGGAGTGAAACGTATTTGCTCTTGAGAAAGGCAAACGCCTTCGGATTATGAGGGGACGCCAAGAACTTGTTGGGCTCAACTGACTCCTCCCCCCCAAACCCTTTGTGAAGCCTCGGCTATTCAAACGTGAGCACCACTCCAGTTCAACGGAAAGAATGCAGGACAGGCTGAAGGAGGGTCAAAATATCTGACTGCAGAGGTTGAAGCACATCTTGCAACATCAATGGCGTGATTTGGACAATGGCAGATGCCTGGAAGGGCACGTAATGAACGTACGTATGAAAATACTCCTTGAGGAAATCCCTTACAAAGCAATACACGAGTGTTTTATTACGTTTCCCTTTAAATACACAAGTTTATTGAGGCACTACAGCATATTTTTAAACGAAAAAGAGATCCATGCCAGGAGTTCTGTTCATTTTTCACGAAATCTGTATCAATTATATACGCAACCATTCTTTCAATAGAACAAGGCTCCAAATATAGACAACGGTCCAGAACTTGTATCAAGGAACTCTATTGGTCAAAGATTACACAAGCCTACAAAAAACAATTTTTTTTGGTGCCGGGAATCTTTGTGATGATTTTAACTATATTTGTAGAGCTGAATCCAAATATGAAATCCGTTTTTATTTAACAGCTCTACTTTTTTAGATATGGCACATCTTACGATTAGTTGTTTTAATATTTGATATACTATATTCCGGAAAATAATTTTCAAAGTTAAATAAATCTATAAGTATACTAATTTATAACCACTCTGCGGTGTTCCTTTTATTTTCAATAAACTGTCAATAAGTTTAATGTATATTTCTATATTGTAGGCCAATGAGATAATTATTAACATAATATTCCCATATCATCATGTAGAAGATTTTTTTATGTAAGTAACAACATATCTATATCTTGAAAACTATAGCTGATAGGAAAAAACTAGTGTCATAATTGGATTCAGCACCCCAATTGTTCTTTAAATCAGCATTAAAAGCTCCGGCACCAAAAACACTGTTGGCCTGTGTTATTATTAATTGGCAGTCTACCGTTTTAAAGTAGATTTCAGGATGAACACACAGACTGTACACTCCTACATAAATTAGTCTCGCCTAAAAAGAGAAAGCCATACCGATCTACAATAAACTGTTCGTTACATTCAACGTCAGGTACGAGTATCGAGTATCTCGATATCTCGTATCTCCCTTCATTCCGTCCAATATCCCTCTTGACTTTCTTTTTCGTACCCCTCTCTCATTTGCCAAATGCACTACCCTCTCTCACAGTCTTCAGCATTCTGTCGTCAATTAAAATTCTCTGCATCCATCTTTCCTGACCCCTTTGGATTTCTCCAAACATTTCTCCTTTTTGGATCTCTACTCCCCACCATGCTCTTGGTTCATGCACCAATGACTTTGTGTGATTTCCGATCCGTCCATTTTACATAAAACTTTAACCTACATATATAATCTAGAGTCAAAGACCAAGTTTCCGAACCGTACACACCAAATCCATACGTAACCATACCATGCGTAAGTTTTAGCTAGTGTTTTTCCTTAGCCTCCTTACTTAAAAGTCCCTGTAATTAATTGATCCTACTCTATTCCTTATCAAAGTTCATAGCTCGAGCACATGATTATGATACTTGATGATGATTATGCAAAAGAATATTTTTCAAAATTTTTACATGCTCGAAAACCATTATAAGACCTTATACCAACCGTCCATAAGATGGGTCCGTTGTTCTGACTAGAGAATCTCGATTAGGGCTCAGAACCCTCGAATCGGCGATCCAACTTTGACCCGCGGGTGAACAATGAGCCGTATTGCCTCTCTGCAACGTAGTATTCACATTGAGTGGCAAAATTAAGCCTTTCTTCGCATTGGTTTTAGTGCCCTGATGCACACTCTCCATCAAACAGAATTGGGCGCCAAATATGACTCATATTTGGCGCCCAATGGCACCCAGCAGGGCCCATATGAAATAGATTCTTGAAACGCGTCGAAATGGATACATTCAACAAACTTTTATTCTTCACATTTAACACATTTCTATTCACTTTTTCATTCTGCCGCGCATAACCTTTCATTCACCCAACCTACCCTTCCCCACATCTTTCACCTCACGCAACACTCATTTCATTCAAACTTTCACAAGCATTACTCGCACTTCCGTCTTCCATTACTTTGCTCCATTCCGCCTGCTTTCATGAGAGTTTATCCTCGTGCTTGCATCCATTTTCGAGATCCACTCATGACAGCACCAAATTAAAGTCTTTTCTATATCCAGCACACCTCAACGCTTATCTTCCGTATCATTCACTATTCTCGCACTCAATAAAATCGATTATGCCCTTCGAATTGAACATGTCTCTCTATAAAATTCATTCTGGCATGGCCAAAACGGTGGATACTGGAATAGTCATTGAATTAAAATAAGTTTTGAGAAGATCCATTAATTATTGGATAAAATTGAACAGTAAAATATTTAATAAATCATACAATTACACCTGATTATGCCGTAACTGGCGAAATTAGCCGCTTTATTTTATTGAATTACCTGAGATTCCTAAAGAAAATCATTTTAACTCCGTAGCGATGGGTATTTACGCTAATATCATTGGTTAGAGACAATAACGTCCCGTGCCATACATTAAAAACGAGTAAGTTAGATAAAACTTGTCATATGAGACAAAGAAAATGTTGTGTGCAAAATTCGTGAGGCAATAACCACTATCATTAGCAAAGAGATCATGAAAAAAGTAATACATTTGTTACCCCTTAAAAAATTATGATAATTGACCAGATTATGAAAAATCTTAGCGGAATCCACTTCATGATTTATTAATACGACCATAGTTTCGTAGCGGCGCGACGAAACCTGGGCCTCATTAATACACTTCCACTGCCGTAGAGCCTCGTTTTTACCATTTTCAACTGGAACTCTTCCAAACTTTCAGCACCCTATTTTGTATAAACATTCTGAGCAAAGGGTTGCGGACAAATCGTTTCCTTTTACAGGTGAAATCGATAAAACACCACAATTCGAATATGACCGTTTTCCACAACGTCTTCTGTATCTTTTAGCCACATCTCCGATATGGTTTCTCATTAAGACCCAATTAATATGTAACGAACGGAAAGTACCCAAGGTCTAGATTGGAGAATACAGACTTCAACAAAATACTCGAAATCTCTTATCTTCCCCATCCATAATTGAACATTATCGTCATCGATTTCATATCGAAAATCATATTAGCACACGATTGCCTCACCACCAAATCTCTAATTACAATATTTTATGGATATAAGGAGATTAAGAGCTTACCTCATACTAATGTAATCGCTAAGGATGTCAATTAACACGATCGAATTAAGGCGATTTTTCTTTCCATTGAGCCTACTCATTTTGCTTCAAAGTTAGTAGCATCCAGAACGTAATTTTCCCGGAAATTGAGTCTTGGACTCACCGGTAGGTAGTAAAACACCCTTCTCACTAGGACTGTCACGACGCTCGTTGTTCCACCATGAACATAATTGCAAGCGTTATTTCATTTCCAAGTTACTGTGCCATTATTTTGACCTTTTAAAGTGATTTCGCTCCATGCTGAACTTGTTCCAAACCCAAAACGAAGCTACATAGGGGAGAATGTACTTCCTAGTTTTAGGGAACCGGAAAATATTCCATTTCCTATCCAGCTCTTACGTAGAATGCCCGACTGATTCTATTTGGAAAGTGGACGAGATGCATAAAAGTCAACATCCCTCGACCTGAAATATTTGCTTTTTACTCCATTTAAAACGGTGCCTGCTAAGTCAGAGGTGATTTTGTAGCCCAGAACACTTGACTATCAATAAGGTAAGCAGAGAGACCAAATTTACCCAACAAAGTGCACAGGACTCAACAAACCATCCCGCGAAGACCCCTTGGTAGATTTCGTTTTCAGTGTTTTCGAACTAAATGCCTGCAATTGAAATGTGATTTATGACAGCTACATACAACAATGGCGTCGTCCTGTAGAGTAATTTTAAATTGAAGGTACTTTCTTACATTTAATAAATTTATTAGTAAAAGAAATTTAGTATTGGGACACCAGTAAACTATGACCTCGTGGATAATGGGAGATTCGTTGTCCTCCAAGGCTGACCCGTCATGCAATAACCGACCTTAATCCATTTAGGACAACAATTATTTAAAAGGGCAACACTTAACTGCAATTAATAGAGTGAATATTTTACGGGAGTTCAATGAGGAAACATCACGGGGTTTTATCTGTTGCATTATTACGAGAGCCGTCACGAAGGTAACGTGGAAGAGGAAACGTCCATCTCAAGCCATAAGTATTTATCTGGTACCTGCATTAATTTTCACTGGAGTTCATTCAGAAAAAAATATTACTTATTACTAAAAATAATATGTAGAAAAAGAATAACTGCTTGATTCGGTGTTTTTTAACCTCTTTAAGCAACGTGATCAAGCACACGACCATTCAATTTGACCACAACATATGCAACGATTTCATGATTCCGACACTTCCGCTGAAGCTATTGTGAATAGAAATGTGACTGCATAATAACTGCGGGATAGCGGCTTCCTTATTCAATTATTTCAAATTAGTAGCAGAATTCAAATTCACTTTATCGCGATCACAGCCCTGTTCCATTAAAATCCGATCATAATGGAGCTAATGCCTTGGAAAATACTATTTATCGCTTACGGGAAAGATTCTAATTATTCTCCCTTCGAAATGCGCCATTGTTCACTCTTTTGTTTTATTCAATAACGATGTTCCTTTCCAAAGAGTATACCTGAAAATCAAGGTCAGAGAATGCTAGAGGACCTTTGTCTCTGAACATCTGACTGGCATGATAACAGGAATTGTTAACCTCGCCCTATGCAGTTACGTAATGATAAATATGCGTGGATATCGCCGGGTGGTTTCCATAATTTCTCATCACCTTTCAGGCCCTAGTTAAGAGAACATGGAGGGGAAAATGGATAAAAACAGCCATCTACATAATACCCCGCAAGCCGCCGCAAGGGCATGTGGCGGGGGGTGTCAGGTCACCACCCGTAAAAGAGAAGAAGTTCAAATCTGTCATTACTTCAAATCTACCATTGCACACTTCTGTGTATATTCTCATTATTCACTTTAAGCCTAATGGTTATTATAGACAATTAAGAAAATTATGCTCTTGATTATCTGAAATTTCCATTCTTAGTGGAAAGCATAACTCATGGGATTACAATTCACGATGTTATGATCTTTACTTACTTAGCAGGCAGAACTCATAAACAACTTGTTCGTTCAAATCTATTGCTTTTTGAATTTTTAGTCAGGCGACTCCGATGTTCTCAAAAGCTCTTAATTGGGGAAGTAATTATTACATTACTACCAAGGACGACCTTAACGGCTGCAGGCGCATGGATAACGAGGCATATTACACAAGATTACTGCTTCAATGTTGTTTACTGGTAAGGAAAAATGACTCAAGCATAAAAAGACTTCAAGAAGATAAACTCAAGAGAAGGCGGGCTTCTAATCAACATGGAATCTTTGAAGATACATTTTTCGGAATTTAAATATATCGTATAAATATATTTGTACACAAACTTAAGTAATTTTAAAGGCAAGGGATTCTAGACATGTGGCGATAGAATTTCAGAGCCTTATGTGTCAACTGAAACAGACTGCTCGCCTTTTTCAAAGGAATTTTCGTAGTCGTCTGAATCTGACACTCATCGAAAATAAGCAATAAAACACTACTGAGCTAAAAATTCCATAAAATCAATGAATATTAGACTAATTTTCAAGAACGAAAAATAAATTGAGACGGGAAAAATACATATTTGGAAAAGAAATTTTTAGGGAAGCGGAAAACGATAATTAAGATCCTAATTTTGATCTCGTGTTAAATTCGAATATGAGGAAAAGACTTTTGTATTTGGCGCAAGGTGACGTATTCCGTAATGCACAGCTTCATATGAAAAGTATGACCGACGGTCTAGTTTGGACGCACACATACTATATGGATTACTTATACTCTTCATGCAATACTACGGAATTAGGATAACATATTTATTGTTTCTTTTTTCGGTAATCGGGTTAGTTTTTATTTCTTTGGTAAAATTAAAAAGGATTGAACCTAAATGCTAGCTGTTCAGAATACATCTACATCTACTGAATACCTCGCAAGGGCGTGTGGCGGGGGGTGTTAGGGCACCACCCGTAAATTAGGGAACAAAAACCGCAATCAGAAGCCACAAATTTTCATCCCACAAACCAAACATGGTAAACATTCATGCAAGAACCCTTTCGCCCCAACCCTTTCACACACATGCAAACCCACAAACTACCAACAAACATACACATGCACAATCTTTGAATTTTTAATTTTGTTCCGACTTGTTACTTAAATGTTTTTAATATTGCTAAATGGACTTTGGATTCTTACTATTATGATTTTTGATTGTTCTGGTAAGAATGAGTATTTGAATCTATCTGTATTGGAATCTATCTCCCTTATTTTATCTTTGTGGTCTGATCTACCTAAGTAGTGTGTGGGGCCATTATTATTCCTTTTGTGTCATCGTTAAACTCGCTGGTTCTGAATCCTTCTAAAAGTTTAAGTCTTGCTTGTTCCCTTCGTATTTCAAGGGGCTCCCAGCCTAAATCCCCTAGGAGACCTGTTATTACTTGTGTTCTTGTCATATATATTTTTCACGAATTTGGCGATTTTCTCTGGACTTTATCTAGTTCTTTTTGCCAGATTTTCTCCCAAGGAATACTAACACTAATACTCACAAGTCTTTAGACTTTCTGAAGAATGACAATTATCTAATTGAGGTATTTGACACGAATTATTTTAAATGGAAAACTATGGGCCTGGGGAGACGTACACGACTTTCAATTCCCTTGATTGTCAGGTCAAGTCAGAAGATGATCTACATATACATAATAACCCGCTAGCCGCCGCAAGGGCGTGTGGCGGGGAGTGTTAGGTCACCACCTTCAAAAGGGAACAAAACCACATTCAAAATCAACGCATACCTGCAAACCTATACCCACCATAAAAAACACAGTAATCAACCCGAAGGTCGGTTTAGTAGGTGATGGTAGAGCTCACCCATGTACCAAGCCCGACGGCGTGTGAATATTCACACATCAGGGTAGGGGGGCCAGTTCCTTTCCCTGTGCCGGTTATGGTTTCCCAGGAAGATCTGGTACCCGAAAAATCAACAAGCTTGGGTGGAGCTGCAGGTGCCCAGAGTGCCTTGCCCGGGAATCGAACCCGGGACCCTCCGGTCAGTAGTCCAACGCTCTACCCACTAGACCACCGCAACCCGCCCTATACCCACAGTAGTGGCATATTCATTCATGCAAATATCCTTTCATTCTACACGCATGCAAATACATATACTATCATCCAACAAATAATTTCACCTAAGGATGCAGTAAGAAATTTATCCAATAACGTGCAAGCTAGAATTGGAAAAGTAAGAAGTAGGATATATTTCAGGAAACTCTCCCTTTTAATATTTTCTTTCACCCTTCCTCAGACATGCTGATTTCTTAGCCTCTGTCAGGCATTCATCCATGACACACTCACTCTTCCATTTTTCCCACAAAAATTCAAGTATCACATACCCGCAGTACTTAGTCGACAGCTATCCTTAAGCATCCATTTAAAGTGCATCAGGGTATTTATTATACGTGAATGTTTTCACGCAAGTAGAGTGGGACAAAAAATGTGCAAAATTGCCCGCTGAAGTGGCTGGACTCCCGCTGATGCATCACTAATGCTATTCCCCATAACTTGCCGACGACGACCACACAAAACATAATTGACCTGCTGCTAAATTCCGCCTTTTATTAGAACAATAACGACAAAATGACTCATGCATGTATTCACCTACAACTACTTTCTGCTACCCTCCGAGTGATAAAGGAGGCTTCCAGAAGAAGATATTAGAGCACCAGCCATTATTACCTGGGTGCTGGAAGTGGAAATACGCAATACGGCATTATATTAATCTTGTCAAAATTGTAAACAATCCACATGTATTTATTTGAAGAGCTTAGAATATATTTACGATGTTTTTTTCAACTTTTCCACAACTGTTAAGAATACAATTGTCATATTGTGAATGCTGAGGGCGATTCATCCGCAATATCTTCCGACATCCGCGATTCGACGCAGTATTTTGGAAATATCCGGATCACCGAATTTGTGTAAGTCACCAGGTTGATTACTAATAATAATTAATTAAATTAATTAATAATTAATGAAATTCGTTAAACAGTGATTAATCGAACACTCGATTACCGGCATCCTTCCTTTCATAGCGAACTAAATGCGGGAGGATCATTGGACACACCATACGGAGTTCACCTCGATCCCTGTACCTCCCCGTCATCCAAAGGACGGACGTGGGGGTGGATGAAATAAATAATAGTCACGGATAAATGTGAACCAAGAAGGAATCCCGCGAATGCGCTGCGTCGTCGGGGTGTCATCGACACGCTGAAGCGTGCGGAATCGGAAAGAGGCGACCGAAGAATGGGCCTGCGATGCGGGAGTGCAAACAATCCGTTTCGCTCTTTAACCCACGATGTTACCACCTCTGCTGTCTTCCCGCCTCACCTTAGGAAACTTTAAAAAAAAATAGCTGAAGCGATGAGTTCAAGGAGGCATGCTTCAAAGTCCAAGCGTGATGCACATTTCGAATGATCCCAGCAATGGAAAATGCCAAGTAGAAAAGTCGACCAGTCCGGTTTAACGAAAAAAATTAAATTAACTCCCGAGAGCCGACCATTTTTTTTTTTATTTTGCCATTGTCAAAGTTTCCACAGACACAAAGAGAAAATGGATCCGTCATCAAAATGAAAACTTTTTTAAAGTCTAGTAAATTATGAATGGGGGAACATGACTAAAATGTACATATTATCCCCACTTATATCCCAGACTGTTTCCTGAATCTGGTATTAAAAGGGTAGTCGACGAAAAGACGATCGCTTACTAGTAACTTTACGGACCGAACATTCAAAATTTAAGTTAGGAATTTTTTTTGGAAGATATAGCTAGAAATATTTCCACTCCAAAAATACACGTCACACCTCAAATTTTGTTTATATCTCGAGACTTTTCGTATTCAGAGTCTTCACTTCGACCACATCCACCATCGAAGGTCCCACCCAGCCTAAACCCTTCCTCTCTCCTCATCCACACTCTGACAATTACCGCATCGGTCTATTACAAAGGTACGCAAAACACATTCCTCCATAATTGCGCATTCCCCACATTCCACTCTCTTCCATTTTTACCACAACCACTTCTTAGTATCCCGCCCACGCAGTATACAGTCAGCATATGCGCATACTATTTTTGCTTCATTACGCAAGCACTAACTTTCTTCTATGCCCACCTCATTTGAACCTCCCCATCGAGCATTCACCTCTTTTAAATATTTTGCAAATGATATCATATTTAGCATTCTGCCATACAAGAACAAATAAATCATTCAGTCAACGATTTCCGATTAGTCGTTGTCGACCGTTTCCGAGGGAAAAGTATTTTGGGTCAAAAGTAGTCCGAGTTGTAATCGGCCCCTGCCACACACCCTAGCGGTGGCTTGCAGGGTACAATGTAAATTTTAAAAATAAAAATCTCATCAACTACAATATTCCTTCCCATTCTCCATACCAATCACGACCATTCTCGTCTCCGTCGAATTTCATATCTTCTTGCTTACCGAAATGTTGTTTAATGGGTTTTGACACAATTCAACCCTGATTACATTCTATATTTTATCTCGCAGAATAATCCAGGGGCCCTTGTAAATCATGCAGGATAGCACTAATAATTTAATTAGGATGAGGAAGTGTTGTCCATTAAGCGGTAGGGGAAGGGTTGGAGGTACTGGGCCCGAGTGGACCGTAAGATCGATGACAGTGAGCATGAGGGTCGCAGTTAACGCTCCCCCACTCCACGTCAATAGTTGTTTGACTTATGTTGTAGTCACCATTTACGCATTTTTAATTTTATGAGTGAATGAATAGCGCGACGGGTACGGATTTTTCTCCTTTTAGTTTTTCAGGAGCTATATTCTGTAATACACGAAATGTATCATACATGATCATTAAGACATTTCTAAAATTTAATTTAAATGGAAAAATAAATAAATAAATAATGTTGGTTATATGCGCCCCTTAAGTGATTGGGAATGTCCTGTCGTCACCCGACACAAATTGAACTTAAGTGAACTCCCTCCCAGTTAAATACTGCCACTTTCAATCAATCTTCTAATGTGACGCCACGTTAGCTCTTTACCCTCTCTACCATTTTTGTAGCCGGAATAAATACTGTACACTAGGACGCTGACCTGAGCCCCAACCGGGCGTTGTACTGCGAAAATAGCCCATGTGGCCGTAGTTGGAAAGATTCTAGCTATGACGTGAGACGTCGCAAACCTTCAATCCATCATCGCCACACTTCAAAGAACCCCTTATTACGTATTAGTGGGATCAAATTATTTGAACAGAAGAGGAAGAATGGAACAATGAAAGAAGAGAAAAAATTTATCTCACCGGTAGAAAGAAATTATTGCAGCAGTAGCCTTGATTATTGCGCACGCGCAGTTTCTCCACGCACCGACTCGAAAGGCTTTCACTCCGTTGCATTTACTCCCACACTCGACTGTCCACGAAACTTGCTGGAAGCCGATCGTTTCTCTCCCTATACATGTATTTGAGAGAGAGAGAGTGCACTTGACTCAGCTATCGGCTGGAGTCTTCCGGTATATTTTAGGCGTGTCCCATTTCATTACCTTTGCGAGCGACCCTCATGCATACTGTCAGCGTCGAAATCATGTTCCGCTGGACTTAGACAATTTAAATCCGAGCTAATGTGAAAGCGGATATAATATACGTCGTTTTAAAGGTTAATCTGTTAACATCACACTTTTTTTATTGCTACAAATCTAAAAACTGTAGACAAACGCCATGCGGTTATTTACCCCGCGCGCCCTAAAATTAGCGTAAAGTAAGGTGACTTGCGCAGCAAGGGCTTCAAAGTGCGCCGGCGCGTTTTATAATCCCTTTGGCCAATTTCGATAAAGAAACTCAGTGGAAAGGTACCATTTGTTTGATTGTCGCAGAGAAAAGCGCATGATTGGAAGACGGGAAATGAAAACTTACAGAGATTGCGAAAAACGGTTGAACGGCGACGTGCATTTAAATCGCGTAAATACGTATTGTGCATATAAAAATGGTAGTAGTTAATAAATTTTATTGTTCTACGAAGCCTCGTTATTTGGGGATATCCGAAAAAAAAGTTGCATATCTACAATTCCATCTAGTTTCTGAGAAATGAAATACTTCCATTGACTTTGAATTGATGAAGGATGTGAAATATTGTCCAATGTACTGAGTGGAAGGTGGTATGCTCTCTTCAAAATTATCATTTCAGCTGTAAAGGTCGAATTTCTGGTCTTTCATGTTTGTCAGCGAATTTTTTCCATCTCATGTCATTCGCTAACCACCTTCACGATTTTTGCCGCTTTCCCGTTTGAATTCTCCTACCGTTTACCAAAACCTACTCGTGCTACCAGTAGAACGGTACAACGTGGCACTCCATTCGGTTGTTTCATCGGCTATCTACTTTGTGTTTTCATATTTCTTCGTTCTTACGTGTTGCTTCATTACCTTACACGGGGCCTGAAATCTTATCCGCGTTTCTATCCCAAGACCTTAGACCAAGCCTTCTCACCACAGCTTGTGCAGCTACCGTGTCAGGTAAATCTGCTCACTCTTTTTAGCGATTCCAATTAACTCCTTTCGTCTTCCGTTCTTAGATGAACCTCTTAAGGTTTCAGTTTACCACTTTGGATGTCGCTTTTAAGGGCAGTATAATACCTTAAAGACGATGAATTAGTTCTACAGAAAGAGTGAAATTAGGATATATCGAGAATAAGTTATTTAAAGCAGAAGAAGAGATCGACTTTTTGGAAATCATCAGATTCAAGTGTTGGAATTCCACAGCTCTCAAAGAATCGTTTGGCCAAATACTGTTAAGGCGATATGGCTTTCCTCACTGCAGTAGCGCAACAACAAATGTGTATGTGGTGCTCGTAAACTGCCTCATGAATGGGAAATCCGGCCAAAAGGCAAATAATAGAAGTTGCCGATCCTAATTTATAACTCCTAACGACTACCCGACAATAATAATACTATAAATATTTTATGATTGAAACTTTGGAGGTTAACGTTGAAGGATGATATCAAACAATACAAAATGTCCAAAAACAATGAGGATCAAGCGAGTACCTATATGTACATATCTGAATTTGAATTTTCTTTCCCGACATCATGGAGAACGTATTCCAGGAGTCAGTCGTGAGGTCTCTCGGAGTTTCAAAACTCTTCCGGTTCAAGTAACCAAATGAAAATAAACACTGGATATCTGATCCAGAAGACTCGAAACTATATCGTAACCAATGCTCTAATCCTCGCTCTAAACATGGCGATATGGTAGTTCGTTGCACAGGTCGGTATCGTAACACCATGCCTCTTAAGGCCATTTTGATAGCAATTAACTATTTATCACTTGAAACGCGTAGATCGAAAAGAATCTTTCAGCGGATTATATCCATTTTATTTTTACCCAATCATTCTCCTGTTGGAGAAACTGCAGCTCATGCATGCGTGTTAATAAATTTTCAAGAACCTCACGGTATTAAAATTATTCCTGCACCAGATCAATTAGAAAAACCACACCACCGAAGTCAACCAAACATAAGCTAGCAATGGGGCTGAAACAAATTATTTACGGTAAGTCATTTTAACTCTATGATGCGTTTTCAACTATAGGTGTTGTAAGAATCTATATTCTCCAAAAAGCAATAACATCGAATAAGCTATTCAGAAGTACCATACAAAAGTACATCATTTTAGGCAAATTTTAAGTTGGCTAAAAATTAACTAAACTTAAATATTTCATTTTTTTTAGTAGGAACTAACACTGATCTAACATGGTCTTCCAGCCAAATTCCTCACTCGAAAACGCATTTCCTTTATTATTCAATTATTCCTTAAAAACTCTTCCACCCACAAACAAACGAAGAGTGCTAGGCATTTAAGGGGAGGAGAGGGGATTGCTGGGAGAAATCCAAAGGAGACAGGAAAGATGGACACAGAGCATCATGATTGGCGATGGGTCGTTCAGGAATTGTCGTTACACCGTTTGTAGCACGTGACCATAAAAAACCTACCGTCACCGGTAGATTACCGACAATAATTTAAATATTATAGAATATTATAAAGCAAATAGACCAGACTCATATGGAAATAAATGAAAAGAGAAAGGAAAATACATTGAAGTAGTATGCAATACGGAACCAGTTTTTGGTCACCATAATATTAATAACAAAATGATTAAGTGGTCAGAAGGTATTAGGTTTTGGGGAGGCACGTCGGATTACATTGTATCGCACCGTAAAGGATAAAAGCAATAATCAGCGATACAATTCATTGAGGCATGCGAGAGGCAAATAAACAAGAACCAAAAACCACGGGAAAAGACACAAACTCAACGACAACCACGACAAATGCCAACTAGCCAGGAGCGTAAGTGAAATAATGAGTCAATTAAAAAACGCTATCGAAATACGAAGTACTCGCATACTCTTTCCTTAAAGGACTCCAGCGTCATTCACTTAAACTGGCGATAAAAACCTTGAGTCAGTTTAAGCTAGACCACGAGACTGATCCCACACGCTTCATTATGATATACATAATTCCCTTGTAAACATTTTCGTGGAGCAGTATGAAATCAATTGTTGGAAATAGTTATTGACCACATATCTGTGAGGGGAATTACACAAATCTCATTCTAGTTCCCGGTCGAGATCGGAAACCCGGAACTGTAGACGGTGAGGCCAGCAAGGGTTGACCGATATCTCTCGAACTTGATGATTCATAACCTTTCGACACTAATATTTTCGGTTGGAATAATAAGATCGAATAATGAGAAAACGAGATCCGTACTCACCGACTGCATGAATCTTCAGATACTCGGATTTAACCAGTTAAGCACACGACCGCAGAAAACTGGGATCTTCGGGCACATGCAACGGTCATCAACCGCGGCGGCAACCTCCTCACTCGCTGGAAAATGACACACGTCTGAGCAGACGAAGCTGAAGGGAGAGCCAACGTCCAGAGTTGGTTATCTCCCAAATCGTTTATCAAGAAGAGCGCACACTGAAGATAACGCTAAGGAGAACTGAATACTTTTGAGCACGTTCGACAGCGTTGAACTGCTTTTCCAGAAACCGGTTGTCAGGGAAACAACATCAGCCAACCTAAGACTACTTCTTCCGAGAAACTCCTAACGGCTCGACTAAAATATTGTATTATATTCCGAGAGAATAATGTTATATTTTTCTCAAAAACAGCTCCAAGACATTTCATGAAACTTTCCGACTCAAATTTTCTTCGTATGACAAATTCATTGGACAATATCTCATATTCGGGAAAATTTATTCAGGGTATAATCTGGAATGATGGACGCGAGTAATGCGAAAAACGAGATCTTAAATCCAGAACAATTTCCTTTCAATCATACTAAAGAATTAAAGAATCAATATTTCATAAAGTCAGTATTTGTTAAATATTGTTAACGGGCAGAAACTTTAACAGTCCACTCCTTTCCAGAAAGCAAATCACGCTCTCTCAAGTGATGTAATGGTATACAGAATCCATTTCCAAGAAGCACCCGGCCTAGACGGACTGAGTATAAATACTCGGCATTTACAAGATCGTTAATTCTAAAAAAAACGCACTGATAAAAGGAAGCTTCAGGTGCCCCAGTTCTGAAAAAGAGTTGTCCCTGTTCTCTAATAAAATTAATTCCCTTTCTCCAGAAACAGATTTTACCACCTGTTTCTGAGAGAATATTGAGAATAGAGAGAAATGAGAGAAAATTCTTGCAATTGGAAGAAACCGCTGTTCTGTGAAAGGCAGAGGCGCGTTTAGATTGTGCAACTGAGTTGGATATTTTCTACCTTTCAAGTGATCCGAAAATTCATTTCTCTTCCTTCCTGTCAATCACTTTCATACGTCAGCATTTTTCACCCGATGTACGCATAAAAAGAAAAACTTCTCATACTTTCTCATTTTACTCCTACTCCGCTCATTTAGCCTCACTTATTTCCTTCTATGCCAATTTCCAATGCTATTTTCGGCCAATGCCACCTCATCCAGTCGCTTCAACAGATGCAGAAATTGAACTTGGTGGAAGAATGTTTCAATTAGAGAAAATGCGAATCCTTCCGCACATTCCTTTCAGGTCTGAGCCCGAGAAAAGACGAATTTAGGGGTTTTTTTAAATATGTACGGGGCAGATGGAAAAAGTATGCCATGGGTTGGGTGAAGAGATAACTACATTTTGCTAGCTGGATGAATACACTCCATTGCCTGTGGACTGTACGTGGACGTGATACAGATAAGACAACTCTAACAGAAAGACTTCCTCCACAGGAGTAACATCATCGGTCCACAAAGACTAAAAATGCGTTTGTGATAAGACGTAGGAAGTGAAATAGGTCTTGGACAACCAGGGATAGACATTTTCGGATGGAATATAATAAATCATGGACAGACGTAAACTGGAATGTTTTGTATCTTTTCTGAAGCCCTTAACAAATTTGTCTTTGACAGACCACTTCTATAAGAGAGAGAGAGACAGAGACACCACATTTTGGAGTTCCAAATTACCTTCGCATTAAAATCTTCAAATCTTACGACATTTGTCATTAGAAGATGAGTAAAATAGCTTTTCAGATTTAAGTTGTGCAGGCTGATAATCTATACTAGTGTTTCTCAAACTTTTTCGAGCCACCGCCCTCCTAGGATCCGTTAACCTAGAGGTATGTTCGACTCTACAACTCTATACTCTCCCTATCTATAGCTTTAAAATAATAATCAAAATCGTAAAACAAGATAACAAAATGTGGATTATTGAAATAATTAAATTAAAAACACTCATTAGTCAAATGTTTATTTAGAATTCAATAGATGTATATTTTTCATATCACATTCATGCAAAAGACTTAATATACAACAAAAGGAACTTAGGTGAGAATATACTTTTTACATACGTGTAAAAATAAATTATCCAAACAAATAATTTTAAGAGAGCTTTCTTAGAAGTTTACATGCCATTTTTTACTTAAATTGAGCAATTATATAACGTGGGCATTTTCAATTTATAAAAATAGAACTACCAATCATGTTTTGTTAAAATTAATTAAACAATTAAGTGACTATTGGTTAGAGTTTTTCATATTCTAAAAGTCGTTTAAGGAGATTATATTGCCTAGTTAAATAACATATTTCCATCAAATAAAATGTTCATGGGATGGATGGGCTTGATAACCTGATACCAGTTTTCCAACGTCCGGTTTAATGTCACTTAGCAGGAGTCTTAAAACACCGCGTTCACAAACCTGAAGTATGTTTCTCTGCTTGGAAATAAGCTGAATAACAGACTAAAACCACGTTCCGCCAAATACGAAGTCGGAAATGCAAATTTTTAACCACCGTTCATAATGCAGAATAACGATCGGAAACATCCTTCTGTAACCAAAACTCTTGATAACTTATTTTAAACTTTGGTTTCAATACAACGTCATTTTGTAGTCCAATCCATTTTTCCTCTAATACTCCAACTTCCTCTATATCTACTAACGGATTAATCGCCCAGTCTGGAATTTCCAACAAAAGAAGATCGGAGAGTGCTCAAATCGCTGCGTCATATTTTTATGCAAAGTGGCTAAATAGTCACAAAAGACGGAAATCATCATTACCCATAGCAGCTTGCGCTTATACCTTATGCAGGGAAGGAAGTGATGAAGCTCGCGCTTAAATAAAATCAACTTGGGAAATCTCAGAGTCACCACAGATTTTGCCTTTATAAGGTTAGTATCATTTCACCGTAATTGTAAATTCATTTCATTGAACTTTGCAAATAGTTCAGACAAAAATACAACATCACTCCTAATCTCTTTTAGGTTGTCGCTGAGAAAAGCATCTTTCTCCTCAAAAAACAGCACGACAGTGCCAAAAAGATTATAGAATCGCCTTACATAATTGCCTTTTGATTGCCAACCTACGAACTTCCGTGTGTAGTTACAAAGGTTTGAAATTTTCGTCGTTCTCATAACACAACTCTCGAAAAAGTCGATAATTAAGAGTTTTGATTTTGTTAACCGCTATAATTACAATGTTTAAGGACCTGTGAAGGCGATCACTTAGAATTTTAGCCCCTAGATATTGTCGGTGAATGACACAATGAATAGCAAAAATATTGGGTACATATTTTCTCAAGTATGCAATACAACCATGGTGATGACCAGTGCCTAGTCTAATCTGTTCAGTCTAATTGCCTTGTAAACAACAACTATTGAGGTGGATTTTCATCTTTATTAAAGCATACGTAAGTCAGAACACAGATTCCTTCTCTGACAAAGTTGACTCGTCCAACTGTAATGCAAATTCTGTTGTTCTCAGGATGCTGCCTAATATATCTTCCAAATGTCCATCCATCTCATCTATTCGTCGTTGAACTTAATTGTTGCTTAGAGCGAAATAATATTTCTTTAGCTCCTATTTTGTCGTTATGAATCATATTACTCCATGCAATCCCCTAAATAGTTTTATAAGAAAGGCAGTTCAAGGGACTGTTGCGGTGAAATTGGCCTTGGTTCAATTTTTTTATACCTGTATGTGCATTGGTTCAACTAAAGTCTATTCCATAGCAAGGCAACCTTTTCATTTGATGATATATTATCAACAGGAATTTTGTGAAGAAGTATGTTTACTACTCAATTTACTCGTGAAGGCGAAATATTTCCAAAGTTTTCTTTTCATCCAAAGAATTATAGTGAATATTACCCATTATTTGAAAAAAGCTATGCTTAAAGGAAATGCACAATGGCAGCAAAACAGTGACTTGGATCAGTGTACCGGGAATTTATTTAGTTGATATCTAGCCGGTAAAGGGAAAGTTCAGTCGTATACAATCGTGAGTGATTCCCAGCTTAGCTGCTCTAATATTTTGGATACGCTACTAAGTTTATCATAACAACGTTTTACAACTCTAGCTCCTCTACGCCGCAGGCGATCCAATTCGGCAATTGATCCAACTTCGTGAGGATCCCGTATACTTGCAGCATATTCTAAATGTGGCCTAACCAGCGACAGATAACATTTATCTTTGACCTTTTTATCACATTTACCTAATACTCTTCTAATAAATCCCAATTTGTTGTTAGCTGGTCCATATACAACCCGTATGTGTTACACCCAGGAGAGATCGTAAGTGAGGGTAACGCCTGGGTATTTAATTAAGTCTACACATTCCATTTCGGTGTTCGCAATGCAATAGGCGTTCGGGAGGGAATTGCAATTTCTCTAAAAATTAATGACTACGCACTTTTTCAAAGTTATACAACTTGGCAATTACAATTAAACTCAAAATATTGCGTATTCATAAATTGTAAATAAAAATTAATTAAGTCAATTTATGAAACTTTTTTTTCTACAGCAAGTCTCCATATTTATATATGTACACATATATATGCGGGTCGCGGTGGTCTAGTGGGTAGAGCGTTGGACTACTGACCGGAGGGTCCCGGGTTCGATTCCCGGGCACTTTGGGCACCTGCAGCTCCACCCAAGCTAGTTGATTTTTCGAGTACCAGATTTTCCTGGGAAACCATAACCGGCACAGGGAAAGGAACTGGCCCCCCTACCCTGATGTGTGAATATTCACACGCCGTCAGGCTTGGTACACGGGTGAGCTCTACCATCACCTACTAAACCGACCTTCGGGTTGATTACTGTGTTTATGGATATATATATATATGTATATATATATATATATATATATATATATATATATATATATATATATATATACCTTTTTATAAAAATATATGTGTTTGTATATATTTATGATATCCTGCAGTTAAGACAGTACAGTAGTACGTAACTAAATACGTTGTATCGTAAGAATCAATTTTATGGCAGCAAAAAAACACTTCGGTTAGTGTATTTCAATTTTCTTTTAACAGACTCCTACAAAAAACCGACACCATTTTTTTTATTTCCGGTAATCTCTCGAATAAGATAAAAAATGGGTGGCAAAATACAATCCGTTTCAAATACAAAGGCGCGACCAATTCCGTAAATAATTCAACCCAAAGATTGACCTTCAAATGCAAGTCTACGCTAGGCACGTATATTGCATCAATTGAAGGAGCATAATAGAAAAACTGTCATTAGATTGGTGTTCGATTAGAAGTCTTCAATCCCATAAACCCCTCCCATGCACTACAACCTTGACGTGGTGGGAGGGTTTGTGCGTTCCGATGACCCCTAGAGCTGTGCTGGCGGGAGCAAAGATAATTGCTCCTGGTAAGGTCACCCATCTAGATAGGTCGAAGGTTAGGAACCAGAAGAAAGGTAGTCCACGCGCAGTCTGTTCCTCAGTGAGACGGTTGCAAAGGCGTCTTATCCCAGTGGGGCGGTCATTTATTTATTTTATTTAATAAACGTATATACCCTACAAGCCACCGTCAGGGTGTGCGGCAGGGGTGAATAGACGCCAGACTAATTTTAACCCGAATATGACCATACCGCGGTCGGACAATGTTATTCTGATCCCTTATCGTTAGTGGAAAAAATGGCATCTTGAATCCATCTGTTCTGCACTTTATCTCTCTAATTTTAATGATATGATCTCTCCTACCGTAGAACGATGGGGGTAACAATACATTTTCAACATCACTGCTAAAGAGACGTCTAATGTATCCAAGAGATTTAATTTATAATTTAACCTTCGCTCCGAGAGTGGTTCCCAGCTTGGCTGCTATAATATTTTGGATACGCTACTAAGTATAGCAAGGTTATGCGATTTTCCAGAAAGAAAAAGGCTAAGCTAAACGTTAAAATAAGAGGGGAAAAAGTGGAGCAGGTAGAACAATTTACCTATCTAGGAAGTGTTTTGGACCAATTCGGTCAAAGAAGTAGGGACGTTAGCGCTATGAATAATTGGGTTCAAACTTTTCAAGAAAAGTTATCAATTTGTCATTAATGAAATATCTGAAATACTAATTGAATTAGGCACATAAACTTTTGCAATTATATAATGACCACATGAGTCTAGTGGCCAATAAACACTTGTAATATGTTCCCGGAAGGATTAAATTACATAGTATGTGTGTGTGTGTGTGGGTCGCGGTAGGATAGAACCTTGGACAACTGATCAGATGGCCCGGGTTCGATTCCCGGGCAAGCCTCTCTGGGCACCTGCAACTACACCCAAGCTTTGTGATTTTTCCGGTACCAGATCTTCCTGGGAAACCATAACCGACTAAGGGAAAGGAACTGCCCCCCCTAGCCTGATTTGATGACTCGTTTAATGACGTGCGCGCATTTCTGGAGGGATTCGCAATTATACCGTTGGCTGGTGGTCTTGGAGGCAGCTAGCTGTACGTACACTCGGCACTCAAGCTTTCGGCGAGGAAGGGAGCGGTTAACTGCAGGACTCCAGTTCGCTCCAGTACAAACCCCTTAAAAGATATGCGAAATGCGCACTTTCGGAATTGAAATGGGTTAACAATTCCCTTAGCCTCCCATCGTCCCAATTCGATTTCACTCTCTCTTGTGCGAAGTCTCCCACTCAATAAAACCCCCTAGCCTCCCCTGCCTTCCCCCCAAAGTCCTCCCCTTACTTGCCGACGAGCATTTAGTCTCGCCAGTTCGCTTTGAGAGCCGGGATGAGCCAGCCGATCGAAGCTGACGGACTCATCGCTATCCAGGGCATATCGTCGAGCTACTCGGGAGAAGACTAAACGGTCGAAATTACGGGCAGCTATATATCATTGGTGAGATTTCATAAAAGCCCACGTGCAAACATGCAGTGGTAAGTTCTTAAGTGGCAGTGGTAAGTCCGTAGTTCTTCATAAACGTGTTCAGTGTGTTAAGTTTCTAATTGCCAGGTTTCGATTAATTATCTAGATCTTAGGGCCAGGTTCCAAAATTGACGGTTGCATGTTGGTACGTATGTAGTCGGCCTACAAAAATTATTTTGAAAGGTGCTTTCTCTTGCTGGCAATCGTATATACATACATTGAGCGAAGGGTTGAATTACGCGGTAAATCCGATCTTCAGCTTGGCTCATTTGTCGTTGGTTATCGTCCTGGGGATGTATTAATTATGGTCCCGTAATTTTCATCACAGGGGATCATGGGGTGGGTAACGTACTGGCTTCCCACCAAGAGGGTTCTACTTTGAATCCTAGAGGCGGCAGGTATTTTTCAGTGGGCTCTCGATCCTTAAGATGAAGGTGCTTTGTACAGAGCACTGAGTGACTACACCGTCCGTCGTTTGGGACGTAAAACTGTGGACCCCATGGCGCCTTTAGTTAAGAGTTCAACACTGCCGACGTCAGGTTTCTCTCTACCCTTCCTCCTTTCTCATCCATCCCTAATGGCGCTAATGAACTCCGCCTTTGACCACCTCCCCTAAAATTACAAATATTGTCGATCCTATGCAACACTGACGTTGCCATCACGGCCGCGGTAGCTTCCAATTCTTGTGTGCACACGTATATAAATTTAGATTTGTGACATCAGATTCTTCGTCATTGTAGACGCTCCACAAATTATAATCTGATTACCTTTTGGTCAACCCCTCGCTTGGTATGCGATTCAAAATGGGGCGAGACTGCAGATTCCATAGAGTGTTAAGTGGATAAAAATTCAACCTGAATTCTGTAGTTCATTCCTCCGTACGCGAAGGTGGCACTCTAATTATTGTCGCGCTCGCCGTCCAAGCACAGGTTGTGCGCTCGAATCTAGCGTCGGGTTGGCGAGGGACTAGAATGTATTTCCCAGGAATCCTTATAAGGAAAACAAAGCAACCATCCCGGCGCATTGGAACATTGGTGAAATTAGCAACCATTTCCTTAATTTTGTCAGTCTTACAAAAATGGTATTTTGAAATTGCTTTCTCTGCAGATACGCTTCAGATGAGGTATCTCCTAGACTGGAACATGTCAAGCTTCCCTCGTCATTTCATCTTCGGAATTGCATTGCAGGAAAATCGCCTGAATAAATGTCCACCTGCTGCCGAGAGGAGAAAATATGGGTAAAATCTTAAAACCTAAGGTTGCTCTGGCTCTACTAAGACAATTTGCCAAATATTTTCACTAATTCCTAAGGATTATAAGTACGATGATGAATTATTTATATTGTCGTAGCAAGTAGAAATGGTGTAAACGTTGATACTGTAATAGAGCCGAAATTAAGGTTACAATGTATTTTCCACAAAACTTCACATTTGTGAAACTAGTTTCAGTGCAATGTCATAATCCTTGGGTACCTTAAGATGATGCCTGTGTTATGTAATTAATGTTGCAAATAAGTTTTGTGGGAAATACATCACATTATCCTTTTATTCAAAAATAAATTTCCACGCAATAAAGCCTGATATTCATTCTATTAAAGGGGAGAACGTTGATCAAGACAGGTGACTATTGCAATATACTAGGGGCGTTGGGTGGAATGGAGGTAGAACGAATATGGAAGGGAAGGATTTATAGTAGTGCATGGTGTCAGCTATTCTTTTTTGGCAATGTTGAGAAGTAAACTGGCTGTACTGTGTGAATGGCCTGAAGTGAAGGCTGTATTTTAGTGCCTTTCCAATACCATCCTTAAACTTTTATTTACTGATGAACTAATGTATCATTTAAGTTAGTTTTATTATTTAGTAATATTAGTTAAAAGTATGTTTTACCTTATATTATTAAATATTTTATCTAATTAGAAAATCATTCCACAATGAAAACTTACTTTTAAAATATGGCACCAATTCCTGGTGATAGCAAAAAATTTTGATACCACTTCTTAAATATGTAGTATCTGCCAAATCAAGTGAGTTTATGTAGATTTTTTTGTATTAAATGACTAGGAATTTTGTTTTATGACCCCTAAGTTGCAACTATAGATTCAAATTAGCTTCTTTTTTGAGAGCAGAGTAGCCCTTGTTGAAAGCATCACATCTTTGGAAAAACAATGCAGAAAGTATCCAAAGAAGCCCAATTTGTATTCATCCCAATGATGCAGGGTTGTTGGTATCTTATTATTTTTTGAAAAAGTCATTTTTCAAATTTCTTCATTAAATTGACATAATCTTAAGATGGAAGTGTGCCATTATTTCTTCTGGGAGGTGTAGTAGCCAAGGGATTAGATAATTCAGATTAACTCGGAAAGGCCAGGCCTGATTCCTGGTGACTTTGGAAAATTCTCAGCTTAACTGTAATTCTTTTATTTTTACAGTGCTCAACATGCAAACCACAGGTAGCCCAAGGAAATGAACTGCCTCATCTGTTCCTTAACTTTGGCATGATACCCTAATTTACCAAACATCTTTGCAACCAGGTGTCAGGTATTCTGTTAAACTTTTTAATCCCACATGCCTTAGGCCTTTGTAAGGTGAACTGCACTCTCATATTTGTATAAATCAATCTTCGGGCTGATCACTGGTTACTTTTGTTTAATCATTTGGTTAGTTTGATTTTCAAATAGTGTTCAAATATGACTTTGTGCCATAGATTTGTGTGAAACCACAGTACATACTAAGCTTATGCTGACTGGAATGTTATTTTCATTTAGGTTAACCAACAACATTAATAAACTCTGTAGGTTGGCATTGATATACCTCACTTAGTGATATGCTGAATTTTGTGACATTTCACTAATCAAAAGGCTAATAATAGGGACTAGTTCCTTTTCTTGTGCAACTTTGTGGTTTCCCAGGAAGATCTAGTACCCAATAAATCCCACAGCATGGATAAAGGATATTGGCCAACCAACATGCTAACCATTGGACTACCACACCCAAAGTTGCTCTTATCATGATTTCATCTTTTCTTTGCATTGAAAAATCAATTCAATAAGAATCGCCTTTTGTGAGTTGGATTAATTAGTCAATTTCTGTCCAGTTCCTTCTTTTAAAATGCATTTTGACAAAATGTCAATAGACAAATACATGAAATCACTGAAGGTTACTCAACTAAGTAAATTTTTGACACTTTCATTTTAGGTGAAACTATAAAAGTCTCAGCATACTAGTTTTGCAAAAAGACAAGGCCCTTGGATTTAATTGTGCGATGTTGCAAGAGGATATAGATTTCAAACTCGACACGAAATAATTATTTATACATTCAATACCAAGTTTACACGTCTACATGTTTAATAAACTGGTTCATAGAATATTGATGTTAATAATATATTCTAAACTCCACACTTTAATCACACTATTTGGTTCCTACATAAATCTCTCGACATATTCAAACTCATTTATGATTCTACTTTTTTCTCCAGGGGAATCATATGGTATAGTGTTCTGGGGATCATCTGTATGCATGTTGAACAAAGTTATCTACATAGGGCCTTGTTCAAAAAATTAAAATTTTCTTACCAGTCCTATGTAATATATATCTGCCATGTGTCTTAATCATATTTAATATCATATATTTCATGCAAATAGCAAGTCACTCATATTAAACAAGAAATCATATCATCAACATATCATAAAGCAGCAATTTCATATAAAACCCCAATGGTAATGGGTAATTTATAACAGATTACTAAACTAATTGAAAATGAATGATAAATTGTGGTTTCAAATTGAAACTCAGGAAATTCCTTCTAATGAAATGTTATTTTTCATTGAAGAAATTTTTAAATAACAAATAAGTGTAATTCTTTTCTTTGCATTTGTCTGTATCCATATTGGTTGTCTTGGTGATGACAGTTTCACTGGCCATCCTGCCAGTGTCTTCCGGCAGAAGGTATTTTTCGAAGGTTTATTGTCAAAGACCAAGAAACATCAACATGGACAATGGATATCCATTAAACAATACATGGAAAAGAACTATCCAATCGGAGCACAGTACTTGACTACCAGCACTATATAAAGTGGACAAGGAAGCCTAAAAAAAAATACCTTAGACCTGAAGATGCAGGTAGGATGGCCAGTGAAACTGTTATCACCAGAAGACCATCAACATGCATGGAGAACCTGGAAATGCAAAGACAAGCAATTCAACGCCGTGGAGACCTTGGAACGAAGTAATTGTAAAGCATAGTTTTTATTACTTACTTAAAATGTACTCTTTTTTAAGCATGTTCATAGTGCCAAAATGTATAATATTTTGTAAATTTCTTTGTTTGAAGACTCCTATGCATACATGTTATGCATGGTCTGTGGACAATAAAAATATTATTTGGGCACTCATTCCTTTAGTTGCTGTGTGTGCGATTTCTTTGTTTCATTCTTTTCTGTTTTTGAGATAATTTGTGATTTCACAGATGGTTAAAAATTTTCTCCTTTGAATGGTGTTCTCGGTGGTGGAGAGATTCTGGTCTTGTTTACTGGTGATTTTCCTCCTGTGATGCCCATTAGGTCACTTCTGTCAAAGCTGTGATGTTTACTGGGTGTTAGGTTTTCCACCACACAAGTTTAACACCCACTTTCAATTTCATCCAAAGTATCAACTCTTCCCTTTATTCTGCCTTTTAATCTAAAATGCCTTTAAAATTACTTAAAAGCATTATCTTCTTAAATTAATTGGCTGTGGTGCTGTTGATGCACACTTAAAACATAAAACTAACGTACTTCTTTCTAGCTTGCATACCGAACATTCTCCCTTCACATTGCATTTTTATTTCCAGTCAATATGCCATGCAATAATTCCAATTTTCTTTAAATTATTCCCAAAAAACTTCTCCCCCCTCCCCTACCATGCTGAAAACTAGTTTTTTTAATTTCATTCCCATTTGATATTTTTCCCATCTCCATGCCATGCCATGAGCTTCCGATAAATGCTTATCCACTGGCATTAGCAGCAATTTTAAGTGATGATATAACAACACAATTTGTTTAAATAAGTGCCAAATTTCCTCTGTTAAAGGATATTAAGCAAGGCAGATGTTATGATTGATAACTGGGAAGACATTTCCCTGTTTAATCTCACCGTTCTCACCTCTCCTACCTTGGACTCACCCTAAGACACTTCTACTATCATTCTGTCCTCATTCTCACATACCAATCTTCTTCATTCCTTGGTCCATATGCTCACCTTTTGGGGATATATAGCTGTCTAGGGGTACATAGCTTATAAGTCTGTAGAAACATGTTGTGAACTTAATTATTGGCCCAGGTGATTTTCCATTAAATATATTTGATACAGTAAAAGATACCTTGTTCCATTTTCCATTTTACTTCATCTCCCTTTTCTTGACAGGAAAGAGATCCCATTGATACTTTAACTTAATCTTAAAATTTCCACATACATATGACAAATATTAAAATATATTTTGTAATCTTTGAAATAAAATAATTCATTTGATCAACATGCACTAAAATACTAATGATCTGAATTTATTCATTCCAGCAAGCCATTCTTAACCATTGTTTATCACAGATAAATTCATTTAGAGGTTTTCTATCCATTAGTTTCAGAAAAATTAATAAAATGTTGAAATTGAGTGAAGTAGCAGCAGTTGTTAATCAAATAATTTCCCTTAAATTGGCACAGATGAATTGCATCCATTTCACTAAAATACCATTTGTATGAAATTCATTACCATTTTAATGAAATCTCTGATATTTCACTGTGGTTATATGTACAGTTTTTAACTGAAAGTTTAGATATTTTTAAATTTTTAAAGGGGAACCAATCTTTTAATCTTAAACCAGTAAATATTTCTTTAGCCCTCTTGAGCACACACATTTAAGTTTTTGTGTAAAACATCCTAAAAGTAGTCTAAAAAAACAACTTAAAATTCATAATCATATTTCAATTGTCTTCCCTCAGGTCTTCCATTGGATACTTATGCTAGACGAGAAGAGCACCATCCATGGGAATCGAGGTTGATCAGCAAGCTTTCTCACCAAAGGAAATAAGGAGCAAAGGTGTAAATTTCCTTGCTGGTACCAAGTTGGACAGTGCCGTCAGCATATAAAGAAGTGCACTTGATGTGGGTGTCAGTCTTAAATGAGGCCTCTGTATAGACTGCAACTTCTACACAACTAACTTTGAGGATTGTGGCTTGAGGATTTTTCAGTAAAATGCTTTGGTTAATAAAGGATATTTGGAATATTGATGCAATTTCTAATACACATTTATCTCAACAAATGTATTTGAGTAATAAAGATGAATGAAACAATGGCTCTAATTTTTAAGCCTTTCTTTGTGTAACTTTTGAATGACTAATTTTGCCTTAATATGCTGTGTAAGAATTAGAGAGAAATACAGAAATTCATCTAAAAAATGTTTTCTGAGGTTAGCACCAAATAAAAATGTTGATTTGAATTGTTGCCTGAAATAGAGAAAACTATAAAAGAACACATTCTAATAATCTCCAAAAAATGCCATTGTGAATATATTTACACCCTCTGCCATACATTCCGCAATGTGGGTTAATCAGTTCCTTAGGAACTAAAACAATTATGAGTAGATAGTTCAACTTGAATAGAATGTCGATATTTCCTGCAATTGGTGTGAAACATTATCGCATTGATTGTTTAAAGCCAAAAAACCGTGAAAAAGACATTATTTCAATTAATCATTAGCATGAATTAGTTGAGTAGATTTACAAATGTAACCGTAACATTGAGTGCACTCTAAATAATTGCTCTTTGGTTAATAAGGTGTAATTCATGATTACAATAAATATGAGCTATATTTGCTCGCACCGGGTCAAAAATTACGTCATGCACCGAACTGAGCGAATTGCATAATTAGAGTTAATTGGTCTCTCGCATGCGAAAAAGCATGGTAACGAATGGCTTCAAAGAACCGGCTCACGCTACACAAATGAGTAGCTCCATCGATGGCCATGCGTACGAGGCGTATCGGGGCACCGTGAGGTCCAAGGTGAGGTGCTAAGGCTCCCCGAGAAAATATGCGTGCATTAAAGTCCCCAGTCCACACTGCGAAAATATTCTAAGTCCAGAGCCCCTCGACAGGCGAAAGAGGCGTAGAGGCAGGCAGATGCCTTGGATTCGTCGGGTGAGAGGGCCTTGCCGAGTCCGAGTTGATTTTGAGCAAAAATCGGCTAAGTCCGTAGTTTTGCAAGACATATACCAGTTTTGAACCAATATTTCACAAGTAACCCGGTAGCCCGGGGGATAAGAGGCGGATTGCGGAGGCGAGACTATAGCGTATGTTACTTCGATTCCGTTTTGCTGCCGAATTTTTTTTTTTGCAAAATATTTTTCGATTCATTAATTTTCATGTTAATTGTCACCAGGGATTTTAACGGTAGCTTCAGGACGCCGCGGGAGATCAGGAAAACAATTAAATATTGAATATTATTGTGAGGAGGGCTACCATTTTTTCCGGTGCCCCGCCGCCCGGCCGGAAAAAATGGTAGCCCTCCTCACAATAATATTCAATATTTAATTGTTTTCCTGATCTCCCGCGGCGTCCTGAAGCTACCGTTAAAATCCCTGGTGACAATTAACATGAAAATTAATGAACTAAAATTAATTAAAGGATTGGTTGAGAATTTGGTCAACAGATGGCGCATGCCTTCACTAAATGCAACCTCCTCAAGCATCAGCACATCCTAATACATTCTTTTCCCACTAGAGGCACCAACGTGTAATTTCGACATTCAATTTTTACATGACCATACAAAATGCATTGCGTATTTGGCGTTATGGGGTTGGTTCGAATTATGTTAATATAAAATATGACGCACCCTTCCGATTACTTCCAGCGTATTCTTATAGAATGTGCTGGAACTTCCTGATGTACTTAAAAATTATAGTAAATGTATAAACGGAGATTTAAATACTAGATAATGCTCAAATTAAAAATGGGGCGCCAACCGTAATGGTTGCAATATCTCGTATTCAGCAATTCACGTAATTTGTTTCAATGAAATCTGCCAGTTGTGAAATATAGAAGTTATGTTTGATCCTGAACACTTGAATATTAGTTAATAATAGTATTTTCCAGAAATTCCTCTAGAACTTTATCTCAAAACTGTTTCAATGGTGCAGTTGAATTATGCAATTCTATCCACGGCACTGGTTGCAACTTTCACATTCTCTTCATTACTGCAGTCAGTTAATATTTTAATACACCATCATTAATGCAAGGATATATTCAAAACCTTTATTTCAAAATTCTAGAATACAGATGTGTCAACTAAATAAGTAATTTCTTCTTGAACAATGCACCGAACAAAACTATTTCTGAAGACTCATTGGTTTTGGCGAAGCCCATGTCCATGATATTTCAGGGATGATATTACTGCATCTCCGATTAAGTTTCATTGGCATTCACCCAAATTCAAATTAAGTGCACATAAACATGTTCAGAATATTTTGTCCACATGAAAACTTGAAGTAATAATTTACTTCCTTAAACTATGACATGGAAAAACTTATGCATGCTTTCAATTGTACCAGAAAATTAACTTTACAAACTACTATCCACACCTCACTTTATATGTCATATTCTTAAATTATTCATGTTTACCTATCAATGGAATCATGGAAGAGTAGACGGAGTAATCGGGTAGGAAATGTAAATGCAGACCTTTTTGATTAGCAATGGGGTGCTGAAAACTGTAATACAGGGAGAACGTTAAGCCAGGAAGGCGTGGTAGTAGTAGAGGGATAGTAGACGGAATGGAATAAGGAGTTATGCATTGTAGAGGGGTCTATTTCAATGTTGGATGTTGGGTTGTTTAGTTAGGTGAAGTAAGGAAGTTGTCGCTGTACTCTTTGATAGTATGTTTTCATCATAAACCTACCTTTATCGGTAGATTTATATAATAATTATTAGACCTATATTAAAGAACAGGAAAATATAGCAATCTAATAAAAATAAGATACCAAAAAATTTAAAATAAAAAGATTAGAATCAAGTAATAGGTTTGACTTGAATGGAATCTGATATCAAAACAAGGAACATGAATTGGTAACTGTAGTTCAAAACTGTTTATGAACAGCAATTTATTGGACCAGACTAACCTGCCAATTGCAGAACTATATAATATCTTACACCAATGTAAGGGTTTTAATTTTAATTTTAGGGAAACTTTTTTGAAAACTTGTTTGCCAAAACAAAAAACTTGAGTCAAAAGTATAGCAGATTCTTTGCTATGGTTACTTTACTGCAATAAACTCATTGGTGTTTGTTTACTGTTTTTCCAACTTGAATAATTTAACACATTACATCACACTTCAATTGAATCATCTGAAATTCATATTTTCAACCACAGGCACCTACCTACCTTCCTTTTCATTTGGTCTATCAGTTGCAGGTGGTTTCTGGCAGTTAAAAAATGAATGGCTGTCTGTTAAATATTTTTTAAAACATTTCATTACTCCAAAAAAATTACAGGAAAAGTCTTTATTTACATGTTTCATGTTAAAGATTGGATTACATGAAATGGGGATAAACCTATTAATTATAAAAACAAAAGAATAATCAAGCCACATCATGAAAAACCACTAAATACTTGGATGCTAGGCACCACTGTGATATAAACCATGAAAAATCACAGTAATCAACCTAAAGGTCTGTTTGGTTAGCGATGAGTTCAATCAATACTAAGTCCAATGGTGTGTTAAATTCACGCTTCATGGAAGGGGGGTCAGTACCTTTCTCTGTGGTGCTTATTGTTCCCCAGGAAGATCTGATACCCAAAAAAAACAGCTTGGGTGGAGCTGAGGGTACCTTAGAGGCACGACTTCAAATCGAACTGGGACCCTCCAGTCAGCAGTCCAGCACTACTCCCAGACTGCCACTTCTCCCAAAGATATGTTCATTTGATTTCTTCCTCTACCATCATAGCAAGGGTAATTTTTGACAATTATCACAAATGTTGGAAGCAATTAGTTGAAAAGCTGACACTAACTCAGTTTCTGTAAACAATACCTATTACGATGATTATGAACAAAATTACCATAACAAATGTGAATATTTGAAAACACTCTCATTCAAATTTCTTCATAGACCGTTACGGACTGATTGATTACATGTGTGATTTGTCAGTTAACCAGATCTCCCTGGGAAACCAGAGCTGACTCAGGGAATGGAACTAGCCCTATCTTATTATCCTGTTATGTGAATTTCACACATGTTACTAATGATAATTATTACTTTAAGGGGATATCTCTCATCAAACCAGCCCTCAAGTAGAATTGCATAGTTTTAATTTCAGATCAATGAGGCAATTTCTCACACAGAAAGTAGAAATTATAGTCTGATAGGAAAGAATCAGTTTTCAACCCCCTACAGGTCCACCCATCTTCATTTCAATTGATTATTGTCTATTATCATTTTCGAATATACATTTGACTCTCCTTGCTTGTACTTGGGACCAATTATTATTATTAAAATTTACATGTGCAAATAGACAAATGTCAGGTGGCACACAAGTCCCAAGTGTTACAATAAACTTGCCTTGGAAAAATAACATGGTTTCTGAAAAAGATAATAAATAAAATAAGTCTGAAAAAAGAAAAAATACACTTTAAGGAAATGTCCAAACACCAATCTGTAGTACATAAAAAAAAAAGAAAATCCCCATTTCATTAACATTTGTTTCCCAATCAACAAGAAAAAAAAATTAAGCTGTTACATTTAATTTTATACAACACATCAATCAAATGATTACAGAAGTTGTTTACATCTTTTCTTAAAAGTTTGGACTCTGTTAGGAAAGGGCTTAAAAATTTTTGCAGGTAAATTGTTCCAATCAACAATTGTTTTATTTAGAAAAGAAAATTTTTTTTTATTCGTTCTTTGTGCCCGGCATTTTACCTTACATTTGTGGTCATTTCTCCCTATAAAATTCGGGTTCCCCGCCTCTTTCCTTAGATCTGCCCAAGCCTTCTCCCCATTCAAAATGCGGAACATTCCACAAAGTCTGCTTACTTTCCTTTAGTTTGTAAAGGTTCCCAGCCCAGCGTTTTTAGCATGTCAGACACACTATCCATCCTCCTATGCTTCCCCAGTACATATCGGGCAGCCTTTCTTAGCACCTTTTCTAGTTTTTTGATTTGTCCTTCTTTATGAGGGTCCCATACTAGAGAAGCGTACTCCAAAATTGGTCTTACCAGGGTCTGATACACCTTCTCCTTAGTTGCTTTAACGCTCCCTTTGAGGTTTCTCATGACCCAATGAAGAGTTTTCAAAGCTTTCTTAAAAATGTAATCCACATTTAGCCCCCACCCTAAATCCTTGGTTAAATATACACCTAAGTATTTGCAACTATCACTTCTAGGAATGACATTTTCTGAGAATTTATATTCCCTATTGTTTCCATTTACCTTGTTACTAAAGGTGATGGATTTGCATTTGCTAACATTAATATCCATCCCATTTTTTGTCACCCACTCCGCCATTTTATTAATGTCCCTTTGAAGTATGTTGCGGTCACTGTCATTTTCTATTTTCCTATAAATGATACAGTCGTCTGCAAAAAGTCTTATCTGAGAAATAATATCTACTGGGAGATCATTTATGTATATTAAAAACAAGAGCGGGCCAAGTACGCTTCCTTGTGGGACACCCGATGTTACCCTTGTCTTTTCAGAATAGACTTCTCCTAATTTGACCCTTTGTGATCGACCTTCCATGAAGTTTTTGACCCACGAGATTACTCTTCCATCAGTGTGCAGTGGCAATTGGCCCATCTTTAGCACTAAGAGATCGTGGTCAACTTTGTCAAAGGCTTTTGACAGATCGACTATTATACCATCCACTTCTATTCCCGCATCCATAGAGTCAAGCATTTCTTGGCAGAACCCTAATAGCCGAGTTTCGCAAGAGTGCCCTTTTCTAAAACAGTGTTGGCGACTATACAACCAATTCTCACTCTCCCACAAATCCCAGAGATAATCAGCCAATATCTTTTCTAATAGCTTGCATACAACAGATGTCAAGCTTACTGGTCTATAATTATCAACTTGTGCCTTATCTCCTCCTTTGAAAATTGGCGTAACATATGCCTCCTTCCAATCATTTGGCAGGGCGTTATTGTTTAAGGTAACATTGAATAAGTGATTTATATACTACCTTGATCAAAAAGTTCCCGGAATAACCACCGTGTGGCACTCCCATCGTTCCGATTTGAGTTCTGTTTTTTTTGTTAAATTGGTACATCTGTTGTTGATATTCCCTTTAAATCTTAGTGTCATAACTTGACATTTGCAAAAGTTACGTAGCCAAGAGTACATCTATCTCTGTGTGTGTTGGCGATTTTTTACAATTGCAGAAATGGATTTAAATTTGCAACAACGAACTTTTATTAAATTTTGCGTAAAAAACGGATTTAGTGGCGCACGGACGTTGGAAATGTTGGAAAAGTGTTTCGGCAACGATTCTCTAAAAAAAACGGTCGTTTACCAGTGGCATGAGCGGTTCAGAAGTGGTCGTGAGTCAATCGAAGATGATGAACGCAGTGGCAGACCATCGACATCGAAAGTCGGTGAAAAAATTGATAAAGTAAAAGAAATGTTGGTCAATAACCGCAAATTAACCATCAGAGAAATAGCGGAGGACTTGAACGTTGCCTATGGATCCGCCCAAGACATTGTGGTTAATGATTTGGGTTTCCGTCGTGTAGCAGCAAAGTTGGTGCCAAAAGACCTCAATTTCATGCAAAAAAGAGACCGTGTTGACGTCGCAAAAGACATGATTTGCGAGGCTGAATCCGATCCCACATTCATCAAAAGGATCATTACTGGAGACGAGACGTGGGTTTATGAGTACGACACGCAATCCAGACATCAGGCAAGTGAATGGCGTTCACCAAATGAGCCGAGACCAGAAAAACCACGTCGTTTTCAGTCAAAAAAGAAGGCAATGCTGACGGTTTTCATGGATTACAACGGTGTAGTGCATCATGAATTTTTGCCAGAAGGCCAGACAGTAAACAGAGTATTATTTGGGCGTTATGAGACGTTTACGTGAAGCAATTCGCCGAAAGAGACCAGAAATCGTCGCACAGTGCGTCGAGACCGTCGTTATTCGTAATCTTTTCGCTTCGCTAATTCGCTATCATTATTCATAATTTTTTGACGAAAAATGCAACAAATACCATCCAACAGCCACCGAATTCACCTGATTTGGCTCCCTGTGACTTCTTTCTGTTCAATCGAGTTAAAAAACCATTACGGGGAACGCGTTTTAGCAGCCGAGAGGAAGTAATGGAAAAATCGCAGGAAGCACTGATGGACATACCGAAAACCGAATATAAAAAATGTTTCGAGGATTGGATCAAGCGCTGGCATAAGTGTGTTGCAGTCGATGGGGATTACTTTGAAGGGGACAATATAGATTTAGATGAATAAACTAGTATTTTTAATTTTCTGAATAAATTCCGGGAACTTTTTGATCAAGGTAGTAATTTGAAACTACACTACCACCCAATTTGAGCAAGTCAATTGAGATACCGCCGGGCCCTTTTGATTTATTTGCCCTCATTTTCGTTATTTTTTTATAAATTTCTGCGCTCGTCGTTTTAATACTTTTGGTGTTTAATATTATCTCTACTCCTTGTTTACTCAGAGATGTATCTACCGGATCCTTTTTGTTTACCATCACCTTAAATACACTTGCATACCAATTATTAAATGCATCAGCCTTTTCCTTATCGTCAACGATTAATGTTCCATCCCATTTTTTTAAAGCTGTTATGTTTTCCCTGTTGTCTTTCCTCATCCGGAGGTACTTATAAAATTTATTTCCATTATCTATCCCGATTATTTTCTGTAGAAAACTTTCTTTGGCTATTTTCTTTTCTCTATTTAATTCACGATTGGTTGGGACCAGTTGGACATGTGCACCCGTTACCATATTTTCCATTCATTCAAGTATTCTACCATCTAAAATCTACCATTTCAATGACACTTTTAACTTTCTGGAGGTATCACATGGGGCAGCAATCCAAGATTCACATGATATCTGTGATATCCCTGGGCTGAAGCTCTTGTCACTGAACCGTAGGGAGGGTCTCACCATTTATGCCTGAATCTTAGTTAATCTCATGTTCTAGTCTGCTCCTGAATTTTTACTCAAAATTTCCACATTTTACATAACTCTTGTGGAAGTAGTTCTTTGTATTTATTGAATGTTTAAGAGTTATTTCCAGTAAAGCAATTTTAATTATGACTTGTGTACTTTCATGAAATGCATGTTCTCAACAAGGATGAAAAGAATTTCAATGGAGAACTTTCAACAGTAGGTATCAAGTTATAAATAAACAATTTGGATTTATTTAACCAAAAGTGAGACCCACTTCCATCAAAAACTCACCACCATTGCCACGAATACTGCCCACATGTAACCACTAAAATTGTACCTTTTACCACTGTTATACTGCAACAATCAGGATTCAGAAGCATCTGTAGGACAAGTCATAACCATTACACATCACTATTACAAAGCTACAAGGGCAATGAATTTCAAAATGAGACCTTGTTGAAGTTTAACTTGATCGCAAATTCAGTTAGTAGTAGTTTCAATTACTAAAAATACCCTCTTGCCAATGCAGGTCAACCCTTAATTTTTTCATTGAAATTTTTATTTAATGGCCTACCTCGTAGAAATTTGCAAGTATTCAGGGGAACAAGGTTTCCAGAGAGATTATCTTCATGATTTCCAACAAGTATATTAGAAAACTAAAGTCAAAACTTTTCTCTGTCAAAGAGTCATTATGAAAATATATCATGATCATATTCCTTGCAGTAATCCAATTGATGTGACACCAAACAGCACCAATCTACTATCTATCACCAGTGTTCTCTCTAATTGTGGTGATGAAGGGCTTAGAGAAGACAGGAAATACAATAGAAGTGAGAAATGAAAGGAATGGAGAAAACCGGTGATACAGCAGATGCCCTGCCATTTGGTCCCTCCAAAGTCCTGTGACAAGTCCTTCCCTTCCATCTTCTCCATTCAGCCTTATACCAAAATAACTTTGGTCATTCCCCTCAGTTCCTGAGCTATTCAAATAAAACAACACTTCAGTGCTAAACATTTAAGAACAATTTTGGAGAATATATCCAAGGCAATTATTGTTGGGAGTAACAAAGAACTCTTTTCCCTCTTAGAAGTGACAGAAAATTTGAAATTAGGATTGTCTTAATGGGTTTTGTCATAGATTTAAACCATGATCCTGATTGAAATCCAAATTGTTTACAAACCATTATCATTTTTAGATTATTTCAGCTGGCAATCCCACAAAATCCTTCAAAGCCCCATTTGGGGTTACAATCCATGGGTTCATGAGAATCTGAATATTAAGGTCTATAGAAAAACTGATAATGATCCCTTTGGGTAAGTAAGATTGAATAATTCTCTAAACTCAGATAAAGTATTAAGATTCACTCCAGGCAAGTCTGCATAAATGTCAGTAAGAGTGGAGTTTGTTAATAACAGTGATATTTCAAAAGAAGCGAGCATGCAATTGCAATCATTGCTTTCAATGCAGATATGCAAGTTCCAGGAAATATTACTTGAAATGCAAAACATCTTGTTCATTATAGATTACCTTTCAGGGAGATTCTGCGGCAGGTGAACTGACTTTCTTGGACAGTATGACCGAGCAAAACGGAAATGAAAAATAGGCAAGTACAGAGAAAAAAGTCAAGATTTGAAAGAAGGATGTAGAGAGAGGGGGCTGATACAAAGGTGAGAAATAGGTGAAAGAAAGGTTTAATGTGTTAATTACAGTAACAGAGGGTTAGGCAATGACTGGGAAATGATGAATTAGTCATCTTGGGTTTTCCACTGCTTTGTTCTTTTTGGTCTGATAGCAGTATTGCCATTAATCCAAACAATTTCATAATTAAAAACATTACAGGAGGCATTTGCAAAGGGAAAGGTTAATGTGACAAGTCTTATATTGCCCATTCATACAGAAGTCAACTGTTACTTGCAATAACACAATAGAGACATTGAAAATACAAGCAATTCTCTTTGTTGGTGATTGTATAAAATGTGCAGAGTGGCCTTTGCTCAACATGTAATTTGGGGAGAAAATTAATCGCCATTGAGAGCTGATTCTTACTTGAACTCATCATAGAAGCCATAAAAATCATACGAATAAGCTATGAGTTTCAACAGAGGATGCCCACCAACTCTGTGGAAGTGACAAGTCAAACAGCCAAAACTAAGGAAAACCAGAGACACCACCTTCACATCACTATGGATCCATGAAGGCCATTGAATTTAATATATACTCTGATTATTTTAACCTTTTTCTAAAAAAAAACTCTAACCAGCTTCTTTATTCCCTAGAAACAAGGATCCCAACCATCTTTGAACTCATTGGAGAGAAAACATCCATCATATCACAATCCCTCAATCAACATTGGGTTCATTGTGGTTTTTGAAACAAATTAGAAGACTAAGACAGTACCACACCTGTGTTCTAATTTAAATTTATGCCAAGGTTCAAAGACAACCATTTCACAGAGCACATTAGATATGTGCTCGCATCCAACCAGTGAAAGGAAAATATGAGATTAATTTGGAAAAGTTTTTATTCAATTGAAAGATTCATTTGAGAAAGAAACAAACTCATTCAAAATTTGAATAATATAATGAATAGCTTTCAATTTATTGAAGAACAAATGGTCATCTTTGGCTTGAAACATGCCACTCACTACTTTTTATAGAAGCACTGCAAGGAACATTAAGTCAAATATCTCCAAATTTTCAAAGAAGGGATAAAATATACAAAGATTTAAAATAGCTTACATCACTACATGTAGTGTGAATCTCACTCTCCTCCCTGTCCCCTCTTCTGCCTCAGCAGACCTCATGTGGTAGAGCACACAAATGGTGACACCAAAGTTATGCTGATGATGAAAAGGAGATGTTGCAGACATCAAGAAACAGTTTCTTCCAAAGTGGAGGCCATTCTAGCCTTGGGGTAAGAGTTGAGGTCCATCAATCTTCTTTCTAGATAGGAAGCAAATATTTAAAAAAGTACAGCATTGGGGAGTATGTGATTAAAAAAAGTATCATTCAACCACATGAACAGTTTGGGGGTCAAGGCAATGAAGAAAAAATTCAATAATAAGCCATAGAACCTGGAAAATTTGGTTAAAAAATCTCCCTAATGGTGGATCTGTGTTGTTGAACTGTTATTACTTTTACTGTTCCTGTATATGGCGTCAGAGCTGGATGGCAGATTGTTAAATGGATTTGGTCAACATAAAAATAAGACTAAATTAAGTAAGAAAAGTAACATTTTCGAATGCAGATTGATATGATGGGTATGATAGAGTTTTGAATTTTTTTCTTTGAATTGTTCAATACCTATATGAAATTAATTTAGCATTAAAACTTTATAATTTTAGAAACAACTACATGCTGATTACATTGTCTATAAGTGAAACTATTTTTTCAATTACTATGAAATGCAACATTATGAAAATTCATTAAATTTTGATTTCCTCACAGTCTATGATTTGTTCATCAAAATTATTTCCACAAAATCATTCCAAGATGACTATCAAATACTTAAGTACAATGAAGTACTGCACTTCTCCCAGTTATATTTTGTTTGAAATCTATTTTTACTACTGTAGTAGTTGGCACATTTGTTCACATGCGCTCACATGTACCTAAAGATGGCATAATAATGTGAAAATACTTTGTACATAGTAATAAAAGGACAATGGAATGGTACAAACCATGGGGCAAGCTATCACTCAGTACATACATTTGGGCTGACACAGAATTCTGGTGAAAGAGAACCTGCATAACTTGCACAGATAGGCACACTGGATGTGATACATCTTAGACCTGATAGAAATATCCGAAATATTTCAATTTACGCTTCATTGGTCATTTGAAGATAAGCAAACTTAAGGATCACAGAGTAGGTTCATCTCCATGGGACCAATATTTCAAATAGAAGTTCACGAATCTTCTCATTTGTTCTTGAATAAATACCCTAGGGTATCAACCTGGGAATGGGGGTGGGGAGAGGGCACCATTGTCAGCTTTAGTCTACTTTAAAGGAGAGACACCAAAGGGGTGACACAATTAAATACTCCATTTGATGGATGGACTACTCAATTATAGCATATGGCACCCAAGTAGGGATCAGGACATCTCAGAAAAGTTATGCCCAGCTTTGATTCGAACCCAGACCTTCAGCATGGGAAGCAATACACTAGCTGCTGCACCAACCTGATCTCCTTCATTGAATTCATGTTATTTGGCTAGTAACTAAGAATGGAAAAACATTCTAAAATATTTGAAATTTGATAACAATTGCTGTATGAAGAGTTACAATTTCTTACCAGGTCAATTAAATGGTATCCGTTTTAAATGAGATATATAACTCGACACTAAGTAATTACCTTTACTTTGAACGAATTTTAAGTACATGAAAAGAAATAAGAATAAGCAACTTATCTGCAGAGTTGTTTTCTTGCCAAGTAACTGCTCCAAACATTTGATATACTTATTACATTAATATTCCTAATAGAATAAACGTGGTAGTCTAGAAAACCGAAATTTTACATTTTGCTAAGTGGTCCCCGGAATGATATTCTGATGGATGAATTTGGACAAATCTGAAATGAAAATAGGAATATTATGTGGTATTCATAAATTGAGAAAAACGATTTTATAGGACAGAGTTATGATTTGAATGTTCTCATTCACTAAATTCTAGAGGTTCACGCGGTTTAAAAGAGTTCATCGCGATCTGTACAATCATCGTCATCTCTCAAAAAATCCCTTCGGATCGATTACTAAGACATAAATAGATGACGAGAGTTGCTAAAACTCATTTAAGCCCACCTGGAATACGCGAAGCAGTGTCCAGTAATTCCATAGTCCCACTGGAGTGGCTCAACCTTCCCTCACACCGACATTCACTCCTCGGCTTCCTTCCGCAGCCACGAACAGAATATTTCTAGAGTGTTTGTAGGGGTGGAGGATAAGATTGTTGGGGTGGGGGTCCTTTCTCGCTGATCCATCCGGTGGCTTCGCTCGTGGCGAAGTGGGAGTGATTTCAATGAGCGCGCGTACACTCGACCATGGCAAGCTGAGTGCGGTTCAAGCCGAGTGTCAAATTAGTAGGCTGCCCCTCCAAACTGAGTAGGGGCTGCTGTACTTGCATTTGACACAAGGCTTTTTGGAGACGGTGGTGTGGGCCATTTCATTAAGTCTCCTTATCGTGGACAAGGGTGAGGTGGCCCGTGCCGAGACTATTTCCTACGAAGCGAGCCTTTACAGACACAGGTGAGAATGTAGGAAGGATTTCTATCGCCTTTTTGAAGGAAGTCTCCGCGAAGAAGGCAAAGGTCCCCTTTGTTTTGGTCGCTCAAACAAAGGAAGTTCAGAATTCGAATGAGGTTTTTTTTCCACTCTCAGCAGGAAGTACAAGCGATCACGGCAAATGAGTGCGAAGACTTATAAGGCGACTCTCGGTACGGACCTAAAATCTTACCTTCATAATCTTAATAATTTATTGCTTCAATGTTTCAATAATTTTAATGGAGAAAATCTCTATGAGCTTTTATTACCAAAGAACGACGTTGGCCTAATGTTCACGTACGAAAATATCGCTCTGCATTGTCGTAGTACTTGTAAACCTTTCAAAAGAGTGTGGAAACTTTGGCAATTAAACTGGAGAGATTCAGTGCAGAAGAAATAGATGTAAGATGTAATTTTTCCCACCAACGATAAGGGATCAGAATTAAATGCTTGCCGGACCGCTGTAGGAGAGAAAGGTATTTTGGGTCAAGGGTAGTCTGGTGTGTAATCACTCACCGCCGCACACCCTAGAGATGGCTCGCAGGGCACTAAATCAAACTAAAAGTAAAATTTAATTTTAAAAAATTAATTGAAAACAACTGTAGATGATAGCAGTGAAAAGCGCTTCCATCAAACTTCAATTGGCTTTTTTATTTTTCTTTGAGGAAAGATACAAATTCGATGCAATGATGATTGCGCCATTTAATATGTGAGGGGGAGGAAAAGGGAGATAAATGTATCACAGACCCCCTTTTGAGAAGGGGATGGGGAAAAAGAGAGCTGAATACATGTATAACCTTAAATAAATTTAAAATGGCTCAATTTCGGGTGCATTCAAACCGAAGGGAACAAAGTAAACAAAAAATCCCGAAACCGTAAGAAGGGAACGAGCTCCCCTACTCGGGTGTAAGAGTGAAAGCTGGGCTTTCCTCTCCACTACTCTCCCTTTCCCTCTCTGTCCCATTTCATCTTTGCCCTCCCTGAGTAAACATCATATTTCGCACGATCCCAAATGGACGGGGCGACCTTAAGGAGCAAGAAGACAAGCGAGTGTTGGCCAGGTTATCGCGAGCGGACAACTCTTGGCTTTGCTCGTCGGCGACCTCTCGCTGCAATTTTACTTTTTGTTGAGAAGTTCCCTGAACCTCCCATTTTGCTTTCCCGCATGATTTTCAAGCGTTTTAAACAGCGGGAATATTTTGTCCAGAGTATAATAAGTAAGTAGCCCCTCCATTATGGGCGGAAAGCGTGAATTGTCTCATCCCCTCCGCTGTAAATTACTCTACGAGTATAACTATATTATCACTCCATTAATCCCCGCTATCCTTCAATATCACCTTGCAGAGACCTAAAAAATCTACATATATTTCATTTTTCCATCTCTCTCTTTATAATCTCTAATTTTCCAGTCCTCAACGTTCCAAGTTCCTATTCAAACTGATTTGGTCTTCTGTGCTGCTGCTGTTGGTTTTGCTCTCCAAGGGTTTCGTGAGTTGACGACTGTCGAAACCTTGCTTCTCCCACCATCAGACACGACACATGGCCGATTGGCCCGAGTCCCATAGTTACCAGGACTCATTTTCTCTATACTGTCCGTCATGAGTGCCTTGGGATTAATAATTGAGGTGGTTTCCTGATACCTTCCTCAATAGTGTTCTTAATGTAACACCATCACTCAATCTGCATCACTGGCTGCACAATTGGGGTCAGACGTCTTAGTAACTGTACTGGCAGGAGCAATGATAATGTTCCGATGACCCTAGAGCTCTAGGGATTATCAGAATGCATAAGCCCTTCCACCACGTGAAGGTTGAAGTCCATTGTAGGGGGGTCTTTCATAGGGCCTATTAACTAAACTTTCAAATTGTAATATATAATTCCAAGAAACTGTGGGAGTCACCGTATCAGTAGTCTGGGTTTCTATCTTGAATTCATCCGTGAAATTTTGCCTTTTGAAAAAGTATCCTTTACGCATTTCCTCCTTTACTTAAACAAATAAAATTATTATCTCTACAAGAATAGCTTAATGGTCGCTGACGCCATCCATTATTTAAAATTTTGTGTTTGTGTTCCTAGGTAATACGAGTGCTTATCATAGACATCTTGGCTATAGGCTCTCCACTTTCCCTTCTACTAGCAGACATTTACTTGGACAATTTTGAGCAACTAATGTTTTCCTCAGAGAATCCCCTCATCATAAATATTCTCTGCTGGTATAGATATTTCAATGACGTTTTCTGTGTCTGGACGGGTTCTGACAGACAATTAGACAATTTTTTGAATTTCCTCATTTCCAGAGATAAATATATAACATTTAATAAAGAATTAGAAGCAGTTGGATCCCTCAACTTTCTAGACCAAACTATGACAATTAAAAACAATAGGTTTGATTTTTCTATTTTCTGAAAACAGCGTTATACAGACCATGTCATTCACCATAATTCTAGGTACTATTTCTCTCAAAAATTATCAGCCTTCCACCCCATGTTACACCAAGTATGTTATATCCCCTTGTCTAAAGAGAACACTTAAAGAACTAAGCATCATAAAACAAATTGCAATGAACAATGGATATAGAGAAGAGTTGATTGATAAACTTTACCACAAGAAACTATCCTGTTTAGCCAAGTTAGTTCTTATAGTTCTTCCACATCTACAGAAAACCAGCCACAGTGGCGGAGATTCCCTTTTTTGGCCACTTGTTGTTAAAAGTACAAAGAATCCTCCCAAAGGAAAAGGTGAGACTGACCTTCTACAATAAAATCAAATTAAGCAACCTGTTATGCCACACAAATGACCAAGTTGAACCCCTACACAAAAGTGGGATGCACAAACTCCTCTGCAAAGACTGCAACCAGATCTACATAGGTCAGACAGGAAGGAGATTTGAGACGAGAGTAAAGGAGCACCAAGCAATCTTTAGAAACAACATCTCCATGTCATTCTTTGCTAAACACCTAAGAGATTGTTGCCACAGCAGTGATTTCATTCTTGAAATCCTGCACATTGAGAAGAAAGGCCACCGCCTCGATGCACTGGACCAATTAGAAATCCTTCAGCACACGAATTATGGAGATGTTTTGACCAACAAATTTCTTTCTTCACATTCCCCGTCATTGTTTTTCCCCTCACCCCTCTGACAAGTAACCTGGCACCAAGCAAACTTTTTCAACAATGTAGCAACCCCTCTCAGCCCGCTACTTAATCACCTGAATAATTACCCAGTGTCATTCTCCCTGTTCACAGTAAGCATTCCCCCACTCATCTGTCAACTAATCTCCAATAAAATTAATCTGTATCAATCTCTCCTGCCTGCTTTGAATTTCTTCTGACAATCCCCCTTCTCCCACCCTGCCATGAATCTCATTAAAATGCACTGTGACTATACAACTTGTAAAATTCCATAGATTATTATCAGTAATCTACTGGTTAAGGTAGGTTTTGACTTGCATACAGTGGTACTTCATTTATAGGCTGGCTTTTCTAGACATGAAAAATTGGAAGAGAGTATAGATTATTAACAATTTATGGTATATTCTATGGAAGGATTATCTACTTCAGGAATGATAATTCAAATAAATTAATTTCAGTTGTGACTGACACTGGAGCTTTTTGTTAAAAAGTTATCACTCAAATTATATCACATCTCCCTAACGGTGGATCCTCACCAGCAGTATTTAATGGACTATTTTTTTACTTTAAATATTTCCATAAGCTACACTAAGGTGGCTACTTTAAATGTAAATAAAAATTTGATATGTTTAATCAACAAATTCAATGCCCTGAAAAATTCTGACCTTATTTCAATGTTTATCTATAGGGATTTAATTACACCTAAAGGGATGAAAAGGAAAAAGAATTAAATATGTTAATCTCTTTAACATATAATTGCCTTTTTTTATTCACAAGATTTTAATTTACAGAAGTCTCCTTCATAAGCAATCATGTAACAAAGGTATGAAAAGTCTTTTACTTCATAAAAAGGCCCTTGTTGAACTATCGAGGATATCTCATTAACAACATTGATGGCCAATTTTCACTCTGAATTACTTCACATCATAGCACATAATGTGGGAAAACTCACAGAGTAAGTACATTTTCAATACCTTTTTGATGTTGTTTCATTTTTGAGATCGAGAATTAAGATCCAGTTCAAGTTCAGTATCCTTTTCCACCATAGCCTCCATCGTGGCCACCTCCATAGCCTCCCTTGCCACCATATCCGCCATCATAGCCACCTCCATAGCCTCCCTTGCCACCATATCCGCCATCGTGACCACCTCCATAGCCTCCCTTGCCACCATATCCGCCATCGTGACCACCTCCATAGCCTCCCTTGCTACCATATCCGCCATCATAGCCACCTCCATAGCCTCCCTTGCCACCATATCCGCCACCGTAACCACCTCCATAGCCTCCCTTGGCACCATATCCACCATCATGGCCACCTCCATAACCACCCCCATAACCACCCCCATAACCTCCCTTGCCACCATATCCACCGTCATAGCCACCTCCATAACCTCCCTTGGCACCATATCCACCATCATGGCCACCTCCATAACCACCTCCATAGCCTCCCTTGCCACCATATCCTCCATCATGGCCACCTCCATAGCCACCTCCATAGCCTCCCTTGCCACCATATCCACCATCATGACCACCTCCATAGCCACCTCCATAGCCTCCCTTGCCACCATATCCACCATCATAGCCACCTCCATAGCCTCCCTTGCCACCATATCCACCACCGTAACCACCTCCATAACCTCCCTTGCCACCATAACCGCCATCATAACCACCCTTTCCATAGCCAACTGACATTGATGGGTATGGCACGATCACATGGTGGTGCTTAGGCTGTAAGATGGGGAGACCATAGTTGCATCCGGAAGAGTAGCTTGGGGTGGGATAAGTGATGGACACATGAGGCTTATAGGTGGCAGGCATCCCATATCCATAACCTCCAGAACTATGACCTCCAGCTCCATAACCTCCAGCTCCATAACCACCATGACCTCCAGAGCCATATCCGCCACTTCCATATACTCCACCTCCACTTGCGTAACCTCCAGAACCTCCATAACCACCAGCACTATGGCCTCCATATCCTCCAGATCCATAGCCAGAAGATCCACCATAAGATCCATAACCTCCTCCATAGCTGCCGCCATGTCCATATCCTCCATAGCCTTTCCCTCCATAGCCTCCCATGTCGTGACCTTTCCCTCCATATCCTCCACCCATCCCGTAGCCCTTTGCCCCATACCCTCCTCCCATTTCATAGCCTTTTCCCCCATACCCCATGTCGTGTCCTTTGCCCCCATACCCTCCCATGTCATAGCCCTTCCCCCCATACCCTCCTCCCATTTCATAACCTTTTCCCCCATACCCTCCCATGTCGTGTCCCTTGCCCCCATATCCACCCATGTCATAGCCCTTCCCCCCATACCCTCCCATTTCATAACCCTTCCCCCCATATCCTCCCATTTCATAGCCTTTTCCCCCATACCCTCCCATTTCGTGTCCTTTCCCTCCATAACCACCCATTCCATAGCCCTTGGAACCATATCCACCCATTAAATAGTCACCAGTTGTGGCAGTTGATGGATTTGTGGCTGACAGGAGGAGGAAGGCAGGGAGAAGCAACATTGCCATCTGGAAATATAAATATTCTCTGTTAGAAAAATTCAACCTGATTTGTTTTCCACATGTAATATGCCCTTGTATTGGCAATGAATTAAATGATTATGAAAGGCTAAAAATAGTCTATCCACGCTTGATGTAATGGCTATATAAATGCTAGGTTAAGAACAAATAATCCTAAGCATTAAGTAGAATTCAAGAGGTACAGTGAAATCATTAGAGGCAATGATCATTCAAGATTCAGAGCAAATTAGTCGAGAATGAATGCATAATATGCAGGTGAATAATTAAAATAAATTCCCAAATAATGTAACCAAGATATTTATTAATTGATAGACCTACTGTAATTTTAAATTTAATGCATCCTCCAACTCCCACATTTTCCATTGGATAGTACACAAAATTATAAATAAAAATGAATCAAATAAAGTTGAATACTTTTTATCTTTCTATTTGCAAAGAATTAAAATGTTAGGAAAAGCAAAAATGATCTTATAGGAGAAGGATTTAATGTGCTCATTAACATTTTCTAGGGAACTCTGAACAATAAGTAAGCAATCTTAAATAAGAGAAATCAAACAAACCTTATCTTGTGGTTGATAGCAAAATATAAGTGAATAAATAAAATGAAAAGACAAATATTTTTAATGGGATAGAATGACTAATACAGGCTCCATTAAAATCATTACCTGAATACAGCCTTAAAGTGCTATAATTTCTCTTGATTAATGCATATGGTGATAAAATTATCAATAAGGCCTAATGGCAAGCATTGAATGCTTAATGAAGTAATTAAATAATATATAATATCAAGATGGGAAATATCTTGATGAGGAATAACAGAATTTCAGTCACTCACCATGTTTGAGACCATTGTGCTGCCCAGGGTTTCTCTTGCAATGAGACAAGTTCTTTCCTGCTTCACTGAGAAGGAAAGCACAATGATGGACATACTGTTTGAAGGTCACCTTTTTATAAGAGCAATTCCCCACTTCCCCCTCAGAAGCATCCATTGCAAGAATGCATTTCTGTCCTCAAGTGATGAAACTGCAAAATCATTACTTTTGATGTCGGCAATGCCAACTACTCAGGAGTATAAGTGGAGTGGGAGCCCCCACACCTCTATATGCATCAGCAAAAGTGAAGCATAAGCAAATTGCTGCATTCTTAATGCTTGCATTTTTATGCTCATCCAACCGAGGCTATTTCTGAATAAGATTTAACAAGCTAAGGCAGTTTGAAATAAAAATGCTGCACACTAAATTCTAATAAATAATAAAAATTTTACAAATTGCAAAAAATAATAATACATACGATAGGGAAAAACTGTGCTTATTTTATTTAGTACAAATTTCTTTTACAGCACACAATATATAACAACAATGCTTGGTATTCATGCATTTATAAATTAATTTCAATGAGGAAAGAAGGGTTTAAGCTCATCAAAAAAACAAACCATCAAAATCATTGCAGTATTGCTATCAGATGAAAGTTTTGCAACAATTTTAATACCATTCAGGTAAACAATAAACCACACTTTTATCTTCACCAAAGGTGAACATTAAGCAAGTGGTCCAATTAAAATTAAAATCAATTTTTCACTAAAAAACAGTATAAATGGAAGTTTCAGACTGAGAGTGAACCTACACCAGATGTGATGAAACAAACTGAGAGAAGTTTCAGACATTTTTTCATTGCAGTAAAATACTTCCACTTTTACAGTCTTGTCAAAACACACATGCTATTATGAGCTATCCATGTGACAGTAAAGTTATCTAAAATTTACATGACAGAGAGCTTCAAAGTCATGAGTTCTTTCAGTGGTATCTAGTTAATACATTTCTCAGAAAGAATGTACAAAATGTTATTACGGAAAATGCTTTTGTGAAATATTATTTACAAAACATGCCATAAAACTAAATAATGACAATGAATGGTAATTAACACATAATAAGCATAACTTTGTTCTGGCATTATTCCAGTTTTAGATAGATCTCCATATTACCCACAATCACCACTTGTAAATAGTGAATAAAAATGAGAGATCCCCTTGAGGGAACATGAGGAACAAAATGGGCAAAAAAAGTAAAGCATTACTATTTTTCATGGCATTTTAGCACTGCTTGAAGCATTCAGAGAAATTAAATGAATTCATTTCCAACAGCAGAAATATTCTGTTGAAAGGAACACTGTAATCTTGTCACCCTGATTCAGAGTCATTATACCAATCCACATTTAATCACAGGTATTCACAGTAACTATACAGCAATGATGTCATGTTACACTCGACACCATCCTTATTCCACTGTATCTCTGATGACAGTAAAATATGTGCTAGCCATGTAGATTAAGGCTTCAAAGCGATCTTGATAAGTCCCAATCAATGAAATGTTCTGCAGACTTATTTAGCTAAAAATGCAAAGCACCAGAGACAAAGCACCACATTGCTATGTGAGAGGCACTGATTGTAAAATGCCAACTTTGTAATGAGGCACCATGTGATAGGATCATTAGGCATGCAAGAAAAAAAGACGCTGATTTATTTTTCTTCACAATGAAACAAACCATAAAAACCAGCTGAGATGATACTATGACTGTATGTAAATGGCAAAGTTGGCAGCCATTAAAACATTTATTGACACTTTCCATTGATCCTGGCCATGGTTCAAAACTTTCATTGAAATAACTGACTATGTGGGGTATGGAAAGCACTGCTGAATCCCCACATAGCTGATATTCCCTGAACATGAACCTCACATGTCTGATTGCCCCGGGCCTGGAAAGAATGAAGGATTAATTAAGATATTGCTCCTTTATGACCACCTTGTTATTGAAAACACAATGAGAAAGCCAATTGCAGTAATTTGATTATTTAAAACATTTGAGAAATTTACAAAATACTTTTACATACTCAAAGAAAATATGTTCAGAAACTGTTGCATTTCACTGTTTTATTTGTCAGGCATGCTTTGTAATATTTTTGGATTCAACAGTTCTCCATACATGCTGAAGTTCAAATACCATTCATGGAACACCTTCACACAGCAACGTACAGTTTATTTTGAAAGTTACCAAATTGATGGATCAAATCTACCACTCACTGAAGCAAGTATCTACTCAACTCAAAACGCACCTTAAGAAGATTGGAATACTTGGGAAGTAAAAACTAAAATATTTCTCATATCATGCACACTTATTCAGCAACTGTCATGCATTATATTGCATTAACATTGGATAAAAGCTTAAATTATGTAAGGTATTTGTTATGAAATGGGCAAATAGCTTCATGGAAAATAATAAATTGAAAATTAAAGCAGGATAAATATTAATTAGGCATAATTGAGAAAATATTAGGTGAACCCAACAAAAAAATTAAAATAGGTGCCATTGAAATACATTAAAAAACCATCCTAAACATTTTCAGCAGTGACTTAGCAGTGTGTATGAGGTTCACTTAAATTTTCAGACGAAAAAAGTATCCAGAAGATGAAATAACATTAGTGTATATTACAGTAGGTAGATGCCTGTTTAAACATTCCAACATTCATAACATCAGTCCTAAGTGTCAATATTTTTAGTGTTCATCGGTCAATGGTAAATTTTTTCAATCAGTGCTAATGATTACCCTAAAACAAAAATGCTTCATAATATCTAGATACCTAAGTTCATCATGGAAGTAAAGGAGTGAGATATAGCTTAAAAATTTTTGTACTTACACATGAATAATTCTGTTACTGAGTCCACAAACTAAGATCAATACTGAAATGTGTTACTGACAAAGAGGAAAATATATAAATTTATTATTGAAGTTGAACCAAAATTTACACACCAATGTCTCTTCCTGTGTGTATAATCCTAAAGTCTGGCAACTATTTGAAGCATATTGATGATATTTTATACAGGATCTACATTTGTCACACTTAGTTTTTAACATTAACAGAATGATAGACATTATCTAACATACGTACCCGAGTACCTTTTTGTATATATAAGTTTGTGTGTGCATATACATGTATGAGTGTGTGGGTACATATTTGGACACACAAATTAACAGTAAGAAATCATATCCAAATGTTATGTAATCACTACAGAATTAATCAAGAGGTTAGGTACCCATAATTGCCAAATCTTGCAATTTGAATAGAGTTCCTCCCTCACAACAATTAAATCTCAAATGTAATAACATAATGAAATTTTAGACTGCATATTGCATGATGATATGCTGCATGTATTGAATGAAAGGTCAGGTGAACATTAAAATGTGTATTGTGAATGTGTACATCAAGAAATTTCAGTCTATCTGTGAAATGAAATATTAAACTGCTTTATTCCTACCTAAATGCTTATATTTTTGTATCCTCCTGAGTCTGTGATCTTTCAGTCATATATGCACCAACTGCTTAACATTTCCAAACCAGTAAACTCTAGGTCACGCTGTCAAATTACATATAAAAAATGAGAATATTTAACTATACCATTGTCTCTGATATTTATTTTTTCAGAGGCAGGGTTTTTTATTAATTAAGTGACATTTAGCTATCTACTTGGGCAATAAAATAACTGGATATTAATTACGAGAAAATTCTTTTTATCCCCAAGTGCCATCTTTTAATGTCTTCATTTCCCAGTTTAAATACCTGTGAACCTTTATTTAACGTGTAACTAATTTACCTTCACAATGTATTTCCACTGAACTCCATGGATGACATACAACTTTTTATATTTTTGGTAAGTTAGTCCTAATTGTTAAGTGCACTATTATGAACAAAACAGGTCACTACGACATCACAAAATCAGTTAGAGAGGATCCTCACAATCTCTTTGAAGCAAACCGCACCCAATCGCAGTCCTTTTTAAGTGTCAGTCCATAGTGAAGAAATTAATACCAGCCGTAGGTGAGACGATATGAACTTCTAGTACATTGGATAACTAATTAAGGGATGAAGCTGTTAATGCATTGCAAAGAATCAAAAGGATATAAAAAATGTCAAAAACACGAGTGCAAAATGCAACAGTATATTCTGAGATCTTGCTGATAAATTTACACCGAATATTTTACAATTCAAGGAAAAATTGACAAAATGAAGTCAACCACAATTTAATAAGTGCAGAGCTCAGAAAGGTTATAGGCATATATACGTACTTAAAGTTACTCAATATTTTTTCATATGGTTATAAAAATGTTGCAGGCCTCCAGTCCAAATGAAATCTCTTGAAAGCATTAAATGTTTTTGTGAATATTTCAGCTCACCGAATCGGCTTTCAGAAAGTGAATTTCTCAAACAAAGATTCAGTACATAATATCTTCTTTGCACTTAACTCTCATATCCATTCCTTTTACATTGAGAAAAACACCTCTTCCTTTCATTTTTAATTAGTATACCCTTCTTGGGAAATTAATATTTTATCACAATTTCCTGTACACTATCATTCATTTTTTATTTGAATGAAAGGGAATGGTGGAGTTTACTCCAGAGAGACCTCAGCACGCATCACTCAAACACTCATGGTATTATTATTTGGCGCAAAAATAAATCAAAAAAATTTAACAATTATTACAGGTATGTGAATGTAGTAGAGAAAAAAAAGTAGATTAACTAAAAAAAGGAGGGAATATTAGCCCACAAAACTAGGCAAAATTTTTTACTGTTCAATGACCTGTTTTTGATATGCCTGCTGGCCCCAGGCCGTGACTCTTCATAAGTGGGGAGGAAGGGTATGGGGAAGATAATAGTGAAACGTGGAAAGGTCACACCTTGGATTTCCTTGCCTTCATCACGACCATTTAGCCCCCCACCCTCCCGACCCCCCCTCTCTCATGCGTTCAAGTCGCCTCAGGTGAACAGGGGGTTTGGTCAGGGATAGGATTGGGTTCACTTTTATCGCTTACATCTGGACTCATGGGGTAGTGGTGGATGCCATCCCTACTGGGTACTCGGGGGCATTTGGCCCAGAGGCCATGGATAACACCACCACTGAAGCCCTTTGGTGTAGCATGCTCCCTCAACAGTCTAAAAGCTCTCGAAGGAACAACGTCATACTCTCCCCACCAAGTGGGTTGGTCCCATCTTTCACCACATCTTATGTACCCGTTACTATCCCTCCATGTGGCATAATAATCACAGTAATCCCTATAGTATGCAGGGTCTGCATAGCCCATAGGTGCATAATACTCTGCAGGTGAATGAACATAATCGGTATGTGTAGGAGGAGGTCTCCTTGCTGGACTCCCGTCTTCAGATGGAGAGCTTCCAGTGGCAGTGTCATAGGGGTCCATATCTTCCTGGAGGATCCTTAAGGCAGCAGCATGAAGTTTTGCCAATGGCACCTTCTTTGGCTTCTTATGATGCTGCAATGCTTGGGTATACTTCCTCCTTTGTAGTTCGGCAACCAATTCACCCACGAGACGCTCTGCAGAAGCGGTGGGTGAGGCTGGAGATGCCACTCCAGAGGATGAAGACAAGCTGTCCGCTCCACCCTGACTTGCCTCTCTGGCACGGAGAGGTAGGGTTAATTGACGGCGTCTCTTTGCGATATCCACATTCTCCTCGTCTACCTCTCTTTCTTTGGCAGGAGGCAAGGAGTCTGATTTGTTGTACTCTTGTTCCACTTCCCTCTGGTCATCTTCACTACCATCATCTTCACAAGCATCTCTCAAGAGATTGAAAAGACGAGAGTGAGTGGCCGCCCTCTGGAACTCAACCATTCCCCTCCTCTCCAAAACTTGTGCCACAATGGCTGCTGCAGCTGCAGCCGCTTCATCATCAGGGTCGGTACAAGTGGATCGATTGCCTCTGCCAGTGGATGAGCTGTCACACTCAACATCAGATATGTGGCGACTGAGATCTGTCACGCCAGAATCATCCTCACTGCCAGGAGGAGATGCTGGAGGTGGAGGGGGCTCATTTGCATTCTCAGCTGCTGATCTCCCCTCCTTACTTACTTTCTTTGTGGATGAGCTTGATTTTGACTTTTTAATCTTCTTCTCTATTTGGGATGAACTATTTGACTCTTCTGGTGCTCCTGCAGCCTCCATCTGGGCAGCTATCGAAGCTGACTTTTCTGGCATCTTCTCAATTGACTTTTCTACGAGATTTTCATCATTAATTTCCTCTTCCTCATCTTCATCTTCTGTTTCTTCTGATTCTGAAGAGCTTTCAGAAGACACTTCCTCCTCTTCCACTTTTGTGATTACCTCCTTCCCTCCAATTCCACCGGTACCTTCCTTAGACTGACTCTGGAATCCCCCAGAGTCAGAGCAGGCACCGCTGTTTCTCCTACCACCTACAGTTGAAGTTACGACAGCAGATGCTGCCCCACACAGCCCAACCTTCACAGTTTGTATACTTGTGCCACTTGAATCATCTTCCCAATGGCTGAATGGCGATTCACTCTCATGTCGTGCCTTACTTTCTTCTTCTTCTTCCTCCTCCTCTTCTTCTTCTGATTCCTCTTCAGACTCTTCCTCTTCTGATTCCTCATCTTCAATTTTCTTTGAATTTCTGAAAGCAGCCCCTTCTGCTTTGTCCATTTCAGCTGCCAATGGCAATGATACAGTCACACTTACCTCGGAATCTGGCTCAGAGGAAATAGACTTTGACTTTGCAGTGGGTAAGGGAGATTTTGACCTCTCTCGGGAGTCATCTGTTTCACATTCACTTTCTGGGTCACTATCTTCCCCAGCTGAATATTTGTAAGATTCTTCTCTCCATTTTTCCACCTTAGTTTTGGCAGGAACAGACAGGGTGACTGAAACATTTGGATCATCTGGTTCACTAGCTATTCCATCTGATTTCTCCTCATCCTTAACCTTAGGTATTGCACCTGTGGAACTTTCCATTTTCTCACTTTCACTTGAGCTGGATTTGCAAACTTCACTGTCACCCACAATCACAGTTGTCACTTGCTCATCATCATCTGAGCGACTGACTTTTATCTTCAGGGGCAGTCTGACAGTGACCGTTGAGGACGCTTCTCCATCCCATGACCCAGCTTCACTTCCTGAATCTGACCCAATATCTTGGTCCACTGAAGTTTTGCTTGATGCCATGATCTTTTTTCTTTTCTCCTCTTTCTTCTTTTCCTCTTCTTCAGTCTCAGTTTCCTCTTCAGTCTCAGTTTCCTCTTCTGTCTCCTCTTCAGTCTCTTCTTCCTCTGTCTCTCCTTCAGTCTCTTTCTGCTTGCTCTCAGATTTGGACTTCTTCACCTTCCCTCCACTCCTTCCAGAATTTTCTGTTTCAGCCTCAGAATTGCTGGCCACACTTTCACTCTCCTCATAAATGATGCTCAATTGTTTGGGGATCTGCTGTTGCTGTAGAGCTGACTCCTCCTCATCTCCTTCCTCCTCTACTTCCTCTTCTTCCGTTGTTTCTTCCTCACTCTCTTCCTCCTCTTCATTCATGGAAGAGCATCCAGAGCGAGAGGAAGACTCAGCTAAGGGCATACCCTCTCCATCATAGATGCCAACATTAGAGACGGACCGGATTGCTTGCAGGCCAGGGGATCTGTCTCCCTCTGCATCCTCGCTTTCTCCTTCTCCCTCAGTCTCAACCTCTGTCTCTGTTTCTTCCTCCTCTGATGTTGCAGATGCTTGCTCCTCAGCATTACTCCCTACAGATTCGACCTTCAAACTTTTCATATTCTGCTTTGGTGATTTGTCCTCAGCAACAGTTTTCGATGATGTTGGGGTTTGAGAACCCTCTGAGGCTGAAGGTGTTACAACTATACGGGGAGTCGGAGAAGTTGGGGGATTATTCTGTGCCTCATAACCATTCTGATACACACCAGTCTGTGGGTGACCATAGGGAGATGAGTTTGAATCTTGTGCTGCAGCTGCAGCGGCTTGCATTCTACCATAATAAGCCATCTCTTCAGCTGATGAATACCCAGAGTAATCATCCGAGTCACCATTCATGTAACCTCCATAATAGCGAGGGTGGTGGTAAGGATAGGGCACCTGCTGAGGGGGATATCTGCCCCACTGGGCGGGTGAGGGTGATGCAGCAGGGGTGCTGTATGGGGAAGCCGAAGTAGCTGCAGCAGTGGCAGCCTCGTAACCAGCCATATAAGAGGCATAAGCATAAGGGTCCCACATTTGCGGTTGGGACTCGGCCCCATTCCACCAATAGGAAGGATCATACTGCTCACTACCCTCAAGCATGGGATTTGCATAAGGGGAATAAGCACGGTACTGTGGGTCATATTGACCCCAGTAGGGTTCAGTGGGGGAGACAGAGGATGGAAGGGAGGGTTGGCTCTGGGGTCTGCGAGGCGGATGTGGTGGGAGGCCAAGAGGAGAGGGTGAGTGCTTGTTTGAAGGATCTGAACGATGAGAGAGGAAGGCATCGGTAGGGGAGCCACCTCCATCTGAGGATGAAAGTGTCTCTACAAGAGATAAAAAAAGAAGGCCATGCGAGGAATGGGGTTATCAAAGCTACTGTGTCACTGTGCACGGGTTTGAAATAGTTTTGGCATGAGTGTTGGCAACAATATGAAAATTTCAAATATAAGCAATATTCTTTATATCATAATATTAAAAACTGCATTTTCTTTCAATCATGCATGTCAGGAAAATATTATTTAATGTAATCAGTACTCAAATCAATGATAAGAATGCTTGAGTAAAAATAAAATGGTAAAACTGTCCCAAAAATGGCTTAAAGTTCTGTAATTAATTTACTTATTATACTCTCCATTTTCTTTGAAGGAAATCATTGACCATGGTACAATATTTCCAGGAACTATTTAAAATCTATAATAAAATGAATCATTTCAGCAAACATATTCAGTGAAATTTCTATACAGATTAGTTTCTGCCAACACTCATGACAGGCAAAACAAAGAGCTCACAAATGAGTATCATATTCAAATAAACCTGTAATATTCCATTTCAAATGACTAAGGAAAATGATAGAACAAACCTAAGGGATATGAAAAAGTTTTTGAAAATATTTTCCAGCTTTCAAATGCCAACAAGTATGGCTTTGAAACCATGCTAAGGAATTAGAAACCATTTTATTAACATGAGATTAAAATAACTCTTTACTCCTGGGTAAAATCCTGAAACTTATTTTTATGGAGTTTAAACAATCAAGCATAAGTGGACATAGAGACTCAGTCAATATTGTATTAAAAACATGTGGGTAACATTGGAACATATAGGAAACAAATAACTATACACATTCTAACAGAAATTTTCATGGTAACCACATAGGGAAGTGATTTAATATTGTATGATTAAAACTTAAGATTGTACAGTACTCAATACTGTACCGAACAATATCATATCAGTAATGTAATTTACTAACGCATTCAAACTAAATAAGTAGGCACCTACTATTGAAGCTCAAAACTTTAACAAAAATATTTATTCTTAATTCCTATTTTATCAGTTGATTTATACTTAAATGCACATGCTCATTTTCTATGCACTTATAAAATGTTTGAGGGAAAAAAGAACGTAGTCAAAAGACTTTTTGTGCATGTATCTGAACATGTTGGGGCTCAAATGGCTAGCTTGAATTGGATGCTCATTTTTACAAGTTAAGCTGGAAACAAATTTTTTAAAAGCTTAAATGCTTTTGACAAGTTTGAATCAAGCAAATTGCTCTCCTCCTGAGAAGTTTGTGGTAGGCACATATGAAAGTTTGATTTAAGCATATGAATGTATTTCCTAGAGGGAGTGCTAGCTCTGGACTATGAGCAGAAAAAGTCATTATAGTTCAGGAAAAAATAAAGTTGAATGAAAGACCTATAGAGTGTGCATATAGTCAACTGTAGTATCACTAATGTTTAGGGAAGAAAGGACAATTGAACCAGTTTGTGAAATAATGTTTTATATGCATAATTAACCAGAAATACTACTTATGTGCATTACAGCATGATTAAGCATAGATCTGAAACAATAAAATTGCCATTTAACTACTGTGCTCAATTAAACTTCAATTGAGTTAAGAACTGTACTGATTTCTAGATTAGAACTGTCATAGGTGTAATGTAAACATTAAGAGTAATCTCAGTTGGCTGTGTATGGGTCTACCAGCCCCATCACCTGCTTTAGTTGAGTTATTCCCTAAAAGTTGAGTCTGTGATCAAATGAGTTGGTGACATCTCTTGCTCTATCACTTCTGACTCCTGCGAGTTTGGGCTAGTTCAGGTAAGAACTCACTTCAGAGCAGACACTTTTTTGTGTAGTTGACAAGAGCTTTCTTAACATCAATAATAATTGAGAGACTATTGAATTAGCAAAAATTAATACATGTAAACAAACTTCATTGTGTATTCTGAGATGAATTGCAGAGCCAAACTGCACCTGAAGATGTAGATTTTCAGGAATTATATGAATCCAAGATTGAGAATGATGTTGAAACTAGATCTATAGTGCAAGCATTGATGATGAAGTTGATGGTGATGTACAGTGATGACAGAAATGGAATAGCAATTGAGAATTATCATTCTGCTGGGAAAATATAAAAGTACCTATACTTATGCCCCAAAATATCTGTGCAATATTATTAGCCTATATATGCTGGTGCTGTTTTGCATGCAAAAATGGAACATTGTGGAGGAAGTTACCCTATATGAGTCATATTGAGACAGACTCATGGAAACTTTTATTTAGTGATATATACTTGAATTAAGTGTTGCGAATACAACATTACAAATCTAAAGTGTTTTGCATAAATATTCAAACACGAAAGAGTAACAGGGCAACTGATGTGAATGAAATAAGAAAGGTGGTTGCAGGTAAAATACCCATGGGATGAATTGATACAAAATCTGGAAAACTGAACTGAGACTGCCAAAGGTATTTATGGAAATGAAATATCAACAATACTACCAAAGCCAGTGATTACACAAGAAGAGGGAATTGTGTTCCCTGCTATTCCATATGGTTACCCCAAAAATTTCTTTCCCAAAATATTATGTGAAAAATGCATCACTTAAATTGTTTTTGAATAAGCATTTTCGAGCAATTTGTGAACATTATCTTTTCAGAAATAATTTCAATGAATAAATTATTGACCACAAAAAATAAAATTTAGCAATTTTAACAAGATATATTCATATTTATACAAATATATTTTTATATAGACAGTTACCATTAGTGTGAATTTATTTTTAAAATAATTAATGATACATTATTTTCATATGATGTAAGTATGGAAAATAATCAGATAGGAATCAACATTTTTATGTGGGCCTATGTGCAACCAGTGCAAATAAAGATATTCTAAAGTCACTTGTGCCTAATTGAATGTTAAATCAAATTCTTGCACAATCTGAGAAAAATATACATAATTAAATGTCTACAATCATGACTAAATCCTATTAATAGGCATTTCAACAGAGTAAATAACAACTACAGATAATACTATAAAGATAATAAATTCAAATTGATATTTTTTAATTCAAATTCTAATTGCTCAAAAAATTATCACTAACTCCGGTGGGCTTGACACATACTTGTAGCATCACTTGGCATGACAAGACAATATCAAATCAAGTGATTGGTCCCAAATGTCAAAATGAAGTGGGCATGAAAGAAGGTTGCCTTAAGCTTATCTTGTAACTGGGAGTTTAATGAATACCAAAAGTGTTTAACATCATGGAGAGTTTATATCCTTAATAGTATACTGGGTTTTCAAGTATTTATCAATCCACATTGATTAAATACACAATCCTATTGCATTTCCAGAAGAGAAATAATATGAAATTTGTGATATTAAGACATCTCTTTACACAAAATCTATAAAAGATTACAAAAATTCATAAGGGGAATTTATGAAGTAAAATTAAAAGAACCTCTCAATAGATAGGATAGGCATATCTATGCCTATCTACATTTGCTCATAAATATACATTAATAATCATTTTGAGTTCTTCACAGTTCCTTTAAACAACTTTGTTACTCACCACATTCTCCATCATCTCGTCTTGCTCTGTATCCTTGGGTGTAGGGGTAAGAATTTGGGGACATTGGAGCATCATATCCTTCTGGATGACCTGAGAGAATGAAAACCCAAAAAAATGTATTAAACAAAGCACCTGTGCAAGTCTTACATAAATTGCATGGTGAATACTTAAGCCTTTATTTTTTCAAGGATATTTATTAGTTAGAAGCAGATAATTAGACATTAAATAACAGGTTTAATGGTATGAGGTGTGTTAAAAAAAGATTGAACATTTAAATATGAAACCAACCTGTACATAGAGCATTCTAAGATTGTTGAGCAAACCTAGCTAAAGAGTTTGCTATGTTGCACTATGACTGATGAGTCTTTGTATTATATTCTGGAGTGAGCACATACACAAGCTCCACACAAGATCAGTAATGAAGTGTCAAGAAGAGACATGAAAGGATAATACATATTCAAAATTTTGCTGCCAACTTGATGAACACTTTGGAAATATATTTAAATTGTTTAATCAAACATACAGGGAACTCTCTAATAAGCAGAATGCATTACTATGAACAGTTTAAGAACTTTGAAGAAGGTAAGGGTGAATTGAAGATTCCATGCCTGGATAACCTTCTACATAAAAAACAATGAATATGCCAGGAAAATTTATCCTGTGATTCTTAGAAATTATCAGAGAGATTGCTGAGAAAGTTAGCTTCAGCAGAGGATGTTGATATCTAATTCTGAATGAAACATTTGAGAAACAGCAAATCGTTGCACAAGTTTTTTCATGTTTGTTAACAAATGTCCTTTGCCACTAATCTGGTTGTTATCTAGTGAATATGCTCACTTCAACAACTATAGCTTGAATGCTTATACATAGCTGAATAAAGTAAATGGCAGGCCATTGTCAAAACTACCACTAGGCACACTCAGTAATTATAGCGTGCTCTCTCTGCTATTTGGTCAGTATTCATTAACTTTGGTATTTTTTGTAACACACCTCACATCCTGGAAGCCTGAGTATCTTTATTATTTAATTGGAGGTAGAGAAGAATAGCCAGCAACAAAATGGTAAGTAATGTTATCAGAGAGGTACTCATCCATTCTGATTGCACAGAAATTCTTTGAATGCTATGCTGAAATTCCTTGGCTGTGACAGTCAATGCATGCATTTTAATGATGTTTTTTTTGCAATTGTATTGAGATGGACTGTAGTTACTAAGAGTTAATTACTTTTGGTCATTACTAATCAATAACCACTATTGCTGGACTGTACTATATACTATATCCATCCATAGAAATGAAATTCATTTTAAGAAACAAAAAGAATTTTAGTAAGTTAGCCTAAGCTTATACATTGGCCTAGCAAGGGAGAGGAAAATTATCCATTCCAAGGCATGCTGGGTGAATTTATAGGAATTAACAATATTTTAATGCCTGTGTATACATCATGCATTAGATAAGCATTATTTTAGATGAATGCATATTATTACATAATAAGTATTATTGTAACCTTGCATCCTTGTAATAACATAATTTCAGGATTCATCTGATTTATTCAGTTATGCTATTTAGTGCAACAAAAATTTTGAAGTACAAAGGAATGATTTCCTTCTAGGTGTTCAGATATTGTTAATTCTCAAGGTAATATGGTGCATTTTTTTTCTTTGCACATGAACATCTATTACTTACTGAACATAGCTATGTTAGAGTATAACATGCTACTTTACTCATTTTAAGTAATCTTAAATAAATGGAAACACTTATTTTGTCAATTGATCAATAATCCTATATCTGATTATAAATGAAGTGCATTAGAGGGATTTAAACAAAGTCTTACTTTTTTTGAGAGTTTTCACTGTGCTAATAGCGCATTGATTTATTTACTACCACTGCCCTAGGAAAGACTCCATTGTTGCATGTTTGGTTGTCAGTTGGGGAAACAATACGAAAAGCATACTACATGTGCTGCATACTAGAAATGTATTTAAAAAGGTATACCAGTAAGAAAAATGTAGGTAGTTATCTCCTGACAGTAACTTCTGTAACATAAAAGGTTTATCAGGTAGACTAAAAAAGAGATATCCAGTGCTTCATGCAGTGAGAGGGAAGGGTAGATCATTGCAAGTATACTACAAACAGCTCCAGGTAATTATTAATTTATCTAAGGTAACCCCCAAAATAATATCCATAGTGTAGAGTGTGCTAGATAATTGGGAAAAACCCAACTTGAATGGAAACAACAGCATACTCCTTCGTATGTGCCACTTGAATCCTTTTTCTTTCCCGATATTTACTAAGTTAAAAATCTATTGATCACCTAGATTGCATATTTAATGACTGAATGATGATAATATACCTGCATATTGATAGAATGATTAAATAAAAGGAAGCAAAACAGTAAATAAATATTTCTAGATATTTATATTTGTTCAACAGAAGAATTATTCTTTATGCAGTCTGAGTTTTTAGATTACCCAATTACTTTCTTCTTATTAACAGCTTTAATGAGGAATTCAGTTTAACTTCAAATTATCACAAGGTTAGAAAGAACAGGAATTATTTAGTGGTTGGTAGAGTAATAATATTTGAATTCAAAGCAGCTCTGGCATGAGTTCTTTTTCCTCAAAATCCACCAAGGCAACTTTTAAGTAAATACATTTCTGTTCAGAGATTAGGCAGTACAAAAAATGCATACCATAATTGGGTTGTTGACACTCTAAACCAGATAAAAGAGTGCCTTGAGAGAAAAATATGAGAATTTTCAATTAAATTTTGAAGCTTTATAATGATGTACGACTTTAAATAATAAGTCCTTTAGAAAATTTCACAATTTTTTTAGTCTCCATAACATATTAGCTCTTAATTTTAAACTTAAATATCAGAGAAAAATCTGATACCATTTTTATAAAATTTAATAATTCAAAATAATTAATGGGAGCCAATTAAAAATAGTCAACTAGCCACTCGCTGAGTGTTAAATGAATTATTAGCTAAAATAGGTTAAATAGTAAGTATAATAATGTACAAAGATGTCCCTTTCTTCATGCATATTTTTAAAAACATGAATAAAAAAGTAAAAGTATGATAAAACTGATTGGTCAGTGGATTTAGAGCCTAGTAAATATGTTCAGTGTCTCCTTTTTCATCTATATTACTTACTCACTTTATTCACAAGTATTTTTAAACCAATTAATATTGTAATACAAGGGTATGTATGTGGTATAAGCCTATTATAATTTACAAAATGTATTCTTTTGAATTAAAGGTATGAAATGTAATGAAAAAATATGATAACATGTGAATGGATACCCGTAGCTATTTAATTAGGTGGGTAGGCACATTTCTATGCATGCATGTCTTCTAGTAACGAAGGAATGAAATGCCAACAATAAGATAGAGTTGCCAACATAAGGGAAATAATTGAGAGGGTGTTGATTCAAACCTCTCTTCCAGAATTAGCATTGTGCCTTTAGCATTAGAGCCAGGAAATTATATTGAGGAAAGAATCACATAAAATAGTTGAAGATATCTTTGGAAGTCAGATTTTACTAAAATAGAACAACGCCTCAGAAGGAATAGAATACCAAGGCCAGAAAATGCAGGACAAGAAAGCAACTATAAAATATGAAAGTTTCTAAGAAGAGGTAAGGTACACCAATGGTGAAAGACCACAATCTGCTGAATGGATATTGGCATGCCGAAAGCTATCTATCATTGAAGACAAATTACACATGTTAGAACATATAAACACAAGAGTAGAGATGCCAACATGTAGATGCTTTTAATTACAGCCAACAAAGGAGAAAACATATGATGAGTTCTGTTTTAAGAAATTAGATCATTATTGACTGGAAGACAAAATAGAATCAAATTTTTCATTGCTTTTGCAGAAAAATGCTTCATGACATTTAGGTCGGAATCCAATTTGAGACTTCCACCCTCATAACATTAAGCTTTAGGTTCGATTCCCCCATAGAAAACATACAAATGAAAAAAAAACAGCACCACAACATGATACGATTACAGTTGACATGCTGAACATCGTCCCACTAAAATACACACTATGAGACAATAAGAAAGACAACCTTCTTTCCGTATGTTCACAGGATTCAATGAAATCTGAAGCTCCTATGGCACAAGAAGAGGGTTATAAAGATAGTTTTGATACTGAAGGGAAATGGAGAATTTGGAGATTCAAAAAAATACATCTGGATTTCATGAAGATAAGTTGGCAACTCTAATTCCCTCATCTCAGCCACATGCACCTGGTATCATTAGCGCAACCCACCATCATCATCAGTGTCTGTGATTTTTTGTAGAACTCGGAAGGAGCGTGATTGTATTGGCCCACCTCCAGGTGTGGTTGGTCCCCACCCTCCTCCAGAAGATGGATGCTGCTGAGCTGAGTGTTGCCTTGCAAACTGAGGAGGCTGATCAGTTGACATCCTGAAAAGCAGCCAGTTTCCAAATAAGAAGTTGGATTACACATTAAAATAACTGCACACTTAATTAAAAAGTTGCTTTTTTAATCTCTTTTTTACAATAAAATTAATTCCATCTGGCAGACATATTGATAAGTATTTCATAAAAAAATTATAAATTCACATTCATCAACCTGTATTACAAGCAAGCGTTGTAGTCAGAAATTAATCTTGGAAAGAAATAATACATCATTCATTTGTTACTCTTGAAATATGGTCACCATTGTCCTCCATTCTATCCATTGTTTATTCTTATATGTCTTGATAACTTTTCTTTCTTACAATCTTCTTGAATTGTGAGCTATTTGATCTGATCAATGCATTGGCCTACATATTTTTCCTCTTGGTTTCCTCATGGATCTTCCCTTCTATTACATTCCTAGTTATCTCCACACATCCAATTCCTTTGGTTTTTCATTTATGTATGTATCATATTATTTTTCCCAATTCTATTTTCTATATAATTCCTCATTTTATATTTTTATTCACCTCCTGAGTAATTTTAAAGGCTTTAATCCTTCTCTTCCATGCATACTTATTCTTCAAAATTTCTTTATTAAGGATAACCGGGGATTCTGTTAAAACATATGTAAATTTATTTTTAAAACTTCCCTTTTTCTCTCTCCTTTCAAGCATTTTTTAAATGTTATCCTTCTAAGACAAAAATATATCAAAATGCATTATTGCTTACCTAGTGTACAACAGTGTAGCTAAAAAGGGAAAGGAAAAATACAAGACAGGCTCATGCAACTCTCTCTGAATCGTATGAATGATATTTTTTTAATGAAAGAGTTAAACATAGCTTCTGACTTACAAGAAGAATTCAAGGTAAATGATTCAAAGTGATGTCAATCAATCAATAATTTGTCATAGGAACCAGACTTCAATGTTAGAAAAAATAAAACTTAGGTTCCTTTAGGTCTTTTGATTTCCTTTCTAATTTTTTCTGCTCCCTGCTGAGTAAGTTTTCACTTTCCATCAGAGTCCTGAACCACTGAACTAAGCTCTATGATATGAATCTCAAGGATAAGATGGAAACAATACTCAAGTCTTTTCACCTTTCTATAATAAAAATCACAATGCTAACACATATTGTGAATGCAATAAAAGTTTACTTCTATGCAATACAAAATTTATAATTGGATAGTATGAATTAAGAAACTTTGATTTGAAGGTAGATTTAATAGGTAAAGATAGAGCTCAACTAGTATTAAGCCCAATAGCATGTGGAATTCAGACAGCAAGGTAGGGGGAGCCAGTTCTTTTCCCTGTACACCATGTGATTTCCCAAGAAAATCTGGCACCCAAAAAATTACAAAGGTTGTGTAAAGCTGAGAGTTCCCAGAGGCTTCATCCAGAATCGAACGAGAACACTTTGGTCAGTTCCCCAGCACTCTTTCCATTGGACTACCACATGTCCAATTAGCTATGATGCTAAACCCAGATATGAAGAGAAGGATAAATATTGCATGGATGTGGTATAGGACCCTCTATTGGGTAAATTATTCCTTTGCTAACAATGCAACAATTTCTAAGTGTAAAAAGCATTTATCTTGGCAAGGATTCTAACCCATATCCCTTGATGTCTGGCCGAGTGCTCTAGTCAATTAAGCCACCAAAGCATCCTAATTCAGGTTGGAATCCCAGTCAAGGTGAATGACTTTAACCATTTGAAATTATTGCAATGTAAGGCATATTGATGGATGACTCTGCTAAAGTTACAGTTGCAGCATCTCCCTTGGTTTCTCTGAATTTCCATTTCTCTGCTAGCTACTTGACATAGCACCAAATATATTCCACAGAAATATTCTAAATCAGTCAATAGCAATCACTAATATTCAGTCCCCTGTGTGTTTCAATGCAACACATAAGCTTTTTCACATGGAAATTTTATAATAGTAGCTCTGAGCAACTGATTTCACAATATAAATAAATGAAAATTAGTGTAAGTTTGTCAGCAATGGTTTTTTCATAAGTTTAAATAAAAATAAAATAACCAAGAGAAAATGAAAAGAAATATAATCCATAATTATAAAAGTAAATGATAGCTCACATATCCCTTCATTTTCTATCATTTTGTAAAATAGAAAGCATTGTGTGGGAGGTGATGAAGACTTTTAGCAAACTGGAAGAGATAATGATGATATTTCATGACATTAATGTTTGGACTGTTAAGGAAACAGTTTTTAACCAGCAAAAGCTGTATTGCTTATAGTACTTAAAATATGCTAGCTAAGGGGTAATTTATAATAAATGGTTATTTGAGGTGACCATTTAAAATAAGAATCCAATCGGTATGAAGGCAGGAATGTCGGGAAATATTAGGTAATGGTTTAGTAGTCTTCAGTCATTAAACCTCATCACCTAAACTAGATCTCTGACTAATCATTTTATTAGCTCTCATGAATATATTTTAATCATATGGACTTCAATGCCTGATGAAGTTATATGAGTAAAACTGCCCTACCTCTCCATGGCAGAAACAAAGTTTCCATCCACCTGGTGTTGATATTGAGGGGGAAATCCTGCTGATGGTGTTCCAGGAGAGCTGAACTTGTTCTGAACAAAAGGTGGTCTTCTGGTTTGCTGTTGTTGTGGTGATGGTGAAGACTGCTGGGTAGACCTTCCTTCAACCTGTTGAGATAAATCAGAATAGATTTTGCCCATTTCTTTATACTATATTTACTACACACGAACATATATTTCATCAAGAACAATATTCATTCAGAGGGGTGAAATATACAATAAACATTACTCACACAACCCTTTGAATAAAGCAATTAATACAAAAGCAAAATACAGGTAAATGGAGAATAAATTGGAGTTCCTACAAAACCAAGAAACATCATATATCTATCGTATTACCTAATAGTATGAGATATGAGGTCATATTTGGTATCGCAATCCTGGTAAATAGCAAGGGAACGTTATGTAGAAATAATATTGATCCTCGAGTACAGAGGAAAAATATCAGTTTCCTTTTAAGTCAAAATTAGTGAGTTTTCAGAAGAACCCATGAACAGACATCATATTAAATAACCACATTCAAAGTTATTCGTAAAATAACAATATCCCTAATTCAAATAGTACTTTGTGTACTATTGTACTACATGTATTTTGTTTGATTTAGAAATACAGGATTTTGTGGAATAAGGCCTAATAGTAAGGTGTTTGCTCAGAAGATTAACATTTTTTGGAAATATGTACATATGGAGCTGGGTTTGCAGAATCAGTGACTGTGTATAAAATGTACACTAAAAATTTTCCATCAGAGAAAAAGTAAACCAATTTTTCAGGAGATGCATATCATTTCAAAATACTACACTCTTACACTTAGCTACAAGTAGTAATACTTTTTACAAAGTTCTAATCCCGGGTAGAGTAAAATTTAATCACTTGCATACACTAAACATAGCAACATGTTAAAAATAAACATGCATGGACTACCTGGATTGGGATCATATGCTCTCTACTATTAGCACCCTGCTGTTGCATTTGCTGCCTCTGTTGACTCTGCTGTTTTGCGGCGGCAGGGGGATCATCACGCCCTTCTACATGGATTGGTATTATCCTTGTTTGGGGCTGATGGCCAGTCTGCTGCTGCACTGGTGGCTGCCTCTGCTGTGGAGGAAACTGGGGCTGCTGGAACTGTGGCTGTTGGAACTGCGGCTGTTGAAACTGCGGCTGTTGAAACTGTGGCTGTTGGAACTGCTGCTGCATCTGCGCCTGCTGTCTCAACTGGTTCTGCATGAATGCATGCTCCTGCTCCCTCAGCTGCTGCTCCTCCAGATCCTTCTGGTATTGCTGTTGGTGCCTTTCCTTCTGAAGCTGTTGCTGTTGCTGCCATGGAGGTGGGCTCGACTGAGCTCCACTCTGCTGCGAACTTCCAGGAGCCCTGTTCTGCGAATTCAACCATGCGGGCTTGGGAGTCTTGTTGAGGGAGACTTGTATGGGCGACATGGGCGTGGTGGCGGAACCAGGAGTAGCCGAGGAGGCCGAGCCTGAGCCCCTGGACGAAGGGGTCGCTGTCTGCTGCTGCGGAGGACTCGTAGGGGGGATGTATATCTTCCCGGGACCTGCCCTGACCGTCGCCGGTTGCTCATCCTGCCTGGCTGGCGGAGGACCCGTCCCGGCTCGGATCACCACCACGACGGCCGGTTGTTGCTGCTGAGGGGGCGGCGGCGACGCCACCGTGGGTGGGGACCTGGGCGAGGGGTAAGACTGGGGTGCCGGTGGCGACTTGGGCGCCGGGGGAGGCGGAGGAGGGGTGGGCGAGGTCTGGGACGGGACCGGCGGCGACTTGGGGGTCTGGGTCGGCGACTTGACGACAGGTGGGGAGGGTTGAGACGGAGGAGACTGTCGCCTCTGGGCTTGGGAGTGGGGTGGCGCCACCCGGTTGAGGGTGTGCTGGGCCCCCGGGGGTGGGAACACCGGGATGGCTATCTGCGGCTGCATGGCCGCAAGGGCGGAGGGCGGCAGGGGACCGGGGGGTGGTGGGGGCGGTGGAGGTGGCGGTGCGGGAGCCGTGGAGGTGGGCTGCTGGCCCGGGGCTTGCTGAGCAAGGGGAGAGGGCGCCGGCGGTTGAGGGCCGCCGGACACGCCCTCGGAGGCCGCGTTCCTGGAGATCCGTCTCTGCATCCGCGGGCTCCTCAGCTGCGAGAGGTCGATGCCCCCGGGGGTGTAAGTAAATGGTTTCTTGTCCTTCGTCATCATGGCGTTCTGGATGGCTGCAGGCGGGGGCATGCCCAAGCCTACTGCTTTCGGAAGAGTTCCACCTCTCTGAGCGAGCTGCGGGATTACAAAAGGGAAAGTGTCGAATTTCAAAGAGCGTGAGGTATATTATATGAGGTTAGCATGTAGCAGGGAAGAGGGTATTAACAAGCGGCATGCATCCTGGATTTTTGAAACTAATCTGATCATTCATTAACGTTCACGGTGAGAAAGTAGAGATTTCGGACCGTCCTTTAAAACTAATGCACAGGCTGATGAATCATTAAAATGTCTAATAAATGTATTCTTCCTTGAATTCTGACAGAAGTTGTTTTTTTTCCGCCAGGTATGATCTGCATGAATTGATACAAAAAAGGTAAAAAAAATACATTGGAAGACTCCGGTAGAATGTAATTGGTAAATATTTTTCAATAAGAACATTATTTAGTCCATCATTCATGTAAATCTGGTTCAAACACTGAATACAAAATAATTCTCAACCCTTTCAATTTCAACTCCTTGGAAACGCTACAAAAAAGCAATGCGTAGTTCTATCTAAAAAGCACAAGCGTTCGTATCTAATTTAAACAACAAAAATACATTGACATCCCTTACCTCGCTGTTTATGCGAGCCCCCGGGAACCCGCCGCCGGATTGAGGCATGGGCGGTGGGGGTGGAGGGGGTGGAGGAGGCGGCGGGGCCCCACCTCCGCTTGGGGCTGGGGGCGGAGGGGGTGGGGGCGCGGCGCTCATTGGAGGCGCCGCCATACTGCCCTTGTCATTCCCATTGACACAGGTCTCGTCGTAGTCATCTGAAATCAAAGGACAGACAGTCACAAATCGCGCCACAACTTCACGCGATCCACCTGCCTGATGACAAGAGGATCTCAACATTTGATCGGTGACGAGTTCATGGGACTTCACAGAAGGCCGGCTTCCTCCCGTCAAACCCGTTTAAGATATAATAAGAGAAAGAATTAGAACTGACGAGAATTTATAACACACAAAATAAAGGTAATTACATTCCTATAAAATCAATATCGATTCCTATTCTTTCCTTGAATTACGCCCAGAGGCGATAACATACTCTCAAGGATAATCTATGGGATAGTGAAAAGGGATATGGCAGAACGAAACCTATATTGTTGGAGGAAGTGGAAGTTAGTTAATTATAAACGGTAAAAAAAAGGAATAGACAAAATATTGAATCTTTCCTTCTAATTTTATGGGTTAAATGGAAGAAGGGACCATTAGGTCTCAATTTCGCCCAAATAAAGTCCTTTATCTATATATCTAATTTTTAGTCGCAAATCATTCATCGTCTCAATTTCTTTCATTCCCAAAAAAATATCTTTAGAGTATATCTTTAAACAAAATATATTCCCATATAAGTTAATTTATGGGCATTAGGGAGGAGAACAGTCTACAGCTACAGGGAAACACAAGTCAGCAGAACATATCGTAAATCTGAAGAATGCTTATCGATGGTTGTCAGGCATGGGAAACGGCAACAGAAGAAAAGAGAAAATTGGATGCATTGTGATTGCGATTCTGTACAGGAGGTGCTACAACGAAGTTCAAATTATAGATCGAATAGCTAACGAAGAGTTTCTGCGAGAAGTAAGAATTTCAATGAAAACTCTGAAAAGAAAAGGGAGTAAGACTTAATGGAGCAAATATTCAAACACATGGATCTGATTGCGACAGTCGTAGTAGGAAAGCTGAACGGAAGGATCCAAAGATGATCCTGGATTTGGTAGAGTGATGTACGATGTATCGTATAATAATTAGCATCAAAAAGAAGATATACAGGGTTCGTCCGGAAAATAAGTTTATGATGCTCATTGTCTTTTTTGACAAAAGGGGAGTCGTCCACTACGAATTTGTACCTGAACGACAAACTGTAAATGCTGCATTTTACGTCCAAGTGCTCGAAAGGCTTCGAAAACGAGTCGCCCGCGTCCGGTCAGCGATCAAAAACATCTGGCAGCTGCTTCACGACAATGCGCCGTCTCACACCGCGCTTGTCGTGTCGGACTTCTTGGCCAAGCACGGCGTGGCAACGCTGCCGCACCCGCCCTACAGCCCGAACTTGGCACCACCGGACTTCTTTCTGTTCCCGAAGATAAAGAGGAGTTTGAAAGGAACGCGATACGGGACTTTGGACGCCGTCAAAGAGGCCTTGACGACGTGTCTTCGAGAGGTTCCCGATGATGCCTTCGCGGGAGCATTCCAGGAATGGGAACGCCGCTGGAACACGTGTATCGACTCACAAGGGTCCTATTTTGAGGAATATTAGCTTAAGATATGTAAAAGTGTAATAATTTTTTATCCTGAGCTCAGTAAACTTATTTTCCGGACAAACCCTGTATGTAGGCATGAAGAAGTTGGCCGTAAGAAGAATTGAGAGCCGCCTCAAACTAATCTTATGATGGTGCTGGTTTACCCGTGATGGTGAATGCTATGTTGTATAAAATTCCCTGCCGGCTGCCGCGAACACGATGAATAGGAGGACTCAGATACAGTAAAACTCCTCGTGAAAACAGAAAATTCCGGATATTTCTTATTACTCGATTCCCGGAGACACAAATACGAAGAATAAACAAGCCACAAAGCACTAAAGAAGGGAGTTATCAACATATTGCATCGAGAAATATTGGCACTCGGATTTTTCCTGTGCTTCGAAACCATATATCCTCATGTTTACCGCCCATGGGGGATTTTGTGATGGATTTCAAAAGCACATTAAGGAAAATAAAGTAATGAGAATGAAATGGAGAATAAATCAATGCGTTTGGAAATAACGGAAGACAATAGCGTGTTAGTGGAACGTGAATAACACTCCTAAATTCATACGGATATGATGAGTAAATCTGTTCTTATCGGTATGGTGTGTATGGCCGTCGTTCCTGATTGAAGGAAACCCAACCCAAGGACTTTCTTGTTCCCTATGAGGTTCCAGATGAGAACCGTTTATCTACTGATTGTAGGGTACTACATTATTCATTATATTGTTCTTTTGCTCGCTCAACAGATTGGGGAAACTTGGTTAGGCAATGGAAGGAATGGGAGCGCTAAAGGAAAGCATAACACATTGGACCACGGTTTTGCAGTGGAGGAAATGTGTCCTTTCGGGGCCAAGGATAGGTGTTTACGAGGGTAGTTTTGAGGAGAAAAAAAACTCTTGTGGGCGGAAAAGCCGCGCGGAATTCGGCCTCGGAAGCTGATTATCTACAGCATTTATTTTGTGGGTAACTGTCCGACATAAGCCTTCAACCAATGAATCAAATGATACACGGGGTGGGGAAGGGGGGGAATACTAACAGTGAGCCCACATTTCGTCACACAAATGGTCAAAATATTTTGGTATGTATGCATGAAAAAATCTTCTATTTTCAGCAATTTTCACGCCTGACTTTTCACTCGCTCAATGACTGCGACAGCCTAGGTGCACTTGAATCACTCGTACGGCGGCGCCATTGATGACTAGTTTCATTCTTAAGATCAGCGAAATTTTTTGCTCATAAGAGTGGACCTTGAAGTGAACCATTCGTTTTGTACGCAGGCCCTTGGTCAAGCCAAATGGAATAGCAATTGGTACTTAATGACTAACTTAAAATGTAAAGGTGTTAAATTTAGATTCGCTTAGATTTTCTAACAAGAAAATTTAAATCTGTTTTTATGAACCCTGAAAGCTCATTGAACTATTAAAGTAGTTAATAAATGGTGGTTATTCTAAACAGAATTATTTCTCATTATTAATTGGAAGAGGCCGTATTCATAGATTTTTAAGGGCTGGCTCTATTTCAACTTCGACATTTGATTTCAAGGCTTAAAAAGAAACGTAAGTAAAGTTCTGAAAACAAAATCAATAACTTATATAGATAATTAACACGCACACTACGAAACATAGTATTTTTCATTGTCATATCTCAAAATGGGTTAAGGAAATCACAGCATTTTGAAACGTACTTTCTTGTTGCGTATGGCACTGACTAATGAGTATACTATTCTAAATTATTGGCCTTAGGTTCAGTTCAGTGGCCATATAAAATTTGTATATGTATTGAAAAGATCTTTCTACATAAGACTGGACTTAATTTAAGTTAAAGGATTTTATCAGGTCGATCTACTTACAGGCTGACTTACTTTGCAAGAAAATGGTATCAAATAGAGGATTAAAGAATTACCGTAAATGGAACCAAACAGCGTCACAATACCACGACTGAACGTGGTTTACATACCTGTAGTTACACCACAATACTAAAGACAGCGGTTTGACTAAACATGCGAGTGCAATGAATTAGTTAAAGGTGAACTAAATTACAAGAGCAATTCTCAAGCATCAAGAAAAAGGGTTCGATAGTTCTCCACACAAAACAGGTTAAAGTTCCCATATACATAATAAGCTATTAATCATAGAGTTTAAAAAATTAACAGCGAGCCTCTAGTAGCAGTTGAATAACAGTGCAATCAGAATTTTACTGAAGGTTATTTTAAAGAAGTTCAGGGCAAACACAAATTGATGCGCACATGAAGAATGGGAATGCAGTAAGAATTGGCACAATGGAGAAGTTTTTTCTTCTTTCAAGAAATCCGGGCGAAGTGTATCTTCAGTTTCCTAAATACGTGAGTATGTAGGAAGTGTATATACTCCTTGTATACTCACGTATATATTCTTTGTACACTTAGGGTATATATATATTCCATGTATACCTACTGCAGAATTTATAAAGAGCTCCACGAGTAAGTTAATAATTAGATTAACTAGTGATTACTGAATTAGACGACGGTTTAATCGGAATTTAAATATTATTTACCAAGCGTGTTTTGGTTGAGCAAACCAACCAGCTACACGGTCCTGACATGCGGGTAATTCATCCAGTTCTGAAATGGCATTTTACCAACAACATGTTGACTTGAGTTAAAACGTAACTAGTTGTGAATTGTAACTGCAGAGCCACATGCAAGAAGATTAATTAAGCAGTAGTCTAGAGGATCAGGGCAGGTTCTCGGTGGAACAGGCACTATGCACTGTTTCATTTCTGATCCCTTCCAAATGACACAACATTCAATAGATTGAAATCCCATTGCATAATAAATCATTATTAACTCCGCTCGTTTTCCACCTCCTTTCATCCTATTCAAAATGTCCATTCTTTTCCTCCCTCTACCTTGCTTACCTAACATTTTCACCCACTCTTCCCCCCCTCAATGGCAGCCTTCGGCATCCTATTACTTCTCAGTATTGTCTGCATCTCCCAGTTCCTTCAATTTGCATTCGATTGTTCCGCCTTCTTCGAGTTTCTCTAACTCTCTTCTCCCGCCATACCTAGCAGGCATGGAAACCAAACGAGTTGCTATGTAATACCAAGCAGTTCGTTTGTTTCCCTTTCTGTTCATTTTGTTTTGCACATTAACCTCCACAACTTCGAAAAAGTCAGCAATCTACGTTTTTATAATTACAATACGATCAAACCACACATATACAATGTTTAGCAGATATTTAAAATGAATACGTTACACTTACTAAACACAAGTAAATTGCCGTAACTGCATTACAATTAAACAAATCCAAAAACCCGGACGAAACTAAAAAGCTATAAACATTCTTCCGAAGCAAAACATTAACAGCAAACTAGGTTTTTCCGCACGACGCACTTTCAACGTGACGCGAGGCGTACTATTGATACGAGATCAAGGATTGTTTCATTATACGAATAGCTAATCTACAACATACGAACTCGAGAGAATTGAGGAGAAATCATCCAAAAAATTTAAATTATCCTACCTCGAAATTAGATCTATGATCAACTGCACCAAAGTCCGAAAATTAGACAGATATACTTAGTTAATGAATTTCTACATCTTTAGAATGCAGTTCACTATTATTTTTCCGTTGACCTTACGTTTGAATTACCATTAACGGTAACTCTGCAATTGAAAATGGCGAATTTATTTGGAATGAAAATATATTAATACATTAAATTGGCTACAGGCACTTTTAAAATATTTAATAGTTGCTTTCGCGTGTTTGAAAGACTACTGAATTACAAACTTGACTACACACTACCTGACTACTAAACTTACAAATTGCATAACAATAGAAGATAATAGGGTCGAGGGGAATCGTCACTTGAATAGAGTAAGAAAATAAGAAATCCTTTCAATCCTGTCATTGTAAGGCAGAATAAAACATTTAATGTTAAACTACTGCTTTTTATTTCGAATAGAACAATCACATCAAGGGGACCTGTCAACACAAATCATGCTAAACCATAAATTAAAAAGATAAGATATCATTATGGAAGAGAGAAAAGAAATATTTTGAATGATTGGTGTATGCAGTTTGATAAGTAGTAAACTGCAGAGAATGTGATGTGGATCAAAACATTTTCGACGGTTGCAAAAATTTCAACTAAAAAAAATTAAGCTTAGGGTAAATAATATTCTCGGATCAATTATGACGAGTGATTTGTAATTACACTGCATTTTATCAAATTGATTGATTTTGTATGCATTCTCATTTATGCACGACAAAGGCATTTCGAGAAAAAACAGGAAATGACAACATGGAATTTGTTGTATACACTTTTTCTGGATTAGGAAGTTTAATTAAGAGAAGAACATCACAATACGCTCGTTCTCGTCGATAGACTCGTAATTGCCATAATTAGGCTGAGCGTACTTCCCAATATTTGCGAAAGGCACCATATCTCGATTCTGGTAGCAAAACAATTAATTCCCGCTAACGCCATTGCATTCCCAAAGAAATCATAAAAATGTTTACCTGCTTCAGTTCCAGGTCCTCTGCCAGAGATTTGGCTGGACTGCCGTCTGAAAAGAAACAATAGAACGTCAGAATCGACAAATAATTAACTAATTACGAAGTTCTTTAAAAACTAATATAGTGATTTAAAAAAGCAACTATTTAAGCAACAATGTACTTATTTTTTTATAGTAACGAGTTAATAAACATTTGCAGATGACAGAGGTACATATTTCAATATCCGCTGGCTTTTAATGAATTTATAGGTTTATGGAAATATCTGCGAATCAACAATTGAATTAAACGCAGGCCTTGATTCCATCCAGCGCACACATTTTCTTACTATGATAGTATCTCACACAATCAAGGTTGGATTGAGTATCATTTTCAGGGTCACGCAAAAAATGAAGACACTTTATGACAAAAAAGCCTATTTTGTAAAAATAAAAAAAGATCGCTACATTAAAATACCAAGAGCATAATACTGACACGGAAAAATTCAAGTTCCGAATTATATTGGCAAGTGAAATCACACATAAAAGGGAAACCGATTGCCTGAAGACTCAATTTACCCACACACAATCGCGACCACAACAGGAAAAAAACGACCCATAACTAAAGTAATTAACCCAAAGGTGGATTTGATATGGGAGGGTAGAGCTTATTTCACACGCCATGAGGAATAAGAGCACCAGGGTGAGGGGAGCGGGGACTTTTAATTTCTAATGCGGGATTTATCGAGGAGAATTGTATCGGAAAAAAATAGAACTTGAGTAAACCGGAGATGTTCTAAGAGACCGGGAATCTAATCCGGGTGAGAGGGACAGGCAAGATAAGTCATACAACTCGAAAATTGAATATTGCCTTATTTTTTTCAAAATGCCCCCATGAAATTCCCAAGTTTCCTAAATGGCTGTTGACCTAACAACCTCTGCCACTGGTCCTTACGTTGGATTGCAGGGTAGTGTGTAGACGCAGATAAAATTTGTCACGCATGCTCTTCACCAGTAAGTGATTACTTTTAGATTATTGATTTCGTACCTTTTTGGAATAAATCTCCGCAAGTGAAGTGCGAGACTGTCGAGGGAGTGCACGAATCCCGATTGGCACCAAAGCAGGGCCGCACCAGAGCTCCTCCGTTGCAAAGGACAAGTCGCGGCGTGCGGGAGAGGGTATATGGCGAGGGGGCGTGGGTGGACACTGGCTTGCCATCTGGACGGCTTTCGACGGCGCCTCCGGAAGGGTAATGGAGGGGCGGGCTGAAGAGTGGGGCGGATGGGAGAGGGGGGATAGTAGAGGATCAGAGCGCGGGAAATATACGACACGGTAACGAAAACGACGACATCACAACAAAACATATTTTGTAGGTCGCGGGAAATGAGTTCGTTCGTTCGGAGGCCGCTGGAAAGGGAAGCGGTCGGGTTGGGGAGAACAGGTGAGGGAAACATTTTTTTTTCCTTTCAATTCCATAAATGTATATCGGGACAGAAATATCTCGTTACAGTTTCAGGAGACGGATGATGAAAATGGCGAGGATAAAGGGCGATGCGAAAAAAAACTACGGCATCCTGGAGGATATTTATGAACGTGAAAGGGTTATTTATCGTGGTGAGAGCGCTAAAGCGCCACCTTGACTCGAATTAATATTTCACGCGAAGGATGGACAAGAACCTAATAAGGCGTTGAGGCAAGGTCGCGGCGCGGCGACGGGAGGGTTTATGATGGGTCAAGCGAGTGCAACAGGTGTCGCAGTCAACGAAGAGACGCGGCGGAGGCCGAGGTGTGAAAGACTCCAAACGCAAACCAAATGGTTGTTTGGAGATGAAAGGAATTCCTCACTTAACGATTATCAATTAGAGCAACGTCGATACTGTCAATATAGGGATTAAGAAAGTACCTGGAGACCTCATGGGAACCCAAGTTTCAAAACGTCCTTGCGGTTCAGAACATCTTAAAAAGCTTCACATACTTTCCTTTTTCCAGTGTCATGGCCAAATTCCAAGAGTTGGGTAGCCTCCGACTTTTCCAAGGATATCTTTAATGCACACGATTAAAGGTTATAAATTATGCATGCATGCTACACAGATCTAACACGATCGTTCGACGAAAGAAGCTAATTGGAAATGATAATAGAAAATAAAAGCGTTGTTCCTGCCGCAGAGAATTTTTACTATCGTACATTTATTTCGGTGGATTCATGTAATTATTCAAAATCTAAACTTTTGAAATGCAATTTACGAAAAAAACACTCAGTTCTAACCGGGATATAATTAAATAATCGAAAGGAAGAAGGCGAAAGGTTTCGAAGCTGAATTCCATTTCACAAGAAACTTATCCTCAACGAAAATGCTGATACACCGTCAAAATACGATCGGGATCGTCGCAGCCTTGTTCGAGCCCATACTAAATTCAAATTGAGCTCACTAATATGCCGAGATCACAGAGTCGGCGAGAGCTAATGTTGGGAAGATATCGCCGCGCTACAAGGAGGCGGCACATTAAATTGTAAACCGCGGCCCAAGTGAAAAGCACTTTACACGGCCGAGTGAGCAAAGAAATCCCGCGCGTTTCTCTCGGATGGCGCGGGGACTTGAAAGGACCCAAACCGCACTTCAAGGGGTGGAGGCGTCCCTTCCATTTGACCTCGAGAGGTATACTTAGTAAGTACTCAGTAATCCTCATGCTCGCACGTGTAATGCGCATCTAGAATCCTCACGTCTCACCATCAGCCGTCATGAGACCTCTGACCACCCGTCATCTGTCAGAAAGTTCACCCGGGAAATGAAACCACGATTTTCCAAATTGTCATCCAGCACATTGAGGAATTAGTAGAATATCTGTGCCCATTTCAGTCAAAAGCTTTAAGTATTTTTCTAGACACTAGCACTAATTTTCAATGTAAAAATTTCAGGGTGTTTAAATCATTCGCTTTGACCGGGATTCGAACCCGGATCCATTTATATCCGGCCGAGGGCTTCAGCCAGGGGTGCTTTAGCAAGAGGACGCCTCGATAGCTTAACTGGTTAAAGCACTCGGCCGGACATCGAGGGATCCGGGTCCGAATCCCGGTCAAGACGAATGATTTTTACACTCTGAAATTGTTGCACTGTAATGCGTATTAGCGGATGACTCTGTCAAAAGTTACTGTCGCGACATCTCTCGCAGTATCTTGGAAATAATTTTCAAGTACCACTAAATCAAAAAATATTTCATTATCGCTGAGAGCATAAATCATATATTGGGATTAAGGTCTCCCTCTACAATCGACATTCGAGTTATCATGATCGCTACTCTATCATCCTGTCATCAGAATTTTCTTGATTAAATTATTTTCGCTAGACTCTTCGATCTTGTTCCTCTTCATTCTTGTTAGGTCATTTCTCTCTTAATATCAGACAGCATGCCGAATTTTTTCCTCCCGCCCGCTAATTTTCCTTCTTCAGTCTTCTTCAGGAAGTCCTTCCTTAAGATGTGACCTGCCCAGTCTACCGTCCTATTCCTTATGCATTTCAACGTACGCAAACCGTCCAATTCCTCTCATAACCTCCGCAAAGACTAACCCTGTCGTTCAATATAAACCTCTCTATTCTTACACACAACTACACCTGGAAATTTAGCAATATCTTTGGTTTATTTCTCTCATCCATATTTAACAACCATAATCTGTAGGTATTGAACAAAATAACGCAAAACGTATTAAACCAAAACCAATTTTTAATCAAAAACCGAGAAAATTCTTTTCATCTCTTTCATTCAAACCGTAATCTCCAGTTGTTCATCCTAACTTGCATCCTCCTATTAATTAACCAGGTTTTAAAATCAGTTAAACCCAATGATCAGAACAATCCGCATGAGATATACCGTATACATACCACAAAAACCATCGTCTCCTTAACAGATTTGGTATTAAACCAATAGCTATTTATTCATCAATTATTAACAGGTCAAAGTTTTACAAAATACTTATCAATAACTCACACGTGTTCATCCAAATCATCATCTGAGAAGGAATGATGGCCATACTCGCATATTAGGTTAGTGCCATAGGATGCAGGTAATCAAATGACATTATTTATTCTCAATCACGTTCTATGTCCGTGACGAGCAGAAGCCCTCCACTCCACTGTATACGATAGATGGGGCTGATGGAAAATCAGGTATTACGAAGTATCAAAGCATGTGGTCCTATAAAGGAAATGGAAGAAGCTCTACATGGCCCAAAGGCTATTCTGGAAGGAAACGGGTGAGCGCTCTTTCTCATTCGCCCTTTCTCGTTAGGAGCAGCTGGAGGAATGGATTGTTAGCTAGCCAGTGCCACCCGACAATACTTGATGGATGACACGTATAAATCTACGAATTAGCTGGTACCATTCCTTGGCATTTACGTAGCTTAATCATATCTGCTCTGTCGTGTAGATCAGTCTCGATGCCGGATAACGGTATTCGATATGAAGCGATGTCTCTTTACTTGTCTACTCTTTACGATCTCTCTATTTTCGTATTAGGAAGTCAGAACGTTTTCTGAGCCAGAAATCCCTTATTATTTAAGTTCTGCAAAAAAACGATAATTTCCGGATATTTAAGACTACTTCCATGGACTTCGCTAATGTACATATATTGGAAAGTAAAAAGAAACCAATTTTCCCCAGAGTGTAACAGTTTTACGAACGAAAATTACGGAAGTTCGTGTTAGCCAAACCTTTGATACTATTTTTACAGTTTAAACATTCGAGACCTCCAATACAAGATTTTAAAATTCAGAAAAATATCCATTTCATTTGAGATGATCCGGAATGAATATTAGCATAGAATGCGTCGCACAATTTCTTCAAATTCAAGCAAAACTGTTGGTAAGTTAACGATGAGGTTTTATTTAAATTGGGTTGATGGTACAAAACGTGAGTTTCATTCTTGCCACTAAAAAGAAGGAAATACATCTCATCTGCATTCACATAGTCTCGAATGCTCGGCAGTTTTCGCATCCGGTGATGCTAAGTAGTAATGTATCGCGTGACGAATATTTTTAAATTTCTTTCATTGGGAATTCAAACCACGTGACATGAACTGATGTGATCATGCATTCTCCACGATATATTTTATTTGTTTAATCATCAATTTTTCTCATCATCCGATGTAGTTTTGTCAGTTTCTATGCAATGTTAGATGTGAACTACACACGTTATGACGATAAATTATACATAAAATATTTAATTCATGAACTGCTTCAATTACTTCATGCTCATAAAAACTTCCCGAGGCCATATGATATAAAGTTTATATTTTTATAATCAACACAAAAATAAACCCAACCTAAGTATTTGGACCTGCAATTTGGTTTGATAGGCGAGGGTGGCGCAGAACTCGTAATAAGTGTGCGAGATTGACACATCAGGGTAATAGGTCAACCTCATTCCCTCGTAGAACCTGCTGTTTCGTAGAAACCATTGGTACCAGAAAAATAACGCAGATTGGGTGCCCAGAGGCGTCACCCGGATGTCAGCCCGGACTCTCCGACCAGTTGCCGAAAGCTCGACCCCCAACGCCAGATATACAACGAAGGTTAACCCAAGCAACACAAATAAAAAGATTATAATATTATACAACGATATTACAAGATTTTTATATAGCTCCTTAAAATTTGGTTACATCCAACATTGAGGAGGATGCTTTTTGCAGAAAAGACTCAAGAGGACAAGTTTCGAAAATTTTCCAATTTTTCTTATGCCCACAAATATTTTTAATCGCCCAGTTTATTTCACGTGTGGTGGCGATAAAGATACTGTCAAAGCAGTGCAGTGGGCCCAATCAACTTAAATAAGTGTCTAGGGTGCGCATACGCTATCAAGGATCTCCCACAGCGATAGCGGAGAAGGATGATCAAAAAATATTGTCCTTAAAGTTGCGCGAGTTCCAACGCCCATTATGCGACCCACTCACCCAAAAGCTCTCGGAAGATTTTATTCAAACGAATACAAAGAAAAAAAACCATCAAAGCTTTCAGGACCAATAAATTCATACGAAACTCATTACTTTTTTGAGTAACAATCCTTCAGACCAGCCACAATGCCTTCTTCTAAAAGCGGCTAAATAAGCATTCCAAAAAAAAAGTCACTTGTGTTTCTGGAGAGGGAATTTTAATCGCTTGATCGGCGGGCGTCAGGCGGGCTATTTCATTCGCGATTCCCGGTGCGAAATGAGATGCCTATCACCTTAACTTCTGGTCGTTAGGAATGCATCAACACCCTTTCAATTGATACGCGTCGATAAAATCCTGAGCGGATGCTAATCTTAAGTGCTTTCCTGGCGCCCGTTAAGAGGGGAGGGGTGGGTCGCTCGTGTCATAGGCGGTGACGAAATGAAAGAACTGAAAAACGCTAAGTGAAAATGGGTTGATTGTCGGACGTGATAAAAAGAACGTAAAAGAAAATAAGCATTCATTAACGCTCGGAGAGAGTTTTTATCATGGTAAGGCCTCGTGAAATGTACTTCCATGTTTTAAAATGTTTAATCATTCCCTCTTACCACCGTCGTTAATGCCTACGCCTTTAACTCGGAAACTCGATACAAGTTTACTGGGATGATGAATATCTTCGACGCAAAAAAATCCTCCATCCCATCTGTAAAACATACCTCAACGGGTAAAACACTTCGAGGTGGTATTCCCTGGACAGCTGGCCTCATTCGCTGACGCCTTTAAAAACAAGACGAAGTGGATAATTTCCGCCCTCATACCTCGGAAAAGAATACACTTTTCAACGTTTAGCTTAATATAGCAATACCACAATTGAATAAAACGTTAAACCCAGTGAAATTCGTAAAAATCTATTCCTAAGTTAAGCCGTTGTGGTTGATGTTTTTACCGACAGACGTTATGCGTAAGGCCGTTAGGGGTGGGTGGGGATGTTGGGGGAAGGCTAAATATATTTTAGGGCACTCGCTTAAAGTGGAAAGAAACTAAGGGCTGCTAACCCTCCCTCATTTCATCCTATTTTTTCCTGAAATCTCATGACTTCAGTAGTTATCTCCTCTTGAAGCCTTTTACAATCTCATTCATTTTTACAGCAAGTAGAAATCTTCATTCCATACTACAAAAGACATTGCAAGAGAAGTTTCAACCGAAATTTTGGTGGGACAAAACAGAAATCCTCCCGGAGTGGTTAATAAAAAATAAAGAAATTTAAAAAATCTTTTTCTTCTCTCCGGACGCCTCCCGTGTGTCCCAAGAAATCACGATTAGCCACTCCGGCTTGTCATGAGGTCTCCCAGGGACCGAACCAACAGAGTCGACACAACACCAATGTTCCACGGGGATCCCGCAACCTTTTGGTTAGCATGCCAGGGCCCAACTAACCGGCTTTAATGCGCAGCAACTTTTCGTTAGACATTTTTATTTATTTTTTAAAAAAGTATAACATGCTCCTTAAAATTTAGGATTTAGTCGAATCCTCGAGTGAAATTTATTAATTTCCTAGGGTTCCTAATTGGCTACAAAAAAGTTCTTCAACTCTGGTTGAACCCACCACGTATGTTCTAGTCTACCATTGGTGTTACCAAGATGCCTCAATTTTAATATCCTCCATCAAGTATGAATCGGACTCATACAATTCGTTGGGATTCGAGCTGTTGCCCGAAGCCTGGGAAACCAATACACCCACAGCAGAACTAATCCAATCCGATGGAAACTCCTTGAAGAGAGAGTGATGTTGACTGTTTTGCGGAAGCAGATATGCTCTTAGCTGTGATATGCCTATAGATCGACTATGCCATACATCACCATAAACACAGGTATCAACCCGAAGCTCGGTTTGGTAGATAATGGCAGAGTTCACCCAATGCATATCCCAACGGTGTGTGAAATTCATACATCAGGGTGGGGGGTGAGTTCCTTTCCCTGTACCATGGTTTGGTTTTCCAAGATCTGTTTCCCAAGAAAACACGAAGTTTGGTTAAATTGAGGGTGCCCGGGCCGTGTCTGGGAATCGAACCCTATTCCCCCCCCCCCCGGTAAATAGTCCAACGCTCTACCCCTTGACTACCCTGATACACACACACATATATATACATCGATCCCATTTAAGGTTGAGAACGTTCGCACAACATTTATTGGGTGGACAGAAGCAGCGTCACCAATAGCTCCTAACTCATTTCCCCCGAATCCAAGAAGCTCGGAAAATATTGACATAATATCACGAGATTATTTCGTCTTAAAACCTTCAACGCAGCAACCTTTGTCTAAATATTTACGGCAAAAAAATAGAATTTATGCAACAAATATTTGAGGAAGAGTGGGTCCAGTAAAAAGGAAAAGAAAGCAACAGGTAGAAATATTGTCCCATGCTTTTCACAAAATATCGATTACACAATGCGACCATTTTTCAATATTTTTTTGTTTTCTTTTTATTTACATCAATCAGATAGCTACGCGACACAATGAGCGTCATTATATAAAGAGTCCGCGACGAGCGAATCAAACAATTGAGCGCGGAGACGAGATTGCGCGCCGGTTTGTTCGGCCGCAATCCGCCGCGGCGCCACAATCGGCGATGTATTCAAAGTGGAGGTTAAGTGATGAATTAGAGTGGGGGGTTGGTTGGGGGAGGGAGGGGGAGGAGGAAAGAGATAGGGATGGCACCATGTATGGAAATGAGGAAGGACACGCGGGTAGTCGAAAGGTCGGGACCCCGGCGGGGAAAGGACTCCGTCGCCTCAAAAGGGGAAATATAGGCACGGAGAGGACGGACCTATTTCCCTTCTCATCTCACGTCCGATCTACGAGATGTCCTATTGCCGTCACCCCCGCCTACCCCCCTCCCCCTCTCCCCCCATTCCCACCTCCGCGGGGCAATTACGCGCGACGGCGGACCTTGGGCCTCACGTCTTTCGGGCGACAGGATGGCGGGGCTGCTGCGGGCACGGGGCGAAGGAAAGGAGAATGCGAAACGGCATGCGCAGTTTTAGGATTTTTATATCAGTTACAGCCTGTTCGGGTGAATAGGCGACATCATTAGGTAAAATTATTATATGGGAGCAGGGAAATATAAAACGCACCATTTGGAGGCTGGGAAGAAGGAGTGGGATGAGGAGATGGATGGGGATTGGCAATGCGGGGTCTATCTTCAGCACCATTATCTCCGATGCTACCCACTTCCCTCCCTCCTCGTCCCTCTTGTTTTAAACAGAAAACACAAATAAGGAGCATCACATGAAAATCTAAAAGTTGTGCAAAATAGGGCTACATTACTTAATTAATTACTAGTATTAGTAGTAGAGTAATTGCCGAAACTTTTAAGTATGTATGTTTTTTGTATCCTCGATGTTTAAACGAAGTATTATTCACATTTGTTTGTTTGCTACTTTTGAAACTCAGGTCCCCTAGATGCTGTCATAATATTAGAAAAATGATACCATCGATACATGAAACCGGTCTTGGTCTAATTAAAAAAATTTGCGACACAATTTTTCAAATTCAATGAACGTGAACCTTTAGATAGTTGTATTTGAAAGATTCTCAATGTGCATAGGAGAACCTGTTTTGTTGCAAAAAACCGTCTTTAGAATACGAAAACTGTCTCCACGACGCCTTCTGGGGAACAGAACAAGATTAAAGCTTGGTTTTGATTATTAATGAGATGAGTTTACATCTGAAGTTCAATCAGTTATTCGAGGGCCAACTTTAAAATGTCCAGTTAAAGTAAGGATATAAAAAAGAGCTAGAATCAAAAGGTTTATGGAGTCGTCATCAATAAGTGATAGTGCTCCATGATTACGAGTCCCTAATCCAACTCTTATAAATACATTTCCGTTGACGATACCTCTTAGTTTTTGGTGGCTCGCGGCGGTGTGAATGCGGATATAAAAAAAGCGGAGACTGGAGAAGAAATCAACACGATCGCGCCGACTTGGAGCACAAGTCGTAGCCGTTTTATGGAGGGGAGGAAAAGATCGTAAAGCACTTAGGCGTCTGGCGGTTCGATTTCGTCTTTCTAACCATAACGGCCGGGGAGGGCACCTATCGCGGACGTGAGATCGGCCCTGGTAATGAAGGGGCACTCCTCCCATCTCCGCCTCCACGGGAAACGTCTTATTCGGTCCCCGAGTCAATTAAGTGTCGAGGCGAAATTCATCTCAAGCATGCTTATCCGGCTCTTTTTTCCAGATATTTTGGCTTTATCAAAACACGTCCCAGGAATGGATGGCGTGATTGCTTCCCAAACTCTTTCCAGTCGCCTCGATAAATGGCTAGAGTCTCTAAATGTATTCTTCTCAATATAAACAGCGTTAACTATTTCATGGAGGCAACTAATAGAATATAGTAACAGAGAATCACCTCTCAATGAATATTTTAATCTTATATATTTTTTGCGATATTTTAACTTACTTCGTAGTTTTAAACTGTAGATGATTCTAACTTAAGTTCGCCATATCACCTAAAATCATCTTTATAGAAGAAGAAGTAAAAATTGTACGTGTTTTCTATACTCTCATCCCACAGAATTGTACTGAAGAGTTTCTGCATTGGCTTTAAATTTCTGATTCTGTTAGAAATTTACACGCTGAATGTAAAATTTTAACTTTTAAATAATTTGACGTGATTCGGCGGCTGTTCCACGTCCACCTTCTTACTTACTTGCCCGTCCTGATGGGTAATAATTGGATTAATTGCACGAACGCTCAGATGGTTCTGATTAAATTTACCCACACTGACGAAGCTAGTGTACAAATAGACCAATTAGTCTGAATACATTACTGATTAATAATCCATATAACTACTCGAAGGACAACCTTTAATTGCTTACCGGCTGCCGTTTAAATCTCGTGTTGAATGCCTTCCGCGAGACTAAGCCAAGAATAGGAGCCGAACTACCTTGTTAATGTGCTCCCTATGTTTCTCCGGAGATATTTAAATTAACGACGGTGTCCACAGTATTTTACTAAGCTTTCGCCATGACTTTCCATCTATGGGTGCTAAAAAAAAGCCGGAGCAGTGACGTGATGATCTACGTGGACAGTGCTTTGTTCGCACGAAAAGGAAGAACTCATAAATCAAAGTCCATGGGTTTTATATCAGATCTAGAAATCCATTCTCTGTCGGAGGAAATATGCGATATCTCAGTTATGAAACACTTTCCTGACTGCGATAACATAAAGAATTTAACAAAGAAATTTGTTCCGAACCAATCATCACTTTATTATGAGTGACACATTATTTAAAAATAACTTGTATTAAAAAGTATTTGGGACATTCTAATACTTTTTGAGGAATCAAAAATACTAAAAAATTCGCAAAGAAGCCCTGCGTTAAATTACTCACTGCAATATATCATAAACTTCTTGTTAGATGATAAGATGGTGACGCACTTTTTAGAGCGATCTTGTATTCATTAAATTCCATCCATGATAACATTCAAAAGATATGGCGATTGCTACAACTAAGAACAGTAGCGCGTTAGCTTGACGATCTGTCACTAACCACTCCTAAAACCAACGATGGCGTTAACAACCGTGAGATGAGGAGCATGCCTCGGATGCTGCAAGAACAGCGCTCATTAGAAGACTGCTCAGGCATCCGATGTGAATAACATGATTTTCCCAGCGCAACCCCTGCGATCAAACCTCGCTCTTCATTTGAATAAACGGAAAGGAAGTCATCCAAATGAGATGTGCCAATGGGCACATGACATGTGTTTTAAACTTCTAATCCGTGTTAGAATGACAGCAGAGAGCAAGACAAGAATCATGATATCCAGGGTATTACATTGCATTTGGACTCACCGCCACACCACTCCGTTTCCCAATCATATTGCGCATCCGCAGAGAATTTACGCAATCAGTAATTTGAAATTTCTGCTTTCAATTAAATTCAATAATAATGCGGCAAATTTATAAAATTGCTGTTGAAACATTTTCGACGAGATAGGAAGAAGAGGTAGGATACCTGAAAATTGTCAAAAGTCGTAAAAGGTTTCTGAATAACCTATGGCTGACAAATACCTTTTACTCAAAACTATTTCCGTCTTCGGATCCTGCTTTATCTATTGGTCCAAAACGCCTATTTTTTTCTTCCCTCTTCTTTTACATTCGCATTTCGACCTCAGTCATCAACATGCCGCCAACTCTCGGTCTTTCGTCGCTTTTGCCTTCTTCTCGGTCGATAATTCGCAATACCATACCACCATTCTTCTAAAGTGAACTGGTTTTGTACCGAGAAAAAAGATGCAATCTACTATTAAACTGTCACGCTCCGTTTTGACACTCATCCATGGTCGGGAGAAGACTCATGTTCTTCAAGATTCAAGGCGATCAAATCGATTAGTATCAGAGTCTTCGTTGTGGTACTTTTCTTTAGGCAGGTATCCAGCGAAATAATGTCCATTCTTGCCACATTTCTCTCTAAGCACTAACTTAATTCTTAATCCTTAATCCGAAATTTGGCAACAACACGGGGTACTCGAAGCGCACAGACGCAAAAAAATCCAGTAATAGACGCTCCATGTGCTCCAACGAATATAATTTCAGACTGCAAGCGCATCTCAAGGTGCTTCGCAAATATGATTTCAATTCGCGACCTTCGAATCAGGCGGAATGTGCACCTGCCTACCATAATAAACGGGCCAGGGCATCGGAAGCCTGTTTAACAAAAGAAAGAAAATACCTTCCCATCCCTACGGAAGGAACCCGGACCTTCGGCGTGGGCGGCCGGCATATTTGCCACCGCATCAATCAGATCTCGAGCTAAATGCAGCTGCTTCGCGCGCATTTCTATAACGTATGCACCGGCCAGCCTGACACAGCGCCTGCCACTGTGCATGGCGATGGTAAATCAGAGGCTGAAAGGGGAGCGGAAGAACAGGTTTCAAATGAGCAGCCAAAAGGAAAGCGTGAATGTTTATGGGCATGACGGGTTTTGTTGTTTGAAAATAAAACGATATCTTCGAACGCTAAGCCCGGCGTCTTATAGAGGAAAAGGAAAGAAGGAAGAAATGTATATGTAGGGCTTCGGACCGCTCATCCCGTGTAATGCTTCGTAAAGTTTTTCATTTATAATAGGTGCAAGCAAATTATTTTCCAGGCACATGCTCAAACGATATTCCATTCGACGACACGCGATTTTAATCATGAGGCACGCACGAAGTGTTCCCTGGGTCCATATCACTAGCTTTCCTTCCGAAGATTGCTTTTTAGAATCTTTCTCAGTTCATCATTATTCTTTTTACCCCTTACCCAATTTCTTTCACCGTCCAATGTAATTGTTTTAGTCTTTCTCTTATTATTTCCTTATCATATTTTTCTTTTTATACCATCCAGGAGGAATGTGCACCTGCCTACCATAATAAACGGGCCAGGGCATCGGAGTACAAGAGCATGATATGACACAATAACTGGCAACTTCTGAGTGGCGAGCCAGGGTATTTCCTAAGTTCTAAAATTAGTTAATTTTGGTGATTCCTTGGAGAGGTAGAAGTGGGGAAAAGGGTAAAAAATCATCTATAACTTTTGAACCCCCACACTGTGCAGTTTTCATTTCTCAACCAACGTTTTGAGTGTTGTATTCATACTGTTAATCAAATGGGAGTTGACTATTTTATACGCTTTCCAATAAAATTGTTTGTATATTTAAATTTAATTAATTTATACATTATTTGAGAGGAGATAAATCATTTATAAAAAATACGAAAACAACGCTTCAGAATAAACACGTTCTATGCTGTGAACCAGACAACATTTCTCTTTTCTAAATAGAATATGAATTGAACAAAAAGTTAAGAAATGGTTTATTAATTCGTCCCTCTGTTGGATAATCCCTTAAAATGCGACTTTAGCGGTCATTTGCCTCAATTAGACAACTGTCTAATTGTTATTGGCGGTTAATTACGGCACGCTATGAATTAGGGAAACGAGGGAGAAGATAAATCGTTTTCGGCAACAGACGGCGATATAAAGAAAGAGTCCAAGATTCCGCAGTGGTTACGCCGGTCGGCGGTTCGGACGGTCGGCTGCGAATTAAGCGTCGCACTCGCGGTAATCAAATTTAGATGGAAATAAAAAAAATGTCCCAAATCGGAGATCTTAATTTCTGGTATTTAAGAAACTTAATCTCTCTTTTGTCTTCAGTTTGATTCTTATCAGTTGTCTGGACCAATGAGCTTTATAGAATTCTATTAGTTTTGGTTTTTAATACACACTAACCCCAAAATATGTCCTACTGCATGCAAAATTCAAATATTCAGCTTAGAGAGTAGGTTCCTTTCCCTGCGCCGATTGAGGATTCCCACAAAGTTCTCGTAGCCTGAAATACTACAGAGCTCGTGCTCCTAAAGACGCCAACCGGATTTGAAAAAAACAATTTTCCTGTCAGCAGACAAACGCTCTCGTATTCACTGTACTACCGCACCGCCACCTCTTGTCTTGCAAGAGAAGAGGAGTATTTAATATTTCTCTCACTCTCTCTCGTAAGCCGACTATAATTGTTGGAGAAATATTTGCATTAAAGTTGTAGATCAGGCATACTTTCTTCAAAATGCTCTGCACATATCACGCTCACAGGAGAGGAGGAAGAGTGGCAAATTCTGACAAGAGGGTATTGGAAAGTCACTTATGAAGCATTACGCAAAAACTGCACGAACTTAGCGAGATAACCGTCGATGTCAGTAATTTAATATCGTACTCCAGTAAACGTGATCACACTGATCAACGCCCTCCGCGCCTTTGATGGGAATGCTGGACAGCACATCTGTCATGCGTCATTAAGCGAGTAGTGCGCAGCCTCATGCTTCTGGGCTACTCATGAGGAACTTTTAAATAAAAAAATAGAATAATAAGGCTGAGCTTTAGAAAGAACCTCACCTAGCTGAAGGGAATCGAAAACAATATCTTGACAATGAAAGGAAAATAATGTGTCGACTACGAAAAATGAGATTGGAATAAAAGAACGGGCTACTGGAATATCGGCACCCTCCAGGAATTCACCCCGCGGCTCAGGTCTCACTTCCCCCACAGTACAAAGAGGGCGAGTTCTGATGGCTGGTGTTGAGGGCTCGCGAGGGTCCCTTCGCGGACTCAAGGCAGTCTTCCCCAAGGCCGAGGTGCCTCCGGGAGTCGACTCCACTCTCTGGAGTGATTTGTGCGTGCGCGCTGGTACGAGTGAGCCGTGGACTATGCTATGGGGAGGGCACCGCGGGAAAAGAAGAGAGTCGGCGGAGGCGTCACGTGCCCGGCCTTGTCAACGCGGTGTTTAGTCGTATCATACAGTGACTCAGGTTTCACTCCATTTTGCTTTGCTCCTCAACCTCCCCCTGCCTCGCGGCCCTTACTTTTTTGACGTGTCCGCTGAACGAGAGGTTTGTTGTTTCACCGGAAATGTGAAGAGTTTGAAGAACGGATGGGAGTAAACACAGAGACGGTCGTCTAAACACGTGTCAGTTGGTGCCTTGATGTCGATACGAGATAGCCGATTATCGGCGAGCATGATGGATGTCCCTGGAAAATGGTGGACGTTGAAGTAAATAAGCAAATTAAGAAGAACACAATCGTCTTAAGTTAATCCACATTTGAGCGTTATCATTCCTGGGTAGAAACTCATTGTACACGTTAGAAGTTTACGAGTAAAAACACGTTCAGTATTAATTTTTAAAAAATCAACCATTCATTCTCGTATAGCAACATCGATTATTTAATGGCGAAGAAGCATATAGTATACCGACATATATTGGTGCCGTAGTATACCACCATAGCATAAACTAACTTTTGCTATAATTATCCTTTAATGACGAAGAGAAAATTCATGCATCTGTGATTGTCATTACGCATCGTTGCAAGCAGTAGATAGATAATTATCAACTCAACCGCATGTGTTACGGGCCATTTCGACTTCAAGTCTTTCTGTATGACGATGGACAAGTTCCAGCAACAGTTTGGGAAAATATAAAAAATAAATGGGAAAATAAGGAAATGGTTAACGTCATTCCGTTAATCATTTTAAAATAGAATCTGAAACAAAGGATTCAGGTACGAGTTGATCTTTTTCTTTTAATTGAATATCTAAAAAAAATGCTGCGTTAAAGTGAAAATACAACAAAAATGGACATTGAGAGTGACAGACCGTGGTGACAGTCCGTTATTATAGATTAATATATTGTCACGTATACGTAACCGCGAATATGCAGAGAAATAACCCCAGAAAGAGTTAGTTGTGCGAGTGATTGATTATGGTTTGAAAACGATTTTCTGTTAAAACGAATCGCGGCAAAGTGTTCAATTAAACGAGCCAATCGTCGCCGTTGAAAGTATTTACATGTAGTTTGTCGTCCTTTTGTCGTGGCATCTTTTATTTAACTTCAACTTTAATGCACTCTCGATTTTTATGCCGGGCCATAAAATTCTTTATCACTTTATTTTATGCACACGAAGCATTAACAATGGCTGAAATAGCCATTTTACCGAGAAAATAAAGAAAAACTCTTCAAAGAATAAGTCACTGTGAACGCGGCGGTACGAAGCCACAATAGTCAACCCGAAGGTGGTTTGATAGGTGAAGGCAGAGAGGGCACCTGATACTAAACCCAACGGCTCGTGAAATGCACGCATTAGCGCAAGGTAGGAGGAAAGTTCATTTTCCAGTACGACGCTCTGTGGTTTCCCAGGAAGATCTGGTAACCGAAATATTACACACGTTGGGAGAAGCTAGGGATACGCAGATAACTCAACCAGAGTCGAACCCGGGCCATCCGGTCAATAGCCAAGAGCCCTACCTACAGGATGGTCATGCCTCAGGTATATCGTTACGCAACAAAGTTTCCAAAAGAGAAAAAATATAGTATGACCTAGTAGAGAGCGTGATTCACTTCATGGGGTGATTCACAGGTTTGCAACACGAGCTGCCTTATGACCACAGAAGTGAGAACTTAGAATTGATGTTCTTTTCGGGTTTAGGAGACCACCCACTAATGAAATATCTTTGGGAAAAAAACAAAAAAAATATGTGTCATTAATTAAGACAATATATGGGATACTAGGCCAAACTACCTGCAAGGAAAGTTTGTTTTCATATTCACAACAGATTCCATAAAAAACAACCGTGATAGTTCCATAATATTTTGATTTTTTTTCATTTTCTATGAAATAATTTCCTTTCTTGAGATTGAAAGAAAAAAAACGTAACCACATATTCTCAATGAGATCTCAGATGGTCTCACTTTTTTCCTCCATGAAAATTTCCACTAAATACCTTCGAAAATTCTCAGGTTTTTTATCAAATGTTAAGAATGACACATCCACGCTGACAGCAGTTCATTCAGCAATTCCTACTACAAGGATTGCTCTTAAATCTAAGTACTTGGAGGTAGAAAACGTGGGAAATGGCATGTTTTAAGATTAATTCAGAGCTACACCAAGGAATTACACGGAATGAATTGCGATTTTCCTCAGCTGTTATGGAAATAAGATTTGATGAAGGCCGTTTAGTTATAGCACACATTATCGTAAAAGGATGGAAAGGGAAAGTCGATACGATTATAGTTGTGGTCAGCGCTCTCGTAATCCAAAGGCGCGCTAATCTTGCTCATGTAAACCGAGCGGCTGGATCTCGAACTGAAGCCAATTTCATTCTTGTGATTTTGTGTTATAAATTATATAAATCTTGCTTTGTGCAAAAAAATAATCTTGAGTGTGATTTCTCCTAAAACACTCGCCATAAGTTCATTATTTTAATATAACATAAATCCAAGAATTTATAGAACTAATTTCAGTAGGAAATATGTACGCTTCGAGAAGGTGGACCTATGGTTTGCTCACAAGCACCATGATTTTACGTAAACTTCCCAAATAATAAAAAATAATAGCCCAATGAAAATTGATTGCATTTTCGTGATTCAAGTAAGATATATTTTCCCATTATTTGTCAAAACCTGAGGGCTGATTTTACGAAGCTCTCAGCTTCACTTTTATAATACTCTAAGATAGACCATATTATTCAGAAAGGGTAAGTACCTTGACGGACTGTTTAAGCATGAGAAAAGAGAAGTCCCTGCACTCCTCTGTGTTTGAAAATCTAACATCTCATTCCAACCTTTGGCGTTTCGTAACGATTGTAAAACTTACTAAATATCAGGTAAATTGAAAAAATAATTACTTGTACGAATTACCTATTTCAACGTTCCCCGATTTATTATCCATTTTAGCACACCCCGTCTAAATAATATTTAAAATCTAAACCGTCCAAGGTTTACCACTTCATGAAACATCGCGGCTGAAGAAAAAGGTGAGAGGTGCTCACGAATTGGTGGAAATAAAACTTATGAAGCCCATAGAAATATTTCTGCATCACCTCACTTGATTCAACTACCGTTTAATCTTTTATTTCCTTAATTTCCCCATACTTTCATGTCTTAATACACTCGTCTCAGACATACAATTCCTTTGAAATTACCCTCCTTCTTCCTGCTTTCCTTGTCTTTCACAATCGTCTTTGAAGAGCAATCCCGCCTCAAATTATCCTCAATGGGTTTATCCCTTGATCGAATCCATGATACTCATAGACATCTTTCTTTATCCACTTGCCGCAGAAGTTCTTCATTAGTGGCTCGTTCTGCTCCTTTGATCTTCGCCTTCCTGCCGCAGAACTGCATTTCCGTTGCTTTACGAGTTTCTTTCCCTGCTCCTGCGCTCTCCCATCTCTCACATACTTAAGGAAGTATACTCCTTATCTGAAGTTCTTTCTAATGCCCTGACCTTAAAATGCTCTCTTACGAGAAAGATAAGTAGCAATAACAATTACGCGATCATATCCATATGAGGAGCATGATCATGCAACGCAAAAGATTTCCTGGTTGAGCATATGAACTATTCGAGGATGGAATGCATTATTTTCTGGAGGAAGGGGAAAAATAATTATTTATTTTCAATTCTGAAGGGTTTTGGAATGTCTGGACGTCTTGGTCTCTCTTGAATATGCCACCATCGGACACAGAAGCTAAACATTGCTGTTTATGTATCCCGTAGAGCGAGACAAAAGTCTAAAATAACAAAGTTAAGCAACGTTATTGACTATTCAAGTGGAGCAGAATTTATTATGATTCCCCTTTGAATGGATAGCTTGTACATGACCCCGTGAAACCACTAATTAATAGGGAAGTGACATTTTGGGGGCCACCGCATAATTCTTATCAGGGAGAAGAAATGTCACTATTCACCGTTGGAGGCACTGTTTCTCTGGTCCGAGATGGGGCCCCCCGCTCGGCTCTGGGTGGGGATGGGGGCAGGCGTCACGCCCAAATACGAGGGGCCAGTCTTAATGAGACACGAAATAATGCTGCAGACAAAGGACCCAGTGCATAAGACGCCTAATGGGGCGAGACCGTGACAAGGAGTGTAATTGCTGCGATAGAGTCAAGTCTATCTCGTGAATATCATTAAGAACGAACGATATACGCGCTCGAAATACTAATTTAATGACTGAACAGACGATAACTTGTCCAAAGAGGCTTTTTGTAAGTAAGCTATTTTTTGTGTGTCCATGTAAGAAGAGAAAGGATCCACTCTAGGCAGAAGTTTAAAAGAAGCATAGTAATTAAACTTATTTTTTAAATCAAACGATTACTTTTGGTGGAAAAAATCATGAGGATTAACTGCATCGCAAAAAAGTTAAGGGCTAATTTATAGAAATTCGACAACTCAAAAAACTGATGTCTATAATTGCTGGCGGAAAGAAGTTTTGGGACTGGAAAATAGCAAAAGGAACATTTTCATTTTACGCAAATTTTAGCATGTGCATCAAAATGTAATGGAGGTATTTTCAAAATATGAGCGATTATTCTACGTAGCCATTTGCATATACTAACTTGAAAAAGAATTATGTCGTACACGGATAAAAATAATGTACAGTGAAAAATTATTGTGGGACAATCGATCCATTTAACGGAGCGTGATATCGTACACGTAATCTAGCTATTAGAGTATTAGGCTACTGAGGGAGGGTCCCCATTCACATTCGAGTGTCGCAGAACACTCTTTAAGCTTGACCCAAGCTGCGTAATTTTTCGGGCACGTCTTCTGATTAGAAAAAGCAGCAAAGAGAAAGTAACGAGACACCTTGCCTTCTGTGAATTTCACATACCGTAGTGCTTAGCGTGAGGTCTCATCTGTCAAACATGCCTTCGGATTTACTACTACTGGTAATTCTCTTAAATACGTATTAACAGTTACAAAGACCAAAGATCTTTAGAAGAAATTAAGAAAATTCAGCAAATATTCATATTTATGTACATATTTCTACTCGGAAGTTCTGAGTAAAAAACTTGGAATTTCGTGGTAAAGTGAATTTGAATGCTGTGAAATTGTTGAGCCATGAATTGTGGAATTGATCATTGCCAAATGTAGTAACTCGCAATTTTCATAAATTAATGCCAGAGGACAAATATAGAAGCTTATATCTTAATAAATAAACGTAGTTAAATATATGAACTTCTGAATTTATTTGATGCATAGATATGCTAACAGTAATGACAACGAAAAATTTTATTATTGTTATACATTTTCTATCGATTTTTACGGGTTTATATGACTCTGTGCTGAACTAACAAGAACTAACTATATTCACTGAAGTCTGGGTCTTTAACAGAGAGATATTTGCGAATTTCCGAAAGATTTTTTTCATCCTTCACCTCCTCAAGCGTCAAACATCATTACTCTGGTTAATTTTTCCTTGACTGAGAACTTTTCTGCAATTGGATGATGTAAACGTGTCATGAATGAAAACATATGCTACGTTGCATGAAAAATAGGAAGTCGCGCGACACAATTCTGAGAAAAAAGAGCTTATATTGTCAACGGGGAGCGTGAGAGCTATGCTGATGATGGTGGCGTCCAATGAAAGGAACTCGTATTCTTTCAAGGATTCCTCACCTGAGCACGTGAAAATGGCACCTACTTAAGGCGGCTCAGCTGTTGAGTAACGCCTCGAAATTAATGCTAGACGTTGCACCAAGTTTGGGAAAATCAGAACAACGGAGCAAAACATAAAAAGGATGAGGTCTGGCGTGTCGGCTTCCAAGAATTCTTCCACAGTTGGATGGGGGCGGCGGGTGCGGAGAAAGAGAGAGAGAGGGTGCAATGAGGATCCTGTTAATGGCGAGACTTACGTTCTGGTGTGAGAACAATCGCGTGGCGGGGAGATGAAACGCTCACTTTCCACCTCTCTTAAGTTGCGGAGACTTTCATTCCAAGAAGCGCGGATCCAGAAGGCAGTTGGCTTAGCTGGTTTTCCAACTCACGGAGGAAAAGGAAAAAGAACTGAACCCCGTGGGGGTATCTGACTAAGGCTTGACACGTTGAGACATCGGTGTCGGGCCGTGAAATCTTAAAGGGCCGACGAAATAGGCGTGGGCTAAATCAATCGAGTCGAAATCAAGATCTTAAAAAAGGTTATCCTTCATTTTTTTTCCAGCAGCCCTCGGGAGTTGAATGAACTCAAACAAGCTGAAATTTAATAACAACTTAGAAAAGGGCCCAGGTTATAGTTGATGGCATATAATAATTCGTGTTTACGTAACATTATAGTTTGAATTTTAAAGAGTAATACTTGTATATTTTATTGTAAAATGAGGTAGCTTTAAAAATCACACGACTAACACACGAGCAACTCAAGAAAGGATCTGGTTGCGAGGAAGAGTCAAGGATACCCTTACTTGTCGTTGGATGGGTGGATTCCTGGAAAATCAAGTTTCTTTGAATCAGGGTCTTTAAAAATTGCTTCGGGGCACCGCAAGTGCCAGCCTTCATATCTTTTCTCTCGCGTTGGAATGCCTAAAATGAGGTTTTTCCTGGACTTTAAAAGACAGAAAAAATTATATTTCGCTGATTTCTAGAACACTCGGAATAACTAAGTTGATGAAATTTAGGAATAGGTTTTGGGTGTTTCAATTCCATGCTGCAGCCAGGAATTCCGCAAATCTTATAAAACTTAACTACGTGAAACTTAGTTCAGATCGGTGGAACCTTTATACTTCTATGAAGGGCAAACAAAGAGACATGATATACGTGTACCACGCGTTATACAGGTTGGGAGTTTCCTGGGAAATGAGTATTTGTTTTCTAGCTACTGCCCTACCCTCATTGTCTCTAACCACACCTACGTACTTCGCCCGGCATTCCCCCATCCTGTGTCCTTACTTTCCGTCTCGAGTATCCAAGCATATAAAAATTGCGCGAATGGGAAAAGTTTTTCTGCTGATGTATGAGACATAGAAAACCAGATCGCAAGTTAACAAATACGCCGTGTATTAGCATTTATCATGCTGAAACATCAACACATATTTAAAAATATCACAATACCTCAACCGTTTAAGTGCAGAAATTCGAAAAAGAAAAGAGACATATGTCTCCATTTCTTCGTTACTAAGAATTTCATTCTTTAATAATCGTACACAGCAATTCGACGAGTTTCGACTCCGCGACTAATAATTGTACTCGGGTTAAGGGTACTTTAAAGGCTCACATAATTTTGACCGATTGACTCAGTATCGTGAATACTGCCATAGCAGTGATCAGACTTCAGGTAAAACCGAACCTAAATTATGAAATCACTTAAGTATATCAATTACTTAAGTATAATAGAGGACTTGAGTGATATCACTATAGGTGATAATATTATTTGCGATAATATACAATATATTTCATAGCAATAGGAACGAAGAATGTGTGACTGCATTAATCAAAAGACAAAAGGATAAAAAACTAATTGTTGAAACCTCTGAGAGTAACACTTTTAATGATCAATAAAGTGACATGAAAAAATTCTGAGAATCTTATTTTTTGCACTGCACTGAAAAGCTTATTTTTATGTCAAACCGGATATTTCCAAATTAAACCTCATTTATACCCTATGCGGGGCGATGGAAAAGCCCTTCACGCTGGGCAATACAATACAGCAAAATAGACTTGGAGAACTTGGCACATTAGCGAGGCCCGAGCTTGAGTTCCCATACGTTTTTCCGAGGAGGTAGGACATTCGGCTCGCATTTAGAAGGGTCATTGAGAAATCTCTGCCGTGAATTTATGAATTTTTAAGGAAAAGACATCAGCACCCACAGAGCAGCACAGTATCCTTCATGCAATCGAAGGTGCTCTCACAATTAAATCACCCGTCATATAAGAGAAAGGGATACGTTCACGAAGAAAGTAGAATATTTTAATTTGGCGAGTACTCGTATCTTCTTTTTGTGTTGTCGCGAATTGTGCGAAGGAAATACGAAACCCTTAAATCTCTATACTCTCCACTCTCTCCCATATTTTGCTACCATTGTTCGACCTACAAATATGTTGCTCGGTCATTAAAGTCTCCATGCCATAAGTAAACTCAAAAGACTAATATGCTAGAGATAATTTTAAACTTCCATTAACCCCTTGCAGCTCGCAGGGGTCCCCATCATCCCAGAATGCCTGGAAATTGTATCCTTGTACACTTTGTGTTCCTTCGCCGGGTTGCCTTTAAGTGTCATTCAAGGGGAAGACGTAGATGCGGGCTCGTGAGGTGTCAAATATAAACGAGTGAAATGATTTGTTTGATAGCTGTAACGTATTAATTCAAGGATTTGCTAACCTATTCACACTCCTTAATCAACGCAATCTCTCCGAGTCAGTGGTGCGTCAACCCACCTCGGAAGTTCGAATTCCATGCCTCTGATGAGATATACACCATTTGATACTGTCAGGAATATTTATCACAACATTCAATGGGCGTAACGGGAATAATCCTCACACCTACGAACGAATTCTACATTCGTGAATTACTTCCGTCAGTCTCCGTGCACGACGTCCGAGTCGGCGGTGAGCAACCTTTTCTTGAACGAGGGCCAAGGCCCGTAAGTCCTCAAGGGTCCAGACGGCCAATGATTAGACGCTTTCCTTTCCCAGATTATTTATCCACGTTCCCTAGCACAAAATGTCGTCCTCAATGGCAGAAACTCTATTTTCTCCATCTAGACCATATCCTGCGACACAAAACATTCACACGTGTGGTTGGGTAGGTTAGTCTACGTGTATATCATTATTGAAACTACCAAAGTAAATGCAAATATATATATATATATATATATATATATATATATATATATATCCACCCATGAACTTACCCATGAGAGCTACGCAATTCCCAACTCGACCAAAGATAATAATACTCACGATTGATCACTGCCGGGCGTAGTGTATTCAAAGACGTACGTGGAATGACGCGCGGCACGCACTTTAATCATCGTAATATGTGTGTGTATATATATATATATATTTATTTATTTATAACATTAATTTATATATTATAATATAATTTATATATATATATATATATATATATATATAACTCAGACAGTAACACACAGCACGAGAACACATAAAAAGAACACTCACAATAATATCTTGATAATTTCGACGGACTCGAACTCCGTCTTCTTCGGAAGATAAGATATGACTCATATATATATATATATATATATATATAATACTGCAAAAGTAAATATGTAATTACAGGTGATGCGTACATCTGTCAAGTCGACCCTTCAATTTGTAATAGAATGTAATGCACAACTGAAAAAAAAGATCGATTTAACCCCATTTTGCGCAATGTGCGAAATGAAAGGGAATGATAAACTGAATACAAAAATCCTCCACCCATGAACTTACCCATGAGAGCTACGCAATTCCCAACTCGACCAAAGATAATAATATTCACGATTGATCACCGCCGAGCGTAGTGCATTCAAAGACGTACGTGGAATGACGCGCGGCACGCACTTTAATCAGCCCGGTTTAAAGTCTTGGGTAGAACTTATTTCACGCTCGCTTGCTCCGTGACAATAGCCCGCGACCTGACACGGCATAAGTAAAAGAGGTCATTAAAGAAAAAAGTATGCCCGTGGAAGAAACGAACGCCAGAACAACTCACCGGAATGACGACTCACAGCTTGGATCCGTTAAGAGTTGGAGAAAACAAAAAAAAAAGAAAATAAAGGATGGCCAAAAGGCACCCTAACACTCGCTTTCTCCCGTCTTCGAACACGGCAAGAATGTAAATTTTTTCAAAGTTTCATAACTTTCACGGGTTGGCACGTATGGGGCCGCATTATGTGCACCGTAGAAAACAGACTTGAGGAATCCTGACGACTCATTTGCTTTCACCCCTGATCGCTGTTGATACAAACATTAGTGCGCGCTTGGACGTTCCGACACCGTGACCTACACCTCGTTTGAATAGCCGCGATCCCTTAACAGACGCCACGGGGAAATGAAAGGGAATGAAAGGGGAAAAAAATGAAATCTTTCGTCCGGGCGGATCTCCGGGAGGAGAGATGAGAAAGGAAAAACGTGTGTATCTTATACTATGAAGGAGGTAAGAGGTGAGATCCACGAGGCGGCGCCGAGTAGATCACTCGACATGGGCGACTGGAATGCGGCCTCACCGACCGATCCAACCTTTTATTGCGTCCGCCAGGCGTCGATGCAATGATTTCAGCTCGAGCGCGACGGCTATAAAAGCAGAATTTTACGCGCACTGAGCCATAAACCGGGATCAGGAAGGCCATAAGCGTAATTGGAGTGCGGATTTCTGATAAAAAAAGGCGACTCTAATCGCTTAATACCTTGGATGCATCTTCATTTTAGTTTTTTTTTATGGTACGATATTAAAGGCGATATTAACTTCCACTAAACGAACGTTCACAAATTAAACCGAAATACCAGAAATTATTTTAGTGTCCCTGAATGAGAATCGCAGTATCCGATAAAGGAGTTATTCAGGGTACATAAATGAAATACGATTTTTTAAAACGGTTCAAAATACACCTTTTTCATCCAAAATCAAAAGAATGTATCTATTTTCTGGTAAAAATATCCTGTTCGATATTCATTTGTCAGTTTACGACGAGTTATATGGCATCAGTTATTTAACCTAAATTATGTTTATATTCGAGATTATTTTTAACAGATTATCAAATAAAAGTTCAATCTCCAATCTTAACACGAAATTTCATTTTTTTACCCTATCGACTATCATTCAGGGTACATTAATGTTTTATTACTAATGCCTGGACAGTAAGTAGTAAGATATATATTTTTAATGAACCTATGATCATTCCGCCTTAAAGGATGACGTTTATAAAGTTTTATAAACATGTCGGGGAGTGTAAGAGGAAATGTACTCGGTGAAAAAAGAACTCAGTAAAATATGGTGTCTTAGACTTTTATTTTATTCGCACATTTCAGCTGAAACAACTCATTCTCTAGACGGTTTTCATTGCGAGACTATTCTCAACGCTTACTATAGCAAAAATTGTTCGATTCTTTGAATTGTATGACTGTCGAAAATAGAGAGTATCAACCAAAAACAGATACCATTCTCCACGGTCGATCATCTTTTACGTTAGCATGCTAGTTAAGACCATTAAAAAGATAATAAATTTTAATAATGTAGGAATCAGATTTAGCGATATCTATAAAACCACCGTGATCAACTTGAAAGGTTAGTTTCATAGGTGAAGGCTCAGGATAGATAAGATGATACCCTTTCCTCGGTGGCACCTAAACGCTCCATTAATCTTCATTCCCTCCTTTACTTTAAGCTTATACAGGCTCTAAATAAAGCCTCAAAAGTCTAAATAACAAAATGAAAAGGAAATTCTCGGTGACCTCAACATTCTGAAGGAGTGACATTTAATTTTTTTCAGCGACGTGGGAAAAACAACTGACTGTGCCCGGCAGCGTGCAAAAGTGGAGGGTATCACAAAACCATAACAGTCTACCGTTGAAATCCAAAGGTCGTCCAGATTTTCAGTTCCAGACCTTCGACGAGAGAAGTCTATTATCAATCGCAGTGCCGGTCAATCTCAGCTTAATTATCTCCCCAAACTTTATCGAGGAACGAGCACTTTCACTTTATGAATGCGGACTTATCGCCAAAAAAAGATTATTTGAATAAAAGACTTAATAGGTTTGCAGGCTTCCTTCCACACATGTGTCTCGAGACAGAAAATGGCAAAAGAGCGCAGGAAGTTGACAACACTTTCCGTCTGGAAATGCATTCTTTCATAAAATGAATACTACGTCAATAATTTCACGTCGCTGTCAAAGCTCGCACTCTAGGGTCCTTTGTCAAAGAGTGGAACAATATTCACGGTTGAAATGAGACCATAATGGAATCCATACAGGTAACAATTATCTAACTATGGAGTCCTTAACTGACGCACAGTATAAATAATCACATACTCCACAACAAAGTTGTAGTTTGACAATGAATTAAAATACAAACAATAGTGACTGATGGTTGAGGCCGAGACTTTGTGGAAATCCATTGCGAACAGGAGTTTGGAAATAACTTTGCAGCTTCCACATAAAATAACTTATTTATTTTCTACTAGTTTCGCTACACTGTAGCATCTTCAGGAACGTACAAAAAAGCGTACAAAAGCTTTTTTGTACGTTCCTGAAGATGCTACAGTGTAGCGAAACTAGTAGAAAATAAATAAGTTATTTTATGTGGAAGCTGCAAAGTTATTTCCAAACTCCTGTTTACAAACAATAGGTTACTCCACATATTTTTTATTTACACGGCACAGATTTCGGCTAAAAACTCATGATCAGGTTTACGTCGTAATTCAGGTCGTGAACATATATTAATGTTATGGAATACGTAATACAATTAAGAGGAATAATGCAACGATTTTAAAATGTGAAAATTATTCGCCTTGACGGTGATTCGAACACGGTTCCCTCGATTTCCGGCCGAATGCTTTAACCTGTTGAACCACCCAAGCGTCCTCTTACACTCCGAAATATCGGGTGCTTTGAAGTAAAAGATGTTACGAATAAATACAGTAGATGAAGTATCACAGGCATTCTTAGACGTGCGAATATAACTGTGACATGACATATTCGAACGAACTCTGATTTCGTATGTACGGTATTTCGTCGTGACATCCCTTTAAAACCCACAAAAGTTCAGATCGTAAGAGGACGCCTCGGTAGCTTTATCGAGGGGTCCGTGTTCGAATCCCGGTCAAGGTGAATGATTTTTTACACTTTGACAATATTGCATTCTAATTCGCATTAGCGGACGACTCCATACGGAATACTAAACTGCGGTTTAGTATTCCAATACATTATGATGAACAGATTCCACTGAGCCTCACGAATTCCGAATTTGAGATGTCGCGATATCTAGCATTGCGTCCATTTGCATCGCAAAGCGGCGTTTCTAAGCACTCCCGCGATTGCCGATTTCCATCGCACTGGGATGTGGTAAGCAACGCCCATCATCGGTCATGGCGCACCTCCCGAGGTGGTGGAGGCACTCGAAAGAAAGCGAGGAGCGAGAGGGCCGCTGCCTGCAGCATGGATGTGGGCCACGGTCACAACACCCTTCGGCCCCGCTCACTCGACTCACCTTGATCCGCGGCGGGAAGGTCGGAGAAAGCAACTCGCAGCCGCAGCTTCCATAGACCATTGGGGGGGAAGGGGATTAAAGTCGGATGAGGTGAAGGCGCACCCGGGCGCGTTCTCTCCGAGGCCCCCTCCCGCGGGAGGGAATAAGGCGCACAACTCAACCATCCATGCCCATTATTTCCCCCAATCGCTCGACTCTCCGTGCAAGAGGAGAGCTATGGTAGTCCCTGAAATACCCCCCCTCCCCGTCCGTAGAACACCATGCCGGATATTCCCATCGCTCTGAGAAAAGAGAGAACCGCCTTTAGGGGCCCGAAGAGTGAAGAAAAACCCCAAATTTGTATGAAAGGACATTAGTAAGACTACTATTTTAAAGTAATCGTTTAATACATCGGTGACTTCGAATCAGAACACTCGCCTTCAAAACTAACTTGGAAGTATTTCACCGAATCCCTTCCACTAAGAACGGATTCAGAAATAGTTCACAATTTAAAATTAAATTCTCTTTCGCGAGGCCAGAATTCGCTTCTATAGGATACATCAAATGTAACTAAATAAAAGTGCATGAAACACGCTTAACGATGCGCAACTAATGCATTATAACGCTCTTAGAAACCAAAGTGGTCACAATTCCCTTCAAAAGTTGACCTGATATTTGAAAGTCTCCCAAATTCGTGATTAAAATCCTGGGACCAACGTGTAACGAAATCAAAAAAATTCACGATGCTATGTGAAGAAGGCTTTAAAAAAAATGAATGAATCCGCCCACCATCCCCGCAGACGGATAAAATTGTTCGAGCGGGTGTCGATTCGGGAGTCTGCAAGTTAATTCATAATTATCCTGGGCGCGCGAGACTTACGGGGTGATTTCAGTAATTCAGGGCACGTGGGTGGGTGGGAGCCAATAAAAAGAGAGCAGCGATTTTACCAGAATCTCGATTTTCGTAGTCATTAAATAGCACTTCTACGTAATTTTTATAACTCTGTTCATTTTAAGGTCGTGCATATTTTTCTCGAGGCGCATTTTGAAACACCAAAATAATTATTAATCTTTCTCGGATATTATCTAGCTATTTAACCTACTAAAGTAAGTTATGTTTAAGGATATAATGGGCTGCTCACTAAAATAAAAATGTACACGCCTAAATGCTACAGGATTCTTATTTAGAGTCTATTATTCCTTATAGAACAGCCAGAATGTTTTCAAAAGTCTGAAATTGAGAGACAATCTTTTTCGGAGGAAGATGGACATGGAGCTCCGGTCACTGCTCCAATGGAAGTAAACATTAACACCGCTGCCGCCATTATAAGAGAATAACGCCGAATAACGTTAAGAGCATTCTCAGAAAACTTCATTAGGTGCCACCCACACGTTGGTAACAGAAAAACGGACATTAAACATGCGTGTTTCGCGCGGAGGGTTCCTCGAAACTCATCGCGAAATCGCGATGATCTCGCAAATATCGATGTACAAGTTAACTTCACTCCTCATCTTCCCTAGGGTCCAAACTTAGCCCCATGTGAATTTTTCCCCATTGCCCTAAGTAATGACACACCTTCGCGGAAAGCATTTTTCATCATTTGAAGTAGACTTAGACGAACTGAACCTGTTTCAAATTGCAGTGGCTGCCGATGACGCAATACTGGAGTCAAATCAATGCAACCTGAGTCACATAAACATTATGCCTTTGGATAACATAAACCATATACACAATAATCAACCTGAAGGCCGATTTGGTAGGTGATGGCAGAATTCACCCAGTACTAAGCCCGACGGCGTGTGAAATTCACGCATTAGGGGAGGGGGGGGGGGCAGGTCCTTTGCCTGTGCCTATTATGGTTTTCCTATCCGACGGACGGTGCACTCGAACTCTACAAAGCACCTTCATCGTAGGGATCGAGAGCCCACTGAAAAATACTTGCCAGGATTCAAACTAGAACACTCTGGGTGGGAAGCCAGTACGTTACCCACCGCACCATCCCGATCCTAGTGATGACAATTACGGGACCATCAATGATACATCCCCAGGACAATAACCAACGACAATTGAGCCAAGCTGTAGACCGGATTAACTGCGTAATTCAACCCTTTGCTCAGTGTATGTATATACGGTTGCCAGCAAGAGAAAGCACCTTTCAAAATAATTTTTGTAGGCTGACTACATACGTACCAACATGCAACCGTCAATTTTGGAAACTGGCCCTAAGATCTAGATAATCGAAATCTGGCAACTAGAAATTTGGCACCCTGAACACGTTTATGAAGAAGCCTAATCTACCACTGTATGTTTGCACGCTGCGGGCTTTTATGAAATCGCCACTCACCAAATATTCGCCCGCTCAGTCTTCTCCAGAGTAGCTCGTCGTCGACATACCCTCGCGGGTTCCACGCCGGGATAGCGCGTTCCTACGCCGGGATAGCGATGAGTCCATCCGCTTCGATCGGCTGGTTCATCCCGGCTCTAAAACGAACTGGTGAGACCAAATACCCGTCGGCAAGTAAGGAAGGAACTTTGGGGGGAAGGCGGCGGAGGCTAGGGGGCTTTATTGAGTGTGAGACTTCGCACAGCAGAGAGTGAAATCGAATTGGGACGATGGGAGGCGGAGGGAATTGTTAGCCCATTTCATATCCGAAAGTGCGCATTTCACGTATCTTCGCAGGGCTTTGCCCTGGAGCGAACTGGAGTCCTGCAGTTAACTGCTCCCTTCCTCGCCGAAAGTTTGAGTGCCGAGTGTACGTACAGCTGCCTCCAAGACCACCAGCCAATAATGTAATTTGCGTGCCCCTCCACAAATGCGCGCGCGTCATTAAACGAGTGATCAACATCAGGGTAGGGGGGTCAGTTCCTTTCCCTTATGGTTTCCCAGGAAGATCTGGTACCCGATAAATCACAAAGCTTGGGTGAAGCTGAAGGTGCCCAGAGAACTTATCCAAGAATCGAACCCGGGGCCTCCGGTCAGTCTGGTCAATGCTCTGGGTCAAACCCCTAGATTTGCTGGTCAAACCCCTAGGTTTGCTGGGTTAAACACCTAGGGTGCTAGGGGTCGAACCCCTGGACTACCACGACCCGCTTTGGATAACAATATAACAAAATTATATGCTATCTCAGTTAATTTTGCAAATAAAAATTTATTTTCACTTCCTATATATAGAAAATCGTATCGTTAAAACGTCATTTCAACGCGGCAAAACGATATATTCGTTTTGCCCTACTATTCGATCCTATCGCCCTACGTATGTATTCGCTCGTATCGCCCTACTGCTGCACTCAGAAACGAAAGTTTTGGAAACAATAGTTTCAGTGGTTACCGGACGAGATATATTGCGACTGAATGATGATATAGTGCCAAACGGTAAAAGCAGAATCTATGATGATGAAAGAGTTGAAAAATCTTTGCACTAAGCGCGAAATTCTTAGAATGACAGCATGATGCATGCGCGTTTTTGACCTAACAAGAACGAAATAACATTTCGAGAAATGAATCAAAGAAATCTCTCGATAGAAAAAAAAGGGTTCATTCACGAGCGTAAGAAAAGCGCCCTTGAATACCGATTCTTAGTTTAACTGTTTTTATTTCCTCTTCGACAGGCGACGCGCGGGTGGTCATCGTCTTCACACATCCGATGCCGTCGACACTTGCAAGTGATCTTCGCACTCGGGTAACATGCGCGTCTCACGTCCGCCGGAAACGCCTGCGTGTGATTCTGCTCTTATAGGCTGCCTCCGGGGGAAGTCGCTGACATTTAACCTTAACGTCAATTTCGGCGGAAAACGGTTCAACCCTGTTGAAGTTGTCATTTCAGAGAGAAGTTGTGCGTCCTCCGAGTCATTTTCTTCATTTAAATTATGCAATATGTTGGGAGGAAGCTCGGAAAAAACCCCTTTGTCGGCATGAGAAAGTATTTGTTTATAGATAGGAATGAGAGTACGACGCATAGATAGGGGCAGTACATTTCTTTTTGGCCAATCATGATGCTCAGTTTATGTCACGTCGTGTAACCTAGGCAACTAACCCGAGGAGGAACACAATAACCAACAACAACCTCACATTCGGAACCGCGACCATTACGTTATCATGCGGGCACTTTACCGTGAGACCTGTCGTGCCCAGCAACGAGCTCCAATATCACAGGCGTGCACTGCTATTCTGCAATTTATATCATCCATAAGCAACATAACTTGCAATGGCAATACTTCCAGCCGGCCACGGGACTGGTTTCCGGGCTCTGGTGTTCCCACATCATGCGACCACCCAACAAATAATCCGAATGCTTTCGTAATTTCTCTAGTTCGTTCTGCCATTTTTTAAATTTTATCACGGAGAGAAAAAAATTATGCATTCTTTCAAGCTAACATTTGAAAAACTAAGCCAATAATCACAACGTTTATGTAAACCTAATTTCCTTTTAATTATTGAAGAATTTATCGTTTGCCCTGGTCCGGATATATCTCAACAGAAGACGAGCTCTACTCTACTCTAATCAGTGACTACGAATCATCCTCATTACACTTCAGCACGATGAAATTTATCAGTTTGAGCAGCTCACTTGGTGATCGAAACCAAAAGCTACAATTTTAACATTTGAATCTTCGTCCAGCGTAGCGGTAATTTTTATTCTCTGTCAATGGGTATCAATTTACCTACCAAATCATATAGATCTCGCACAAAGAGTTCGAAAAATGTACGGATTGCTACGTGGTAGGGGTTTTTGGCCAGATTTATTAAAAAAAATATTCATCAAAATTTCCAAAAGCGATTTCTGACACAGAATAGGCATTGCCTGAAACTACCACCGGCCACAAAAAAAAAGTTTCGGAGGAGTGGAGAAGGTTAAGCACCAGGTTCTAGAACCAGTTTTAATCGGTGTTAGGTAATGACCCAGAATTAAGGCGGTAACCCCCCCGAGTGGAGAGTTTTCCAAATTTAGAAAAATACAAGGCATGCGATACGTAGCGTGTTATTTTCTTCACGGGAAGGGGCGGCGTATTATTTCAAACCGATAAAAAAGTATGTCAAGTGTTCCCTCCATTCTCCTTCACATTATGAATATGACAGCTGGGTCTTTGTTTACGGCATTGGACAAACAACTCTTCACTGTTAATCACACTTCACATTTTTTTAAAACCCGTACGAAGGCGTGATTTGTTTGCAGGCCTTACCACAACACTTGAACTGAGATGAAGTTATGTACGTCGGTCACAGACGCATTATCATGGCCATCTTTACCTCCTCCTTTGTACAGTAAGAAGGTGGTAATTAGCATGATTGGAGCTGGGATGAAGATGAAATGTCATGGTGATGTGCAAATGTCCCGCGAGATATCGGAGCGGTCTCTGCGGCATACTTCGCGCTGCGACGGCGATCAAGCCAGCGCACCACGACGACGCGTCGGTGCTCCGCGGCTTGGTTCAAGTGCGCAAAGAGGTTAACGAGGGAGGCATTGATCCCGCGGTGAAATGCATTTGTCAGTCGTCCACGTGCAGTGGCCAGACGCGGGAAAAGGTCAAACGACAGACGAGAGTGCGAAGGAGATGGAGAGAAGCATGCAGAGGGAAATGTAGCGCGCAAGCTTGTTTCTTAATATTGGAAATGGTTCTGTCGTTAGTGCAATGAGGTTATTCAGTAAAGCCTCGAAGTAGGCATTCCTCGACAATGCCGAGGTTGAGACGTCACAGCCTCGGTAATTCCCGATCCTTGTACATAAAATTCAACATCCATCTATACGTTATTGTGTAAAATTGTCGTCATTGTCGAGGGTCGAACCCTTCGCAGAAGATCGTTTCTAGAGGCTAAAAGATAATCCTCACGTCATCCTTCCAATTTTTTTCACGCCCAGTACATTCTCATCACGCTATCTATCCTCCAGTAACTACGGACACTGCTTTTCACAGAAAATGCGGTGTATCCCAAAACACCTTGTGGCTAAGGACTAAAAAAATATTTGAAACGTTTTAGCTTTAGAGATTTGTTTAGATATCCTTTTCTAATTGATCGATTTGATCAAATAATCCCTATGGCCGATATTAAATGAGTATTACAAAATGTTTTTCGGGGCTACGAGACTTGCCTTGGGAATATATGAGAGCTTTGGAAGACTATTTTTTAGCAGATTCTAATAGCAATATTTAAACATGTGTTTTCTATATAATATTACGAAGGCATAGCTGTAATTATTTCACATATTGTAATGTACATTCTGCATTAAGTGAGGAATTTGTATGCATTTTAAGGAAACTGTAGGCAATTCCGCAACAATATCTTCTGTAGGGTCGTCCGCTGATGCACACAAAAATACGGTATTGAAATTCTCGCACTTCGTATAAATATTATGTATCAGTAAAAAAGGACTTGATTTTTTTCAATAAATTCTAATTTTTATATTTTGTGTTCCCCTCACCACAACCTTTGCCAATCACAGTTTTAAATCGTAAATGACAACCTTTTTTTTACAGACGATATACTTCAGGGTATACAACTTGCTGATTATTAGCTTGTGATAAAAACAATTAAGTAATATTGTAAGTTGATAGAAAGCAAATATGCCTGTCAGGAATTAAGCAGTTGGTAATACTTTACGCTATAAGAGAAAAGAACATGCCATAAATGGAAACCAGTTACCGTTCCTACGGCGAGCGAGTTTCACTAATCTGATATAAAAACCGAACTAATAATTTAAAATGTCGCAACAGGTAATGGCGTCCCTATAATCTTTCTTATTAACGACGCGAGTTGAAAAATGGAAGAAAACGAATAGTATTGCAAGATAAGCATCAAATATCACGTTCAAAAGGACCTCAACAGGTAAAGGAGTGCACCTTCACATCAATCAATGCCTTATTAGTTTTTCAATCACGCAAATCAATGTGAGTCAGATTATGCCACTATACGGGCATGACCTTTTAAATGAAGAAATAAGGTTACCTGCCTCGGAACGCAATGATCAATCGGATACGGAGACCACGATCTTCTTGATTGCATATAATTCCGTCATTTCTTGTCGTGCAATGCTACCATTGTAACGAGAAATAAGGTCCTCTTTATCGGTTCATATTTTAATATAGTGGATACAATTGACAAGATGAACGCGATCTAATCTCGTTATTCGACAGTATACTCCACTGTGTTCTTTTTTACGTGAAATTCTGCGAGTAAAACGAAGGAAACTGCAAAGAAATATTTACAAGAATGAAAAGCATGTTGGTAATTCATAGAAGGTCATCTTCCCATGACGAGATGTTTGACATATTAAACTACGAGGACTCCATAGTTCACACATATTTTAATGTCGTATACGAACCGGATTTCGTGGTATCTTGAAGATTTCGCGATGCCAAAAAATTCGGGTGGGAATGAGATATCGTGGGGAACGCAGTTACGTGTTATAAGATGAAACAATTCCACAAAGTGACAGCTGATACCGTTGATTCAAGCATTTACACAAACTCTAGCCACTTCTACATATCTTCTTGAACTTCCGAGTACTTTCTACGACAAACACTCTTGTTTAATCAATTGCTTTGTCCGGGGCATTCTTCGTGTTGTCCAAAAAATCCTATGCACTTCCTCCACCTATCCTGCCTGTCTATCATTTACCTTTCGATCACAGATTTCTGCATCCCACTAATTCTCAATATATCCTCCTCCATTCAATTGTCCTGCAATTTTAAAATTTGTCCGAACAACTTTCTCTCTTCTTATGACATGCCCAGCTTTTCTCCGCTACTCTCGTCTATTTTATTTTCTCCATTCTTTTCCACGCCCAGATTTCAAAAAAGTCTCAAATTATCTAGAAGCGTTCTCTTTTCTCAACAACCCACAATCGGAGACACTTTTAACAATCATTAGTTTAAATTTCCCGTAAGTCTTAAGAACAAATTATATCTATTAAAGTCATGTAGATTGTCAATTGTCAAGAGAGAATTTTGGTAACATCTCGAAACCTTCACAGACACCGAATCGGAAACATATTATACCTCTCGATGGTAGCTAAATGCGAAACAGGAATTTATACGATCGCACTAAATTTCCCCACTTCACTTTCAAATGTCGTCCCAGTAATTCGGGCAGTGCGGTTGAAATCCACAGAATGAAAGAAATGCACCAATCTTATTGAAACAATATAAGTACGCAACCACAATCACGAAATGAATAAATCTTCGTCAAAAAAGGGGGAATGAACGAGGTGGACGACCTTTTAATGAACAGTCATTTCAACTCATAAAAATTCTTTCCGAGGATTCAGGACCACTCGCTCCGATTCCGAGCCCGCCACGGGCGACGCGGATCATTCACTGGATGCTGCCTTTGATCCCTGAAATGTTTTCGGCCGTCTGACCGGATTCCTGCCACTCACTCCCTTTTGTTCTAACCGCGAAAAAATAAGAGGATTCCAAAAGTGCTTGCCGAAGCAATCCCCGCGAAGCAACTTCAGAGACGGCTCATGAATGGGAATGGTAAGAGGAAAACGTCGCAATATTTCAAATAGGAGGGCGGGCGGGCGGACGGCGGGGGCCAGCAACCTGAAACCCTTCGACAAAGAGAAGGCCAGGACCTCACCTCAGGACGACTCGGCCTCGTTCGGGGCGAGTTGTACCGCCGGTCGGACGGATACCCGGCCGGACGCTGACCAATGCACCCACCATTGGTGACTCATGGGAGGTTTTAGACGTCTGCGATCGAAACCCACACGCACGGAGAAAGTCGGGCTACAGGTTCGAGCGCTCTCGTTTTATGTCTTTTTCTATCCATTCCACCCTCCCGCTCGTAAATTCCAAAACCCCGTGGGTCTCCTCTGTTGTTTTTTTTTCGCCGAAAGAAAAGCAAAGGGGCTCGGCCATGCCATTCTTGAAACCGGCGATTCCCCAGTAACGGTTGCTAAGGCAATCTTCGACACCTGTTGATATTCCACTTTTGAGTTTTAGGAGGTATTAACCTGTGGGTTTACAATAATCGTGCTCCGTGAAAGAGTCACGCAAACTTTGGTTACCAGGTAAATATCTCATCAATCTGAATATTATTTTGGAACTCACCAACAATCTTCTTAACGATCAATATCTTCCACAAGGTATTCTTTATTCTTTCCCCAAAATTTTGAAACAACGGCAAACTAAAAATTCCCACCAAAATATTCTTCAGACTCTGCAATGTTTTTGATAAGACACGCCATTTGTCATTATTAACTCCCAGTCAAACTTAACGCAACAACGCACTTCTTTTCAAGGTGCAATTTTAGATTGCGTGAGCTTTAACACAAACTCAAGGCTAGAACACTTCCATCACAACACTCACATCACTACAGAACTTCTTCCATCACATGCATATTTTTCCTGGGTGTCTTCCAAATCGAGTTTCCGGAACCGCGAAGCATCAGTAGACATTTTCTCAAGAAGAATTATAATGAAGAGTCTCCTGAAACACTAAAAATTGCCAAAATATTCAAATGTTTAAAAGATATTTACTCTTATGGTGTTCACAATAAATCAATAAAATTAATTTCACAATATAATTTAATGGGATGACAAATGGCTAATGAGCTGGATCAAAATAATGGCATTTATTTCTGGCAAACGGTCCGGGTATAACAAATCGGGGAACTCACACACCTTAAAAAAATCTCTCGGAAGAATGGCCTTGGCACAAAATACAGTAAAATACTTAATAGTTCAAGCATAGAAAACACTATATTTATAAATAAATGTACGAGTACATGTGTATATGCATACATACATTCATACATGCATATCGATGACGTAGAAGCACTCTCGAGAGCAATATAGCATTTTGACGGCACAATAAAGCACAAATATTTTCATAGAGAACAGGTAAAAGGACACATTTCAGAAAGTTCAAGCTTTCGGCCTTCTCCGAGCCCTTCTTCAGGTCAGAGTCCTTTGACTTGCTTTCTATTTATATTTTTGTGTCCCTTCAAATGTTATATTATTTATTATTAGGTAATCTACCGGTTAAGGTAGGTTTTTGGAAGGACACAACTATCAAATAAATATTTGGTAACTCCAAATAAAACCCAAAACAGCAACCTACTCAGGTCGGTTTAGTAGGTGATGGTAGAGCTCACCCATGTACCAAGCCCGACGGCGTGTGAATATTCACACATCAGGGTAGGGGGGCCAGTTCCTTTCCCTGTGCCGGTTATGGTTTCCCAGGAAGACCTGGTACCCGAAAAATCAACTAGCTTGGGTGGAGCTGCAGGTGCCCAAAGTGCCTTGCCCGGGAATCGAACCCGGGACCCTCCGGTCAGTAGTCCAACGCTCTACCCACTGGACCACCGCGACCCGCACATATATATATATGAATATATATATTTCTATATATATTATATATATATATATATATATATATATATATGTATATATATGTATGTGTGGGTGTATACACATGCAAGGATGCGATAATTAAGCTTCATCAGTGCCGTTCCTTTCGAGTGGCAAGAGAGTGGTGAAACCGAACAAATACCCATCCCATCAATGGATTCTTTTCCATGAAGCGCCAATTGGAACAGTTTCTTCTGCACGATTACACGAGATAATTATTTGTTGGAGTGATGACTGGTGGATTTTCCGGGCTCGCCCGGAGGGAAACGTGGCAAGGGGCCGGTCGCTGGGTAAATAGCCTCGGTCATTACAGACAATGCGGCCGCCAATTAAGACCCTTCCATCAATCACCCCCAGCAGCCGCGAGAGCCGAGTCACCTAACCCCGGGCGACGGACGTCCAAAATTGTAAATGAGCTCTTGATCCACTTAATGATCCTAAGCCCCTCAAATAGCGATGGCTAAAGAAGTCGCAAGTGTCGGAGAGTGTTTTTTCATTCGAAGAGTTTAAGCCAGACGACAGGCTTCGAAAGAATCGATGGATGGATGGATGTTTATTTTTTTATCATCTACAAAAACTCGATCCCCCGATGCGTTATTTTATTGAGCCCCCGAGCGATAACCTTTACTTGTTTTCGGCAGGGAAAAATAGAATGAAATTGATTTTTAATTTAAAGGGAATTGATTATAATACAGGCTAAACTTTATGTTCTTGGACATTGAAATATGCGAATGCACTTTCACACTTGCACATTAAATGTGCATTAAATGCAGCGAATTCACTTGCACATTAAATGGCAACAGTGAAAAAAATAAATGCAATATCTTACAGTGTTTCTTTTAGTTGGATATGTCAGTTACGCACTAGATCCAAGCAATCCCGCGTCCATCGTAAATCTCACTTCATCGTTATTCTCCGAATCCCGCCTAATTACCGGTGTTTACAACTATATAATAATATAATCACTAACTGTACCTAGGTAAATTCCTTAAAAAACAGAAGTTTCATACTCCAAACCCTGTGTCGTCTTTGTAAAGCTGTAAAAGTAAGCAGTGACGGAACATTCCGAGCCTCTTTCTATGCTTAAAGACCGTGAGTTCCAAAAACATCTGCATTTACCCGAAAAGAAGAGCAATATGAGGTATACGGTTTCGGGGGACCAAAGTGTCGAATATATAAATACAGATGTAATAAATAGACTAGACAATGACCAGGTAGTCACTAGGTCATTCGTCGCAGCGACCCACCAACAATACACATTGTTAAAATAATAAGGGGGAAAACTCCAATGGCCGTAAAAAACCTTTACGGCCATTGGAGTTTTCCCCCTTATTATTTTAACCTAGAGGCCGTAGAGCTCTTGATTTCTTGCTACAATACACATTGTCTATAATTAGAGGGGTGGCTGAAATGCTTTCCAGGAGTTTCAGCTTACATTTGTCATAACCCCATCAAAAACCATGTCGTATCACAAACTGTAGCCATTGCCACTATATGTAATTTTGTATTCTTGTACGTTACACTGTTTCAATGAAGTAATTTCAAACTGCTATACCACAATAATATTGTGCAGTTCATTATATTGCTTTTTATTGCGGTTTATTGTATGCTTACATAAGTATACAAGGATGAAAACTTTTAATAATTGCACAAAAATAACTTTTTATTAAATTGTGGGTCATGTAGATAAAGCGCAAGTTGTTTCAATTGACAGGGATTTTACTTTAACCAACCACTCGTATTTCCCGGGAATTGAGTAAACTTTTTAAAGAAAATATATTTATATTTTTAAGAAAAAGTTAAGATTTTGAAATAAGAAAGACACTCAAAATCATCCAAATGAAGGTTTTCAAACTGCACAGTATATAATCAGTACGCTAGAATGAATCAGACTTCGAACGAAATTGTGAACCGACTGACTTAAACCTGATCCTATTTTCCTCGTAAATATGCATAAAAATGGAAAGTAACCATGATATTTACTTATACATTGCCATGAAATTAGAAGCACTTCACACCCGTCATGTTCTCGACGCATTCTAGATACTTCCTTATTTTTGCAAGACGAAACATATATGATCATCAGGGAGGCTTGCGGGCGGCAATAACAGCTGGCTCAAAAGGAAAATCATATTCCAAAGGCTGAATGCAAAAATTTCATGGCCAAAAATTTTTACCATTGAAGTTCAATTTTCTGCAGCTATTCATTTTGTCATCATATTTCCACAGATCTACTATGTGAAAAGAGAGATTGGCTGATACAGAATTCTTTGGTTGCCGTAGACATCGTATTAGAACCTCATTTGGTGCTGATGAGGACAGTTCCGCCATAATTATGTATACGAAAGAATTTCACTTCAAGTTTCACACCAAGTGTTATAGGTTAACTAGCTTTAGTTTAATATGTTTATTCATTGTTTAAAAATGAGTTCTATAGTTTTATTTAATTTATAAACATGAGTTGAAATATTATGTTCAGTATTTTCCCGAAAAGTATTATACTTCGTTGCGGACTTATACGGACACTTCCGCACAACGTGAACTCCTATCGCCCTACGTTACATTTTTCTTCAGCTGCCATCTTCCATCCCAGATGCCCATTCTTTTCCTCCCTCAGCCAATCCCGCTTGCTAGCATTCTCTCTTTCAAGACGTCACGCTCACAACTATGATCAAAGAGTAATTATTATTACTTTTTATGCGGCTGGGAGGCTTAGGTGATAGGAGCAACGGATAAAATATGATTAGAAGCGATCGAAATGGGTGGTACAGGAGAAATATGACGAGAAAATCGATAAACCGAGTGACTAATAAAGGAAGCCTTCGAAGAGCATTAAATAGAGAAGCCTATGGAGGACACATGCGAGTACAAGAAGTGGAGAGGGACTAATTGGACAAACCTGGCAGCAAAACAGTTTCCCGACGGCCATAACTGAAGGAGCCATAGAAGTACAGATGAAGGGGAAGATTAATTATGAGACGCAGGTGTTTAGAAGATGCCAGAGTCGGGAGGAATGAAGAAATGGAGAAAGGCTCAAAACCAATCTTCCTAGTTGATAAACCGTGATGGTTTTTGTTGAGAGTGAACAGCATAGAAGTAGATTTCGGACGTTCCCTTTCGAAAGTTTTGAACGATGCCGGAGGAAATTTATTCGAATAAAATAAATTCCATACATTAGATGTTCAAATAAAAACCGAGCGATAGACCACGTTCGTCCGGCACATCAGTCGCGAGTGGGCTCCCATGAAAGAGGAGGAGTGCATCGGCACTTGCGGGAGGGGAAGCGGCGTCGGCTCCGATTGATCCGTCCCGCTTCCTCTCCGGCGATGAATGCTGATCGCTCCCCCGCTCCCGTCGCCGCGACGACCGTCTTAAATCATCGTCCTCATTTGAGTCCAGAACCAGATTATTCCTCCGCGGTGTATGAAAAGGGAGCAGCAGATATCAAGCAGTCCTCGGGCCGAATCGAAGCCCGATTCGTTCCGAACGGGAAAGAATGTAAACATCCAAGCCATGTGGAGGGGGCGGCGGGGCTGGGGTGGATGGGGGCGGTGGATGCTCGCCTCCCCAGTTCGCGACGCCAGGAATCTCCGGCGCCACGGCTGTTGCAACGCATGCAGCAAGGGTCGCTCCGGGGACTTGGATGACGCGCTTTCTCAAATTCGAAACTAGGATGAAGGGGGGGGGGGGAGTGGCCGAGCGACGGGGGTGACTCAGCCGAGCGTCGAAGGACACTTTCCAGTCGCTTTTCCTTTATGGTGCCTCGATGAATCCTAGTGATGGATTTTTTTGGGGGAGATCCGAGAAGGGTATTTAATTCATATCAGGGAGAAGTTTATCAAAAAATAACTTGTCTCCATCTCTCTGGGTTTGACCTGAAGACGCCGACATCGGAATCGAATAAAAATATCAGGTTTATGAATAATTCCAACCAAAGGTTACATTAACATATCAAAATCTTAATTTACTCTGTAAAATACTGCGGTAGTATCTGAAATGTAGACAGACGTTACTAATAATTTATCCACATAAATGACTACTCACTGAAACGACTTCCAAGCCTGGAAGCATGATACACTAAAATTAGCATATTTATACTGTTTTTTCTTTATATAGGTGCTCCTGTCGTCCTATATTTTCATATATATGTATATGATTAAATATGTATATTTATTTGTACGCCATATGGCGGGTATTTCGCATTTGAATGCTTCGAATCGAATGAAGTGAAATTCATGGGTGTATGTATATGTGTATGTATGTATATGTACATATATATATATATATATATATATATATATCAATGATGTATAAACACTCACGAGAGTAATATAACAATTGTATGACACAATAGAACACAATGATAAGTTTGAGAACACGTAAAAGGAAAATCACATTCAGAAAGTTTAAGCTTTTGGCCTTCTTCAGGACAGATTCGAAATATACATGCATATAAAAAATAACACAGAGGCATGTACAGTCTGATATGTAATTTTACATGCCATTGGGCTTAGTATTGGGTGAACTCTACTCACATACGAGTATTAAGCCAAACTTCCGGTTTACAATATACATTTATATTACAGTATAAATTGACATCCACACATACACAAACGAAGTATATAACACCGACGGCAATAAATGACATTGAATGTGTTGACCTATATTGTACTGTTCATTGCTATTTTAAAATTTTCCAATTTCACTTATTCAATGTTAACCTACAATTATATTTCATGTGATTCTGATAACTTTTCAAAACTGCATAATCAACCACGATATTTTCAGCAATGATCTCTGCACTGCCAAAAAGGTTTCCCCATTTATTGCTCCTTCTGTGCAATTTTTCATCAATGCATGTATCCCTTTCATGCTGTCATTTCATATTTCATTCTTCCGTATTCTTTTCCTTCGCTCCCTGATATCCTACCTTCCTCCAAATTACCCCCGTGACCTAAATGATCTCAGCTACCCGTCGCCTCGCCTAATGACCCCTGCCACTCGATCTGACGGGTCGCGACGCTGAGAATGGAGAGTAAAAATCCTAAGAAGCAGATTTATAGTCTTAATCCAAGAGAATGATGATCATTTGATATATTATTTCTAGATTATATGGTCGTAAAATTGCTCGAAAAAGAGTGACGATTAAGACAAGTTTAAAGCGAGAGGGCAGATGGGAACAATTCGATTGGCATTGACCGCATCAAACTCGTGTCCTACAACGCGGTGAGTGCTGTTCACTCCACCATGTCATTTCTCATAATGTGAAGGGCGCCAATTAATCGCCCGTGGGCACCGAAGATATGCATCCATCTCATTCCCTTCCCCACTCAGGCGGCCCAAGTTTGTCAACTTTCAGCAACGTCCACTTCATTAATTACTCCGCGCTAATCTGTTTTACTATCATGGAGACGGAAGGTCGCCCTTTCGGAAATCGGGCTAGAAAATAAATACGAAACGGCGTTTATTTGCTGCTGATAACCGACTTAGATTTCCAGGAAAGACATCACTCTTCCGGCCGCTCCCTTCGAATGTTTGGCGGTTTGCAATTCCGCCTTCAAAAGAAGCATGGCCTGGAATATTCATTACAATGACTAATTTCATTCAAAAAAGATATTTCGAAATAAAATATGAGTGGTTTATCTGTTGTCATTTGTTTAGGGATTCCTATGACTCAACGTTGACGCTTCGAAATATTGTACGCACTGATGTTTCAAAACTAACATGTTGTGGATAGTTCTGGACGGAGAGAGGCGTCGACCCAACGTCAAAACTAGTCGACAGGAAAAGTATTTTTTTCTGTTTATTTTCGTAAATGAATTGAATGAATAAATAAAACAATTTAACATTCACACGTTGCTTGTTTATTGAGAATTAAAAAATGACTGATTGTTCCTGATTTCTTGAATTCTTAGTTTTCAGATTTTAAAACACGACTGGTACATAATTATTATTTGGTGGTCTGCCGTTTAAGATACGTTTTATATGGGCACAAATTTCACAACTTTATTTCGTGGATATAGACATAAAAGGGATAAGGGAGGAAAACGGATAGGAACACATGTAAAAGACGCACACGGGAATCGTGGGTAAGGTAGACTCGAGCAGATCGCAAGCGTAAAGTTTCCTTGACCGGGACTTGAACCACGGATCTTTCGACTTGCTGGACCGTTACACTTAACTACTTGAGCTAATGTTTAACATCGTATTTTTTGACTTCAACGGCGTTATCCACTAAAAGTTTGTGCTTAAGGGACGGACAGTGAGCAATCATTTTTTTTACGTGCAAGTCCTCCAAAGGCTGCGGAAAAGAGTGCAACTCGTCAGGATGGAGATCTTTGCCAACTGGAGGCTGCACCACGATGACGCGCCCGAGTCCCACACCGCCTTCCACGTGACTATTTGGTTTTCTTCATCGGTCTGATGTAGGAAACGACGAAAATATAAAAAAATAAATAATAAAAAAACAAATCCCTTTTCCCCACCATCCACACCCAATAAACTAACCTCATCCCGACCCAATAAAAATAAAGTTTCTCCCTAATCCCATACTTCATAAAAATTCATAAATCCACGCTTCAACGAAGTTCGCGTCCAACTGCGCACCTATCCTGGACTTGATTACACACGACGAAAAAGAAGAAAGACAACCGTCGAAATTCGTTGCACGTCAAGTGCCTCGCTTTCAGACGGAGAAAGAGAGTGCGCGATAGGGGGAGGAGGGTTGCGGGTGCGATCGGCCGCGTCGATCCTTTATTGGCGTCACGACTCCTCGATAGAAATCGCCCGCAACCGTATGATTTCGCCGACGCCCCGTCCCGACGGCATTCACGCTCGTTCGACCGCCCGGAACAGCTGAGATGAAAGGTGTTAAGTGGCAGGAAAAAATAAACCCCCGGCTGAGGGCGGCCGCCAGGATCCCTGCCGTCCAATCACCTCGTTAAAGGAACATAAATTATGAGATGGGGGAGCGGACTGTCACGGACGTGCACATGGAAGGGTCGAGTTTTCACGAGCCATCGCGAATTTACATCTCCGCTTCGTCTCTGCCGGCGCCCCTTTTCAGTCACGTCCCGTGGAGCCTTTGTCCACCCGTGGATGGCGGCTTGCTTCAGGCCCAGCCGAGACGAAGACTCCCAAGACATCCGAGAGGGTCGGGGAATACCGAACGAGGAACCGATCCGTGGCTCGAGTGACATCGCACGCTGGAGTGATGTCCATGACTCTGGCGAACACAAAAGCGCGTTCACCGAGAGAACGAAAAGTTTACGCGAAGTCAAATGCTTCGAGATATAACTCTCTTTTTCTGCATCAACGCAACGCCCAGCAAGACGTCGCAATGCAATGCGGCAGGGGGTGTCTGGTAACCACGCTGTTCGGTTGTTGTTTTTTACTCTCGCGAATTGAACGAGGAAAAAACGATTCCTTAGATCCGTTTAAAGGCCTGATATCTGAAGAAGGCTTTACAAGGAGGAAGGAGTTGACGACAGAGAGCTAAGGATTTTTAGATAAATTTAGTAAAAACTTTGATATGGAGTGTAGTTTTGTACAGTGCGGAAACTTGGCCGTTGATGAAAGATGATAGGAGTAGCTGGAGGTATTCGAGATATGGTGGGTTGCATGGAAAAGGTAAAATGCACAGAAAGGAAATAAAGCGAAGTACTAGGTTTGGTATGAGGGGAGGAAAGAGGCTTGTTGGGAGAAATCTAAAGAAGATAGGTAGTATGGATGCAGGGACTTTTGTTTGGCAATGAGATGTTGAAGACTGTAGGGGTAGGACGGAAGGAAATGAAGGGAGGAAGGAAGGATGCAAAAATGAAGAACAGTTTAATTTGGTCGTGGTGTCAGGCATTATCTTATTAGACGAGGCTAAGAAATGTAGCGATGTTCAGTCTGTGACCATCCAAAACCTACCTTTGATGGTAGTTTACCAAATAATAATACAGGTTTGTCGGAAAGTCGATTTCCTTCAGTTTGCAGAGCTCCCCTACGAATGTGACGGGGGGTTTAAATTATCCCTTTCTTCCGTGAGCAATAACTCATACAACTCGGCCTTTATCGTAGGTTAAGTCGTTAAGTACTTTGGGTATAAGCAGGTTAAGTCGTGTATGCAGTTATTGTGCTTACATTAGTCTCATCTCAGGCTGTCCATTAATCATGCGATACTTTCAATTCGCTTGGATTATATAATTAACTATTTTAGGAAAAGAGCAGGTTTCCCAACTTCCAATCAGAAATAAAGCCTTCCTACAGATGGGGTTCCAAATGCGCATCTAGCCTCTTCTACATTCGGATGGCACATACAGGATGTGGTGCGGTGTGGTGCACTGGGTGGTACGGAGATTAGGTCAATTCAGGCCAACTGTGATAATTGAATATTCAACTCTTGATCCATTACCAGTTCATTCGTGGCAGTGATTCGAACTGTGTGATGCTACGAAGCATCGGCTGTGACGTGAAAGGCCAAGCGATAACGCGAAGTTATGTCCCGTCCATTCTCAAAATTTTTCGATACACCGTATTACTTTGTCTTGTTGGTACTTGTAAAATTTCATTTTAAATACTGATCCGTGATACCAACAAAATATCGGTGCTATAGGTAAGGATCTAGATCATGTTGAGCCAATCTTAAAATCGTCATCGTATTACCACATCATGCTTCAATACATGCATTTTAGGCGTTTGTGGCCCATAGACATATGAATAATTGAAAAAATTGTTATAACAGTACAGTGTGGTGTAAATTCGACGTGAAAAATACGTCCATAATGAACCAACGTACTTGGACATCACAATGTGGACGCATTGACACCTATGAGGAGAATAGTGTCCAACATGTTCGGTCAATGCATGAGTTCTTCGCTCCAAGTGTGGCCTATTACATCATAAACTGGGAAGTGTATCGGAACGTAAGATAAGAGCAGAGAAGTTTTATCTCTCTAAGCGAAATCTCATAATGCATCAAGAATTCGCGCTTAAAATATTTCCGCGACGGTTTTACTTCCATGTTTTGTGAACCGAAAAAAGAAAGGGAAAGTACGCTACCGTCCGTTTTGTAAATTGAAAAAACAGCAGGTGTTTCATCGACTAATTTATGACCCCTACCCAACCGATTATTACCGCTATTTGGCAACTTAAATTTAGTTGGTTCGAAATATCACCCAGCAACATAACAATGGGTTCGCTTTACACTCATTAATATTCATGTGCAATTCCTATTGTTCTGCTGGATGCGCTTCATGAGGATTTAACACTTCCCTTTGATATTTCAGTTGAATCCAAACGTTTAACGAATATAAAAACGAAACTTTTAGATTTAAATTTTAGGAAGCGGAAAGGTGTGGCGCTGAAGTTTGATTCGCTTCTAGCGTTGGCGCTATCTCGTATGACGATGAAAAATGGAAAAAGTGCAAATTAAGAATTTCCTCTCTAAGTTATAAAGCAGGGATGAGTTTTAACTTGTGTATCGATTTGCTGATATTTCCATACGCAAACACACCGCATATTTAATTTTCACATTTTAAGAAACATTACTCTAACCTGATTTTTAGTTGATAAAATTTTTGATCAGATTTTTATCTTTTACCGAGTGCTACACCAAAAGGAGACAAATTTTTTGAAGCGCATTCATGTGTATTTAAATCCGAAACGAAGTCACGAGTCCGAAAAAAATCTGAAAGATAAATCGGATACCGATAAAATAATTACGATTCGAAAATTGATTTTTATACTTTTTCCTCAAGTTACATCAAGGCAACAGTATATTAATTTTAAAATTTCTTTCCTCGCAAGTTATTTTTCTATTACGTGCCTGGCACATAAATTAGAGAAGGACGCGAAGTAATGTGTAGTGCACTTGGTAGTCGACCTTTATGATGATGTGAGCCAGAGAACGAATACAACTGTTTTCACAAATAGACTTCAATGATTTCTGGAATGGAAACACCTCGACTCTCTTCCATGAATCGCCTACGGAATAAGAAAGCTCTTCGGATACCACAGCAATTAAGTAATCCGCGACGGGGTTCCGCGTCTTATATAGGCTAGCGGACTGCGAGGAATTTCGCTCGGGGGTGGAAGCTGGTCGTCTGGGAAATATCACTCGAATCACGTCTTTCGCCTAACCCGATAATGCGTCATCGAGAAGCGACGAAGAACCAACCGCGATGCTAAATCCATAACAGGAGACTCAAACGACATTTTCACTTTTGAAAACGAGCCATAATGCTTTTTATCTTAACGAGTGCGAGCTTTCAATGCGGCATTAGTTCCTTGGAGGATGAAACGATATCTGTAGCTGTGAGGAATGAGGATGTCATGTCTTTAAATACATCGAATGGCGTCAAAGCCAGCGGTTAGAGATTAGGCAGAGGAGGAGGAGGAAATAAACGGGAAACGAAAAATTAACGGCGACTCTGGATATTTTGGACAATAGCACATCCGCTGACCTCTGAAATATCTGAAACTGCTCCACCACCCCTCCATCGATGAGAAACGGACCTGTATTTGGTGTGTCCTCCTTACTGATAAGGTTTGGAGACAATTGAGCTAACGTCTCGGTTGGAACCTTACCAAAGAGGGAATCCGAACCGTTCGAATTTCGAAGGTCACTCATGAAGCAAGGTTTGGCAATACTGTTTGGCTTATCCAATATGATCAATAGAATATTCACAATATACACAAAAAATTGGATATTTCACAAAGAGCAGTCATGTCGAAATGCCGTACGCACGGACATTATTAAATCACATTAATATTGAATGCTGAGAACATCGAAAATATCAAGTTTTCAAGATAAATATGATTGTTCCACGAGCTAAAGCTACAGAGATAGGGATACGAAAACAGGATACGGGAGGCATCCGCGACCAAAGACATGTTTTCCCAAGAGCCAAATCGACTCAAGGGGTCCACAGTTTTAGTAAGCGAGAGTACCCCATTTTGATTTCAACATGAATGCTGCTAGGTGTGATAATAATAGGTATCAGGTATTAATCCTGGTAGGTATTATAATCACTATATTCTGTCATAAAATTTCCTATTTTCTTATCAAATAAACTTTCTTGAATTCCTCAAATGATTTCAGCAATTCGACCCTTGAAGGGATGGTGAGTCATGGGCATAACGCAAATTTTGTTGTTATCGGAAAGTGACCCCCGCACGGCAGGTTGACATTTACTGAATCAAGACTTTACATTTACTGAATCGATGATTTTGAAAGCAGCCGAGTATTCATTACTTGAAGCTCTCAGTATTAGCACTTTCATATTTTTAAATTCAATTTTTATTAGACCACAAAAAACAACCCGAAGGTCGGTTTCACAGGTGAGGGGGTAGGTAGAACTCACTTAATACTCAGCTCACGTGTTCTTTTTTCGCAGTGTGCTGCTCGCTGCTCTTTCTATATTTTAATATTAAAGTTACATATACATCACATCTGCAAACCAAATATGTGTACAAAAATGAATATTTCTCGCCGAGGTAGTGAAAAACCTCAACAGGACCAGAAGGTTTACGCATAACTTTTATCAGACGATTTTAAACTAGTACAAAAACTTCTGGCTTTAGTTAATAGACATAATAAACGTGATTTGTAAATATCGTTTGTTGTCACGATCGATGGTTGGAATTAAAATTCTCAGGATAAGTACAATGGTTTTAATTCCAGGATGATTGCACATCTAACCATCAATCCATTGAATCTCGAGGGTAATTCTCATCTTTCCGATGTAGTTTATGCATGCATCAATGATATTTCTGCCAATGCATCGATGTAATTTAAGTGGATATATTTCTAAAACACTGAAATGCGATGATTGGACATGCTTAATGGTGTCACCGAAACACACGATGAAATCGCTGAATCCTGTGAGCACACGAGCGGGGTCGGAACACGAGTGGAATGCGATCTTGGGATTGCGTGCAAGAGGGGATCGGAAGACTCGGGTGGTGGGTGGCTTATGCCACATAACGGTGGGGAATTAAGGAGTCGTGCTTCGAGAAGAGCAGGAAGTTACTGTACAGGGCACGGATGTTGTCATGCGGGCTTGGAGAAATCTCTCGCACTCCAAACAAGAGCAACGATAACGTGGCGGGGTGTGATGTTTGCGAAAAAAACATTGGGGAGACAAGGCAGAGAAAAAAAGAACGCCGCGCGCCTGAGGGACGATTATGATGGAAAGGGAGAGATGTTGAAAAATCAGACATCCCACAGATGTGAGACTTGTGGACGGAACACCCAGGGGAGCGTGCACTTTTGGCGACGTTGTTATGAGACGACTTGGGAGGAGAGGGCCGTGCAGATTTAGCGGTGGAAGTCGGGTGAAAGAGAGTATTGCCGCAACAAGGAGTTTTTTTCACGCATTCTTCACTCATTCTCCTAGAAAAGGATAACGTAATGGTAATTTGATAACATGCTCAAAATTCAGTTCAAAATGATGTTCAACCAAAGTAATTTCTCACGGATAAACGATAACTTTGAATTTCATATAAAGTTTAGCAGTAAACGGTGGAGTCAATACTCAGCGGCATGAATTAGCAGACATTGTTTTCTCAGAATAGACAAAAAATAAAACATGAATACCAATTTTCTTAAACAAAAATTTCTAGAAGTAAAAAGTTAATAACTAAATGACTAGCGATAGCGAAATAATTGTAGAAATACAGACCTTCAAAGGAAATTAGATACTCTAAAATTAATTATAAAAGGAAGTGTTTAGATAAATGGTTAAATCTCTAAATAATTTGCAACACTGATTGTGAGGAGGGGTCGTAGACACAGGTGGGACCGAAGGGAGAGGTCGGAGGCCGAGAGAATGGCAAGGAGGAAGGGAGGCTCTGTCGGACCCGGAATAGCCGTTCCCCCCCTCCCGAGTCGGGGGAGGGCGCCCGCCTGGGGCGACTGGGTGGCGGCGGCGGACCGCCCTCGTGTAGTCGGCCACTCGCACGAAAACGATATAGGCGCTAACCAGGCACGATCCTCACATTCCCGGCGTGGCATGCATCCGCCCGGGCCTTAAAACCTCTGGGTGCCCTCCGCTCACGTTCCGGCAAGCACTCACTCTTCGGATGCGAAACCCCGCGTCCCCTCGACGTTTTACCCCACAGAATGTAAACAAGAGTCTGGAGGTCGTCAACATCGCCGGTTGCAGACTCTGTTTACACGATTATACATGTATTTCCTCTGCTCAACTATTTTTATAAACATATGGCTCCTCTACTATATACAATACTACTCTCCTCTTGTTAATTTGCATACTTGTTCACGATCACTCCTGGGAATCAAACTTAAGCCAATGACACTGTTGATATTTTTAACTGCTAATGTTAGGGGATCGAGATGGATGGTGGCTATCGTACGTGCTTCCATCTAGAGAACCAAGGTTGGAATCCCGGTGGCGTCGAATAAAAAGCAAAGCCCACTACACAAATGCAGATGATATGGGACAACTTCGAGGTATCCTTCAGTGTACTACAGAGAAGTAGGAGTTATGAAAATATTTATTATAATTATGCCATAATTAGAAATGAAATTAAAAAATCATTTTTTTAACTCAATTTAGAATGACGTTCACATGGTGCTATGGACACTAGGAATAGCCTATTTTTTGCAAATAACCAAGTGAATCACGAATAGGAAAATATTATCCATACTCACTCGTAAATATGGGACGTAGAAGACCAAGGGTTATTGGAGCAAGGGAGAAGAATAGCATGTATTCAAATTCAAGGGATATCATCGAATCTATTTGCAAAGATTTTGCAAAACTGATATACTTTTAGCACCATAGCCGCGTAGATAGGATCGGTCAATATTTTCAGAGGAAAATCGTGAATACCTGATTTACATCGCCATATAGTACTACTACACACAATGCGGTACCACATGAGCATCGCACATTTATAAGTTAATACGAGTACATCGAATTATCAAAAGACTAACTCAATCGGCGATTACGCAGGTGGGTTATCTCGCAAAGGGGTCTGGTCGGAAGATCGAATATTACCTACACGCACACGCATTTCGTGCACACGACTAAGCGAGATTGCAATCGAATCCGCCCGTGATCGAAGGTTGACAGAGTAGTCACCGTCATATACGCTATCCGAGTGAGTCAATCGCTTCGACGAAATCATTTGAATAATCGAATAAACAAAGGCATTTTTTAACCATTGCTTACTTCGGGAATCAGGTTATTTACATGCTAAAATTACTGCACATAAGTAATTCTTTTACTTAAGACTTTAAGATCTGCAGTCAACCAAATCTTTGGACCATAATCAATAACGTATTTTGTATTCGACACTTTCTTCAGCTTGTTTCAACGCTGCTACCACGGCAACTATATTTAAGATAGTTTGGATCGTGCAAGCAAGACAGGAACGAAATGTTACGCCTTCAAAGTGAAAGGTGATTTTGAGAAAACTCGATCGGTTACGAGTCGATTCCTAAGCCTGTCTGGTGAATTTGAGAGAGGAGTAAGACAGTGCTTTACTCGTGTGCGGGGGAAACGGAGGGTTATGTGCCGACGGCCGCCTTCGCGCCAAGAACAGTAGAAACGTGAAAGAGAGAGAGAAGAAGAAAGGATCATGAGAAAACTACAACGGCTTCGGCTTATTTTCACTCAACGGCAACACGAAAGCCCGAGGCGGAAAAAATTCAAACACTCTCTCTCTCTTTCGCAGCATCCTCCCCGTTCTTCCGTCGCTCCGCCGCATGGCCTCCCCTCCCTTGAGGATGCCGCTTTGGGGAAAAAGTCACGGGCGAAATTCCTCTCGCGTGGAAGCACTTCCACGCTTCGTTCCCGAGAGGGATTTTCGAAACGGAGCCGTCCGCCACAACGGCAATTTGCGAGGGAGATAGAGAGGGATGGGGGTGTGTGTGTGTGTGGAGCCACGGAATGGAGGGGGGAGAGGATGAGGTTGTGGGACCAACGGCTGGCGCAAAAAAATCACGCCCGATGGTCTGACAGAGGTGCTTGGGAGTGAGAAAAATTTTAATGCTGTCCTCAAATTAGTTGAACGACCGTTGCTTACTTTCCAGGAAGCCGAATACTTGTTTCACGTCTCTAAATTTCTTGATGGGGCACGTTTCATTTTAATGACATCGATTCTGATAAATGCACTGGCCTTATTTTCTTTTTCCCATTTAGTTTCAGTGACTTGAGATTGACTATATGCTGGTGATGCATGTTCGCACACTCAACTATATAAGTGGAGTTATTCATTCATTCTATGCTGCTAAAAACCTCTTCCTTTGTTTTTTGGGGGATTCGGAATTTAATATTCGACGATTCGAGCGAATTTGATGAGGTGCGTACAATTATTCACACACAAATATTAACACATTATTCCTAAAAGAAAAATAGCTTAAAGACGCGGTCTAAAAGTCCATATGGATCTCGTAGGTAAATTAAAAATTTACGTCCCAAACGAACAAAACCCAACACACTTTTTTTATTTTTCTACAAAAACTAGCTCAAGTTTCGAAATAATTTCATATTCATTTTGCTAATGTAACATGAGTCCAAATGGAAAACAACTCAACTGAAGGTCACATTGCGCGGAGTGGAGTTTTCCACATTTTGAGCAATTTTTGCATTTGCAGTAGTCACTCAAAAGTCAAATGTTTTGTCAATGCTCAGTTTTAGTCTTCTTCGCTCTTACTCAATTCAGAACCTTCAGAATATGTATTAGTATCCAAAAGATCGCCAGCGATAAAAATAATTAAATAAATTTTCGCTGGAATTTCGATTTTTTGAAGAATAACTCAGATAAAATATATTATAAACTAATATTGAGGAGTGATTCTATTATTTACAATGCTATATACGTCATTTTAAAATTTTAAGTCAGGCATTAGAATTAATTCACTCTTTACTGAGTTTCCAGGCACATGTACGACACGAGATGAGCTAATCTCTCTAAGCTCCCCCTCGAATGATTCGCTATTAACACCCAATAATATACACTGGAAACGTGACTCGACTGCTAGGAATACTTCTAAACGTAACTCATTTGTTTAATGACATCGTGAGGGCAATCAGTTCTTCAAGCGAGGAGCCATCCTTTGTGAGAAGGCAAGGAGACTTTAAATTTATACAAAATCGCCAGTTTCTTCAACAGGTATCTTAAAAACACAATGGTGCCCTATAGGAAGGAATGCATGGCGCGGTGCGATTATAGCGTTTAATCAAAAGTCACACTGATATTAAGTATGAAACTTTGATAACATGGAGCTCTTCACATTCTTCTTAGCAATGTGGTCACGTCCGTTCAGTCGAAGCAGATAGTGATATCTGTAACCATGGAATTCCTATTCCTCTCATCTATCATTCTCTCTCTCATGAAGATACGAGCGCTGTCCCAGTAAACCCTCACTTCCTACTTCATAAGGAATTCCAGAGAACTTCAGCGAAAACAAGTCGAATTGTCAGGGTTGCTCATTGGCTACGTGCGGCTCGAGATGCGGATAGGAATTATAATGCGTGAAATGGAATGTCAACTGTGATTTACATAAATTATGGCGCTGAACACCAGAATTTATTTCCTAGACTTATTTAAATATCACACATCCATTATAATGCCACAATTATTGAACATCATCCCCATGTAAAGATCAGAAAAAATGTTAATAATGTTCACCTAAAAATAGAGCAGAAAAACCTGAAACAATAGACTTTTTCAACGCAGGAAGCAGGATCACAATCGAAGGAAGATGCAAGACAAAGGTTGAATAGAGTATACCGCAAGCTGGAGGAAAGTATTACACTGCAAAAACAACTAAAACAGCAAATAAACCAATCTTGACAGCAAGAAACGACTTTTTAAAACTACTTCACAAAATAACAAACCACGACGACTGATATAGAATACCGAAGTAGGATTTTATCTGAAAATCTGACAGGTATTGATGATCACCCGATAAATTAGAAGGATTCGCAGCGTGAAAATAAGAGATACTAGACAGAATGATTACGACGGATATTTATCACTGATAAAAATTTCCCTTATGGAGGTAATGAATGGAATTCCAATGGAATTCAATTCCAGAAAATATCAGGAAAGGCAATTCGTAGTTATGCTAACATAAGAAGAGGTCGTATACCTACTTTCTAATTCATTAGCTGACATGAAGAATACCTAAAAGCAACTATAGGTAACAATTTCCTGTCAGCTAATTGCAAATTATTGTCCTTTCAAGTGGACAAGCATTTGCCATTCCATCAATAATCAATCAGACTTAAGAACGCATGAGCAGATATTAATTTGCGAAAGGGACCATTTTCTGAATGGCATTATACCATCTCTGAGGAGAAGAAGGGATTTTCCAAGACTGGTTGCACTCATGCACGCGGAAATTTTGATTACCTGAAGATACTTGTACTAGATTTGAAGAAGCAACCTGAATTACATGATACGTGACTACCGTTTGAATTAAACCTACTCATACGAGACATGGGATTAATAACTTAGCACTCCATGCATTTGATTTGGACAAAGAAAAGAATGGCTACTGAAAAACCACGAATAATTTCACGATAAATATGATTCGAAAGAAAAACAACCCAGAGGGCCCAAATTCGAATCCCGGAGGTGGCAGGATTATTCAGTTGTATCCAAATCCATACTTGAGGTGCTACGTGGAGAGTATTTCCAATTGGCGCACCCCGTCCGTTTGATGGGACGTTAAATTTTTGACCCCTTGGTATCTTTCGTTAAGAGCAGGCGGGTTTCCCTCTTTCCAAAATCCAATCCCTGGACATCCTCACTATATCAAATCAATCATATTTATCCTTAATGGTGCAAATGACCTTAGACGTTGGTCGCCTCCCATAACGACAACTTTCACAAAACCAGAAACCCGCGTCCTCAGGTTATTAGTTGCCAGGAATAAATCATTAGTAACCATTCAGTCTCCCTTGATGTGGTCTTTCGTTACACCACTCTTCCTCACTTCCAGCAAAGGTCAGGGGAGAAAACATCAAGCGTCCCATGATCCCTCAATCGAACCTTCTGCTTCACGAAGACATCGTCTCAAGCTTCACGCATTTCTCCCACGTCATTCCATTCAACGAACGTTTAGATGTTATTAGGAAGCGTTTAATTTCCACGGATCGTCTCGTTTCAGAAACGGTAAGAAAACCTCGAAAAGCGTGTTTACTAACCGCTGCGATCTGTTTACGTTTCACCGGCACATTCACGTCCTTTCATTCCCGAGTCATTTCGTGTTCCGGGCGTATATCGTAACTGCTAATTCCTCGGCCGTGAGGCAGTACTGCGAATCGCTGGTCGACGTCGCTGGTGGCGTAGACTTGCGCCTGGGGCAAAATGACGTCAGCCACGGATGAAAGACGAGGCACGGGTGCGTGGGGCCGCGCACGCCAGTGACATCACGCCGAGGGAAATGGAAAGCGCGCAAAAAAAAACAAAACACACGAGACTTCCCGGCGGTGAAATTAAGTTTGCGAATGAGTTTTCTGTGGGCGCCTGGATCGTGCATTTCCTGTCCTTCGAGCAAGCTTCCGCCTTTGCTGCAGAGGCGCTGATGTATTGCAACTACCACGGGAAAGAGAGAAGCGAGTAAGTGGTATCGCGCTCTCGTGAAAAAGTTTTGCGGAGATACACGACGATAAGGTACGTCAGCAGATACCGGCCCGTGTGCATCACGTGGGCTTGATAACGTATGAAACAATTTCTTAAAATACATTTCAAACTAAAAAATATGCACATATTTGTAACAACCAATTATAAAGAAGAAGTGATAGCGTTGATGGCAATGCTACAATTAGGTAAATCAAAAAAGTTTAGCCTTAGAATTTGTCCAACAGGAAAAATAGTTTTGAACAACGGAAAACTTAGACAGAAAGACTGTTCAATACAAGACTGCAAGGTAATCTAAAATTGAAAAATGCATAAAATGTAACGCTAAAATATTAGGTTTATATACTTATATTATAAAACTTTCTTTGAAAATTATCTACCGGGTTAGGGTAGGTTTTAAATGGAGCCTAATATCACACACAACTATACTCCTAAGAGCTAACGACAAACTATTCTTAGACCCTTATGAAACACAAATACTTGTATTTCAACAAATGATATTTTAGTTCGGCATACTTCCGACCTCCCTTGACTCCATTTACATTGCCTATTCTTATTATTCCTCTTCCAGCCCACCTCACGACCTTCAATGCCCCATTGCCTCTCAGTATCTTCTACTTTCACTTTTCCTCCCTTCGAATTTCCCCTTACAACCGTCTCTCTTCCCTACCATGCCCAGAACTTTGCTGTTCGTTTTCCTTTCCTTTCATTTTATTTTTTTCCATCTTTCTAAACACCCACAACTTCTCCACCATCTACTTATCCTCCTGCCTCAACGAACAAGTTTCTGAATCATATAAAACTAGGCTTTACTATATGAAAGTTTTTACGAGACTTTTCTTTACATACTTACTAATGTGTTTGCTATCGACTACCAACTCGTCGTAAACGCTTCCTTGCCAAACGCAATTTTTCTTTCAATGTCCCCACCACTATGCCCACCCTCATCCATCCACCCATCATCAACTTTTCCCATTGGATGAACTGTTTTATCTGTTCCAGTTTACTATATGTCCCCCAAATCTAACGTCGATCCTAGCCTTCCAGTTTCTTGAATATATCATTACCAAACGAAAAATTGGCGAAATCATTTCGCTGCTCTTTTATTTTACCCTTGAACTTGATTCAATTCTAAGGGGAAAATTTTACGCTATTAACTTCAAAAACTTTAGAAAGCAATTATTAAGATTGGCGTCCAATTACTATATTTGCCAAAAAATACAAATATATATAATTAAATTTTTGAATAAACATTATGACTGCCTACTATAACTTTCATATTTTGTGTTCTGTTGTCTGAAATGCACAATGGCATGATATAAACTGGGGATAAATATTTTTATCTAATTTTTTAGTCTTATTTTTAGCCTAGACTAGCCTTTTTCTAGATCTTACTGACGTATCTGTTCACCTAAAAGGTTGCGTAGTTGCCAATAAGTCTTAAGTGGTCAATATTTCCGTCCCAAAGACACAGATGCAATGCACGACATTGTCTTGGTCATTTTTGTTTTCGATGATTTGGCTGCCTGTATGACACCGGGAGGAGGATTACGAAGAACCAATGAATACACAGACAATTACCCTTCTTTGAATCTATTCCAAAGTGTGTCAACATGAAAAATGAATGTTAGTTGCGGCAGTTTTCCAGTAATTTATAAGGAAGGTCACCTTTTCTTAGAACTTCTGCGGTTTGGTCCCACAAAAACCGCAAACGCAGAGGAAATAAAATTTAGTTGCAATAAAATATTTCTACGGATGTACGTATACCAGTCGCGCAGTCACTTTCACACATTCGGCCATTCTGCTACACCGTACACCACTAGGACGAGAACTATAGAGCCAACTTCTAAGAGATAAACGTTGATTTATTCAATCAATCAAATACGTATACGTTCATATCAATCATAAACGTAAGGTTAAGCTTTCTAAACTACATTGTGATAGATCTAGACAAGTGTTGAGCGTTTTATGCGATTCATTGCCACCAGAAGGCTCTATGTATGAGGAAATCGCAATGAATTGTTAATGGACTTGCAAAGTTGAAAGAGAGTTCCCTGATGTTTCGACCGATTTGAGAACGATTTTAAGATTAAGAAGCACGTCCTTCAGAAATCGGCGTCACATTTTTCATATTGCGATGGAAATCAATCGTAATGTATACCCAAAAAAAAATTTTTTAAATTATACTATATGTTTAATTTGGAATTTGTTAAAATGCATTCCGGTAAAAGAAGATTCGGGATTTCAAGCTGTTGTAATAGATAAGCACTTCATAGTAATTGCATTAAGAAGAAATGTATTATTCACATTTTAAAACAATGAATCGCAAGTCTTTATATAGCAGAAATACATGCCAATTTATTGGAACTTTGAAGAAGCCTAACAGGGAAGCGGGTAACTGTGCAATTCAGTCTGAACGTTAGTATCCGATCGATCTTGACAACGAGTCATAATCAATGAAACGGAAACAACTGCTCATGGGAAGTTCGGCCGTTTGCTCCGAGATACCCTGCCATGAGACTCCCTTCCCACGCACATGCCGAATAGGAGTTTCCGCCACAGGAAGTGACTCAACCCCCATGGAGCGAATCCAGCGTACGGTCATAAGTACTCCATATGCTTTATACTTGGAAGTCAAACATGACCGCCCTCCGCCAACTCAACTATTAAAGTCTGGTCTGTATCCCGTAAAAAATACCATTTAGATTGCGTCCTAGATAATTCGGTAACCACCCACTGCTTCCTCCGGTGCAGCAATTACTTACGACGGCCGATTTTTTTTTTTAAATCCCCCGTACGTGAGAGATGAAACCGATTAAAGGCGACAGGTGCGTGCGCGGAAAAACACGCGAAATGATTTGGAAAAAATAAATTAAAAAACTCTCGCCCACTGTGAATTTCTCTTGGCTTAAAATCAATCTTATCATCTTTTTTTTTGTCGAAAGTTGATGCGTGAGCGAAGTCCCGCGTTGGATCCCAGGTTTTTCGAACCCCCGGTAACTAATTTCGAATCCCCACTCGTCCAGCTTTGACACACATTACTATATCTTCGGGTTTTCCCAGAAATACAAGCTGAAACTCTGAAGGAACGCAACTATTTGTTTGCAGTTAATTGCTTGACAATGTGCAAAGTCATAGGGAGGGGGATGACGAAAGGTTTCTGGATTTGGTCAAATAATTCAGAGCCAAAAATGAGTGACACAAGAATTAATTCTTTGAGTAAATATTCCACAACCGAGTTTCCGACAAGCATTGGGTTTCATTGCCCCTCGACCTTATCGTCCGGTGACTCGGAAGGGTACTGCGATGAGCATTACGGCGACCACGACCGACCCTAGTGAATGGGTTACCCCACAATAGAGTCGTGCTCGCGAAGCAAGTGACTGGACACATGGACCACGGGCTTTTCACGTGCATATGCCTACTGTATGTGCATAAACCTTCTCTCTGCATGGGATTATGCACTTGATGACCCCAATCAATGCACCTTCAACGATTATAAATTAATTCAATCCCACCAAACAAAACTTTTTGACACATTTCCGCGGTACATTGGCCCCTTGTCGAGAGGTGGCTCACGATCTCATGATCTCTATTGACTGATCTCGGCCTACGCTCCCCTTATTAGCAAGCATATCCAATTTACAGGAAAGAAAAATATCCCAGATTTGAGGGAAAGTTAAATCAGTTGACCGAGTAAAGCCTATGTTAGGTAACTATATTATGAAATTGAAATTGATTTTGGCAACAATTTTTCCCCGTACCAATTGAGTAGTTTGAGACGTGATTTCGTGGAAATCGAACATAATAAATAACTGATAGTAGCACTATTACACTGGATAAAAATGTATTATACGACTGGGTTTCGATGTATTACATCATCATCAGGTCAATTACCTTGATGATGATGTAATACATCGAAACCCGGTCGTAAAATAAATTTTATCCAGTGCCATAGTGATAGTATCAGTTATTCATTTCACCCAGCATTTCATTGGCAAAATGAAATGTTACCGAGGCCGCAAACGCACAGAGAAATCATTTTTTGGTTAGTCAGGGTGATGCAAACCGCAATTTTAGTCAACCTAGAATGACAAGTTTATGACTGTTTAATTGAAACTGAAGGATTTTCCTCTCCTATCAAACAGACACGCCAGGTTCTATAAACAGGGCAGAATACATGAGGTGCCTAATCTTTCTCTCTTTCTAAAACGCAAGAAAACAAGGTCTCGACCTTATCCAGGCCATTTTCAAAGTCGACTGGTTCGCCGAACCAACGGAAGAGGTTTATCTGAGGTAGAACAGACACTTTCTATGGAGAAGGAAGTTGGCAAGGAGCTAACTCATGAGGAACTTGACACAAGAATTCGGAGATAAGAACATATTCGTTGTGTTTTGCACGCCGAGCACTCAAAGAGAGAACACTACGCACTTAAATTTAATGATCAATAAACTCTAATACGAGGCCATTACTTATCCTTACATGATATTAATATTGTTTTTACTCCATCGCTTCCGATAAAACTAAAAGCGCGCTTAAGGGATAAAGCAATAATTTACCGTCACCAATTTTTTTTCCTAACCATCGATGTAATTCCGAGAGCCACTTTCGATATTTAATCACGCGTTGGTTGATGCACACTGTTTAACCGCACACTCTCCCTTGTTTTCAACACCAAACCTGGGATGTGCCCTTGAATCTAACTTCTTTCCATTACTGTTGAAAATATATTTAATTAAACGCCACCTACCGCTTGATGCAACGATGCATTGATTGAGGGAATTGGGCATAAGAAATTTTTCTCCAGCGCTGCACTAAGAAGTTGGACTACAAATAATATTATTTCTCTTTTCTCGGTGGATCAGTGGAAAGGAATGCTGAAAGATTCGCAAGGATGAAGCAACTCACTCAGAACAAAAACACCAAGAAGCAATTTGAAATTGGAAGCAATAAGATCTGATATGGGCCAAGATTTATTTATGCAAGTTAAATGCAAAAAAATCGGTTTAAAATGACGTTATTTCTTATATAACTCGGAAGGTACTTGAAAGGATGAAAGATGAAAGCCGATTCTTCAAACCATTTCCATTTAATGGAATCACCACACAAGAAAGGGGACAACTGATGCATTTATAAGTATATGTAAGTATAGCGCGGGTTCTTTTCTACGATTAGGCCATCGATATCTCACCTTTATTTTCGTTTTAAGTCAAAACGATACAATGTGGATGTTCAGAAAATTTATTTACGCAGTTACACACTTCAGTGCCCTAGCAATTAATTATGACTTGACCGGGGGTAATAGATTTTTATAAATACGTTCACAACCATCCATGATTGTAATAACGGATTAAACGTTATTTGGAGTGTCGTTATATGGGAAGATGGTTTGATAAATTCATGAAACAAAATGACGCATGTATTGATACAAAAGGCAACATTCAACTCACTGATGCCTATTAAGTTTTCCCAAATATATAATGCACAATTATTTTCAGCAATATTCAAAATTGTTATGAAAAAATAGCAGAAAATAAGAATTTTATATCTGCATTACGTCTCCGACAGAGTAATATTTTCTCTAGGTAATGGAATTTATTATTAGATATTAATACGACCAATGATCATTCTTTATAATAGCACATTGAGAAATAATTGCTATAAAATAAACTGTTTTCTATTTTGTCAATAAAATGATCTGTAAAACCTTTTAAAAAGTCTTCCACAAATTTTATATTTCTTATTATATTTCAAAAGCTGAAAAGGCATCTCGACTTTGAATATGTTGGCGTACAGTTTTCATTGGACAGAAACATTATCACTGACAGATTTTTCTAGAAATAATGAATCGACCTGACTATGGGCTAAAATATCAAGAATCTTCAAAATATGCATCAACGTCCTGAGGATGATGACGGATTTAAGTCATCGAAAGGTTAGCAGCTGACATCCTAACCACCCGGTGGAAAACCCGCGAAAACTTCACCACAATCGTGGGCTGGGAAAAAACCATAGCTATCGATTCGTAGCAAATAATAATATACTATCCCACTGTTGACAGTAAAAAAGTGCAATATTATTTCCTCCGAATCGATCATGTTCGTTTTTCACAGCATCAAGCCTGAATCCACATAGTTGACCAAATGTACCATATCAAGGTTTTCATTTATGTACTTATTGAATATAAACAGCACACCTTGACGCACTTCACGTTATCATCAAGCCGATGTAAAAACATTCGAAGAGGCTTCAAGGAGCGTCAATATGCACCGTGAGCATCCAATGAATACCTATTAAATTTGGCATTTTTTGGGACATTATTACTTCAAATACTTTCATGTGATCCTTGCTCAGGATATAATTTGTACGGAGGTTTGAAGAAGTGGAGAATTCGAAGACAACTTTTCGAGATGGAATTTGAAAAAAATCAATTGGATTTTGGAGCGAAGCTTAAACAAATTCGCCCTTTCCTCCTTTAAGATTGCGCAATTGCGCCTGGCTCCGAGGGAGAGGGCGCCAATCTTGTTGACCTTCGTGAAAACAAAGGCAATTCTGGGGTATGGAGAACATTCTCAAGAGAAGGACGGACGATTACACGAATTCTCGGCGGTCACTGCTCAAGGTTAAAGAGGAAGAAGTACGTTACTCGAAAGTCATAACTCTTCCTCTGCTCGAGAACTGCAAAGGAAAAGCCACGAGTGGACTTCATGGAATACTTTTGGAATGGTGAATTAACTCATTTCAATTGCCCTTCATGGAAAATAAAAAATATTTAGAAGTAATTTGAATACTAGACATCGGCGAAATTGCCCATAAAACCAAATATTGAGTTTGGAGTGAAGTAAACCTTCACTTCATTTGAACAACGAACTCAAACAATCGGATGAAGTCCTTATTTCGTCGATTATATTTCTGATCCATCAATAGGCTGCGATGCAACGAAAATGCTCATCTTTTAATTATTAATGCATAGCAAAATTAAATGTATTTGCTTAAAATTTAAATAGACATCCTACGTCGATCATATGTGAAACCTTAGGAATTTGAGTGAATTAGGAAACAACCCTCAAACGAAATTCACGTTTGGATATCATTTAGCAGAACAGATTTAACGGAAGACATTTAGCAAGACATTAAAAAAAATTTTTATATACTGTAAGTGTTTTAATATTTTCTGAGATAAAAAATTCGAACCTAAAACTATATCACCCATCCGGACAGAAAACATAATTAAGGCGAAGATTGGAAGCTTTTGAAATGCCGGTTTAGAAAAGGATGGAGAAGGTGAAGTGGTCAGAAAGGAAAACAGACGAGTAAGTGCAAGGTACGTTGGTGGAGGAGAGGGAATTACTGAGAGAAAGTCACAAGAGGCAGGGAAGATGGATTCAGAGCTAATTGACTGGCAACGGGATGTTGAAGACTGTGATAGAGGGGAGAATGTTGGTCAAACGAGGAAGGGGCAGGAGTAGAATAGGATTAATAAAAAATAGCAATTTTCCACAACAATAAATGTAAATTCGACCGGTTTCAATATTACTACATCATCATCAGGTCTTGATGATGATGTAGTAACATTGAAACCGGTCGCATTAAATTTTATTTTTGTGGAAAATTGCTATTTTTCATTAATCATGATATTCCACCATATCACGCCTGAAACGTCTCTTTTTATAGAATAGGATTGTTGGACGGATTGAAGGAATGAAAGAAGTACACGGAGTTGAAGAGCGGTTTTATGTAGAATAGGATCTTGAATAGCGCTTTGTTGGGGGAGGCAAGAAAATTGTCTCTGTACCCTTTAATTAGCTTGTTCCATCCAAAACCTACCTTAACCGGTAGCTTAGAGAAACAATTATAATAAATGTGAAAAACCTTCACCCTACTCTAAACCCTCGATTTTCCATCCCAATATTTTAACACTTCCCGTTAGTGCTTCCATTACTTGCCGTTGGTGTTCGTCTGGTATATATATATACAATAAATACAAATGTCAGAGGTCGTTTCAATGATTGCAAAGCAATCCGGAACCGTGAGTACGTATAACCGTCGCACTGATGAAAAATAATGACCGGGATGGTTTCGCTTATTCGACGCCACAATTTACGCGGAGAAAACACAGCGGGAGTGCTTCCATGCTCGGAATAGAGGAGATTACGCAATGCACTGTCAAAAGAACTTCTCTCATTTCGCACAGTGAATTCCGAACGTGATTCAGTGCGAACTTGTCCCACGGCCACCCCCTACCCCCTTCCCCCAAATGGAATTAAAAGACAATATCGACGACGCGTCGCTCCAGCGCGTGACAAAAAATGCCAACTGCTCGGCCGTGCAATTTAAAGAAACCAAATTCATTAGAAACGACACGTTCCCCCTTGTCCCATGATGCACTTCCGACGCGGAAACCCAAGCATCCCAAGAGAGAGGCGCTTCGATATCGCTTTTTCTTCCTCCGCATCCTCCTTCTTGAGCCTTATCTTCCGCTCGCTCCTTCGCAGTGCTCCAATTTTCTCATCTAATTGAAAGACAATTTAAAAGAAAAGGGCGTTAATTGGAGGCTATCGCAGTGAAATTTATCGCTCTCGGAAGGATGTGAAATAATTCACTTGGCGCCGACTCAGTCGTTGTAACCACTTAGCTCTCGATACGCCGTCGCAGCAGGGCCCTAATGGAATATAAGGATGTTCCTCGGCACACATTGGTCCCGAGGGAAGAGTAAGTCCCGTGTAATGACGCTTTGGACGTAATGGGAAGACATTAATGCGTTTAGCTGTTCGTAAACTGAGATAAAAAACTATGATGGCAAAGGAAAGTCTGTTTCCAGTTGCGTTTCCAGGTAGTAATAAGCCAACCGATTAATTTCTTCAGCATGATAAGGCATTTCCAACGATCAAGTTAAATAAATTGGATAAAAAGTGTTCAAAACCTTAAAAATTTTACATATTTATTATAAATCTGGTGAATGCGACCAGGGGTTCCCAAACTGCGCTTGTTCTAGCGAGGCTGCTCTTCACCGTTGATAACAATTCGTAAGTCCTCAAATCTAAACCTGAAGTGCTTGTTGACTCTCAAAGCTTTCTTTTCAGTTGCGATTATCACCGCTGAGTCAGTAATTATAAGCTTTGTTTTAAAATGGTTTCACCCACAGATGAGGCTGTGCAATGGCTCTCTTAATTAGTTCCTTAAGCACATTGAACGACTGAAATTAAAACGCGACATAAATCTTTCCTTAGAAATTAAAAGTGCACGGGCATTCAGAATATAGGGCGCGAAGGTAAAACTTATTCATTAAAAATACTCCCTTGATACCCTAAGAAGTAGGTCGCACCACATGGACCAATTGGGTTTTGCATTTCGGGTTATGCAACGTGAGACAATTTAAGAGACGAAAGAAAAAAAAATGACATATTACACCCATTTTCGAGGCCTTATGAAAAGTTGTCAGTTACTGTAAATTGAGGAACATGACCTTCCTTTCGAATGGCTCATTTGTCACTTCATACATCGAACAAAAAACATTTATTTCCGTGTAAACTGATATAAACGAAAAAACCCGTACAAATGCAATCAAGGTGGCGTCTCCCTCCTTTCCTGTTCGCAAATTCCTATTTACAACACGCATGGCGATGTTAACGATCGAGCAACCGTCGACGGAAACAGTTATCAAATGTCCCACGCCGAACTCCCAACTTGTCATCTTCTTTGCTACACGTGTGTCATTTCTTCGCCAGCAGCTTTCCGACATCGCAGAAATACAAAGCATAAAAAATAATTTACATTTCGTATAGAGCTGCGGTCATAAAGAATACTCTACAGCTTTATAACGGTTGGCAGTGTATGTAACTATCGACTACAGCCCGACTCACCTACTACAACTGTATACAATGCACAATTGTAAAATTGTGGGAGATGACTATAACGTGAGTAAAACGGTTTGTTAAGTCGTCGTAACAACTCTTCTGTTCAAAATACTGGATTCGTTATCTCAAGCTCAAATGAATAGGCTCTGCTTATATATACTGCACGATCTGTAAGCACGACTCCGAGGTAGCAAAAACAACAAACCATCTCATTAAATATTTAAAAAAATAAGTTTCAGCAAGTTTAAAGCTACTGTGAAAAAATGGCAATTAATAAATGTTTGCTCTATGGACATGTTTAGAAAATTCACAATTTGATTACTGAAAATATACTCGAATTCTCTCCCCAACAAATATCAACAAAAAGAAATTATTATTACAACACATTTACAACACTTATAAATGACGAAAAGAAAAAAAATGTAACGATACACACAATTTTTGCAATTGAAAATTACCAGATGACGTCCAAATCGGTCGACGCTTCATTGAATAACTTATTACTTATTAAAAAATTGTTTATTTTATTCAAGACACGAAGCTAAAAGGTACATAAATATACGTAAGATATCTAATTTTCAATTTTTAATGTCTAATTGAAGCTGATAATACGCTTACAACGATCAAAAATTTAAGCGTCAGAAAATCAAACGTAAACATAAAATTTTTTCTGCAGCTACCAAATGTTGGAAAACGGTTTCAATGACTGAATGTTACTATTTTATAAACCAGGAGTTCTGGATCTACAAAATACCCAGCAGGGCGCCGCAAGGGCATTTGGCGGAGGAGGGGGTGTTAGATCAGCAACCATGCATACACAATTAACAATCATGTCACCTCCACATAAATATTCGTTTGTACATTGAGTTCGAAATAATGATACTACAGCACGAAATCGCGGTAGAAAATTTGTAATTTAGAGGGGAATGTGGCGCAAATCGGTGAATAGAATGTATCACAGAGAGAAAAACAAAAAGTGAATCGCGTGATACAGTACTTCTGATATAAGCGGTCTCGGACTCACATCATTGACTCCAGCTGTTTGGCAATTCCCTGGTCCTCCCGAACGATTTTCTTGGGCAGGGCGTCCACCATGCCGTTCGCCCGGTCGTTGCAGTTACTCAGCATCCCCCTGTACATGTTGTACACCAGGCGACGGACCCGTGGGTCGTTGGGGTCGACCTTGTTCACCTGAGCCGCTGACATCTTCCTTCCCCTTTCTTGCTTTCAAACTCTCAGGGAAACTCGGTGCCTCGTGACCGTTGAGAAACACTTCTTTCGAAGCGCTTGAGATCAATTCCCAAAGCGATTTCTTTTCTCAGTCGGCGAATGTCTGCGAGAGGTCGTCGGAGTGTTTGAGGGGAGAACGAGGAGGTTTCCGGGAAATTCGATGAGATAACTGCTGCTGTGGTTCGCTTGGGGTCTGGATAGAACGAACGGCGTCCCTCCGAGTTTCTCTCGCAATACGTCCGAAATCCTAATAACCAAGTCTGTCCTTTACACTATATATTCCAAATTAATTTTCTCTCCTTGTCTCCGAAGAACTCTGCTGCCGGTCTTCCCTTCGGCTTTCGCCTTTCTCCCTGCCCGTTCCTTACCTCCCTCTCCGACTGCTGTCGTCTCGAGGAAGAGCTATTCGCTTCACCCTCCGCCGAGCAGACTGACCGATGAATGAGGAGGAGGAGGAGGCTGTGGGATGCCTTCGGAGGAGGATTTAATTCCCGGACGTGTAAAGCGCCGTTTCTACAAGGTGCGCGCGGAGACAGAAAGGGAGCGGGTGGAGGAGAGAGAGAGACAATTATTTTCTCAATATTTCGAGATAGCACGCAGGTCGAAGCGGAGGCGAAGAGAGGGGGAAAAAATAAACCCGATCCCTTCACATCCGGCTGAGGTGCGCTAAAACAATTTTATGCTCTCCCTACCTCACAACAACATCCCGTCGATCCCCGATTTCCCACGACTCCGAACGAGAATTCCCGCCGTCGGACTCGGGTTAATTTTCGGTAATCGCAAAGCGGAACAATTCTTCCCACGACGGCCACTTACATACGCACACGTACACACACACAGGTATATATATAGAAAAGCAGACACTCGAACACGCACGCACGTGCAAATGCGGTGCAAGCCGGGCGGTGCGAGGGGAGTATAATAATGGGTGGGTGCCTCGGGGTGGAAAAATCGTTTTCGTTTTTTTTTTTCTTATTTTCGAGAAAAAATTTCAGACGAAATTTCGGAAATTCAGCGAAGGGGGAAGGGTGAGTTTTTATTTATCTATGCCCCCATCCCACTGATGAGCTCCAACACTTGGACTTCCGAATAGTTCTCCCCCTGCTTCAGTCCACTTTCGCTCACCGCTCGGAGGGGACTCGAAGCGCGAAATCAAGTGTCGAAGAGCGCATTGTGAGCGGGCGCACTTGGTCAGCGCTTTTCGAGAACGTAAACACAAACAATTGACGGGAGGACTACCACCGACGGAAGCGTAACACGAAGGTTAACTCCCCCGACCGCGTTTACTCAATACCTCTCCGAGCACGACGTCCGCAATTGGATTCCGCGGAAGATACCGAATATCTTCACAATTCCGCAAATCGAAGCGAAGTTTCGCGAATCCGAACGCTTCGATGGGCGATGATGATGTGTCCGGGTGCGTCCCTAACACGAACACTCCTTTGGACCTCTGACGCCCTTCGACGGAAGAAAACACTCGGGATTCGCAATAAAAAAATTTGTTTTGGACGAAGAATTTTCGGTAGATTCCGGATAGAATTACTCGAACTGTCCCACCGACTGGTACACTCCCGGAGTCTTTCGTCCCGTCCCGAATGGAATGCGCGGTATTATCTTGGAGGAGGGAAATGAGCCGAAATCTTCCCGAAAGGAAGGAGCCCTCGCACTTTCCGGAGAGAGGAACGGGATACACAATCTCGAAAAATATTCCGCACCCGACGAGGAGAAGGAAGCGCACTCCGAGATCCGCCGGGCCTCCACCTTCCGTGGCTGGTGTTCCCAATAGGATGGACTCCCGCTTCTTCTTCCGTTGCCGTGAAACAGCCACTCGAGTTTCCTCCCTCGTCTCTCTCTCTTGGCTGGGTGGGAGGGAGGCTGTGTGTGCCGTGCTCTTGGTCGAAAGCGCGATAGTCGAGTGGCGGACGATGAGACGGACGCTGCCGTGGATTCGGAGTCGGGAGAGAGGTCGTCCGCTGGGCGGTTGCGGCGCGAGAGGGGGGAGTCGGGGAGGGAGGGAGAGGAGGAGGGGAAGTGGTATGGCGGGAGGGGAAGGGAGGGAAAAGAGAGGGTGACGTCACGGTCCGTGAGCGTGCTTCCCCCTGAAGTGCATGTCTCGTGTGGGCTCAGTGTGCCTGTCGTGCCCACGACGCCGTGACGTCCCTCTCTCGCGTCTGGCGCCGGTGGAGGGAAACCTCGTTCCGCGGAGTTCCTAATTTTTTTAATCATCATTGTCAAAGGCTTCAAAGATAATGTCTCTCCACGCCCAGCTATTTATTCCAAAATATATTCCGTAGGTCGCTGACAAACTTTTCGTTTCGCCAAGACCTCCCAAATAGTTGATTTCCATAAAGAGGGATGGATCGTCTAATCAGACGTTTCGGGTCATGCAAATAGAGGATATTTTAGTACCCTGCAAGCCACCGCCAGGGTGTGTGGCAGGGGGTGAATACACACCAGAATAACCCGATCATAAACCTACCGCGGTCAAACAATGTTATTCTGGTCCTCTTTCTTTCGTGGAAAAAATGACATCTTAAATCTATCTGCTCTACACTCAATATCACTCATTTTATTAGCATGATCTCTCCTACCGTAGTACGATGGGGGTAATAATGCATTTTCAAAATCACTGCTAAAGAGAGACATCCTTCCAAATTATGCAAGAGATTTAACCGGATCGGTTTAACTGTTTTTGACTGATCAGCGGGCAGACGTGCTGACAATCGTCATTATTTCATAAAAATATGTAATTCTCTCTAAGTGAAAGAGGAGCGTCCACCATCTCGACAAATAATCATGCGCAGCATTAAAATATAAATAACTGAAATTATTAGACTTTAACTTCAACCAACTCACTATGGTACGTTTATGAATACAATGATTTTCAAAGGGTGAGCTTTCGATAAACATTAATAGCATTTATACTATTCTTTTTATTTCGAATTTGTTCATATTACAATACCTTCACGAATGAAATTTTCAGCTAGAGATAATTCAAACAAGGCTGATTACCAATAAATCAGTGTTGGTTAGGATATAAATATTTCACTTACATATATATTATAATGACTTATAACTTATATAGTATAATGACATATTTTATATAAGGCTACATTAAAAATAACATTGCAACAGACTTAAAAAAACATAACTTACAGCATCTAAGCTACGTGTTTTAAAACTTTTGGCTGCAGGATACTTGTTAAAAATTACGCAATTCTCCTTTATTTCTACTCTCATCCTTATTTCCCCAAAGATGACTCCTTAGTGATTTGGATATGATATTCTATGAGGAAGATCTCGTACGACTCATTTTCGTAGTCATCCTTTTTAATGTTCTTGTTGACAAGGCCTTCTTTGTCCTGGTGTTCGCTCAGTTTGGACTTCTTTATACCATTTCACAGAATCCGTAATGTATTGATTGACTTTCGTCAAATCACTTTAACGATTGTTACCGACTTTTACCAAAAGTTCAACTTAAGAGTTATTCAGCAGGTGCCAGCAACAAAATTTCGAATTTGCCAGGAAATAAATGCATTCTAAAAAACGTCAATAAGAATGCCGCACCAGAGTTGAAGACGAAAATGAAAGTAAATGAATTGCATCTATTAGTTAATGTAAAATGATGAAAATTCTTATTCTTCAAAATGATGAATATTCTTACCCCGATTTTGCACTTAGTAATTTATTATTCGAACGTAAGATGGCAATGTACAATAGACTCACCAGAGCAGTAGAGTTCAATTCACGCAAAATACATTCTAATACAGGTTAATAGCACAACAGTGCTCTTTTTCTGGTGATTCTCGTCGTTAGTTTCGTTGGCTTTCAAAAGAAAAATCTAAACCTTACTCAAGTAAGGTTTAAATTTTTACCTGATGATGACGTTCAACCTGGCTCGTTTTTTTAATGAAGTGTGCGGAATTACAAATAAATCAATAATTCCATTTCAACATCTTGCTCAAGTTATACTAAGCTGTAAGACAAGCAGAGTTCTTCGGAGATAAAAGAAAACACTCATGCAGTCAGTCATTTAGATTGCTCCCAATCGAATTTTAAACGGGAAATAACGAAGTAAGAGAAGGCCAAGTGGTAGTTTGCTCATTTTAAAAGAACTATTGCCTCTTTTATTTTTACGCACACTAACACCTAATTTAATAATAAAATATTTTCATCATATTTGACATCAATGACTTTAAGCAACGGTTTAAATAACGGTTAACGGTTTATTATAACTTTACTAAATTACTAGTGACCCAAGATCTTCATCGCGAGTATTTCAGAAGAGCTAAGCACCAGGTTTTTCGATACCAGTTAACCCGAGTATATTGCAATCTGAATTTGAATGAATTGGCTACTTAATACACTCCAGTGTATCCCTCCATTTCCAATTTATTGATGGCCTAAAGTATGGCAATGGGACGATGTTGGATCGGTGAATGGATAAACCTTCGAAACGAATTCGATAAATCCGTCTTATGCCATTTTACAAATATCAAGGCTTTCAATGAGGGAAGATATAGCAATAAGACACAGGGAAATAAAGTGCTACGTGTATTGCTTTCCCTCACCAGAGACTCCGCATTAAAATCTAATGATTAGACGGAATATAAATTGCCACCTGCCCATCACTTTGCAAACCCTCCCCCAGGGTATCCCCTCGCATCGTGACCCACGCGCATTGTTGCTCGCCCCGAAAGCCAGCTCGGAAGGGGGTCGGCGACCTTTTGGGTGCGGGGAGTTTGTGTGTTACGGTTCAAATAAATTCAGCGCCCTGAGGAGAATTCCAATAGCACGCCGGGTATCCTCATTAACGAACATGCAATAAAATAGAATATGCCAAAACTTAACGATCCTGGGAATGAAATGTTATAGCATCATTCGCTCCCATACATTTCCGCGAAGTCTAATATCCCCAGCAGTTGCTTTATGCCCATTCTAGGAATTTACTCTGTAGTCACCCGTTCACGCCCATCCTCCTGCCTTTACATGCAGTGAAAAATTGGTCCTAAGGAAATATAGTATGTCAATACTACCGGCTTTCTAGTTTATAGTTTCATTAATTTTTCTAATGAAGAATGAATGAATTATGTTCAGTGGATGATAATTATAAGGAGGATCTCAGAATTTACAATATGGTACACTTCCTGAATGTGCTAATCTACCAGAAGTTGATATTCGTAAGAATTGATGCATAAAAATCACAACAAAGACAGACGGCATCAAAGAGGCGATTTAATCTTCTCTTTGGAGTTATTTTTCAGAAATGAAACAATCTATTGGTTTCGTAAGCGTCATTAATCAGGAAATTTACTGTGGAATAAAAATGATCAACTGCCAACAAATTTATGACTATTTACTCTAACCGTAAGGTAGGACAACAAAAAAAACCATAAACACAGTAATCAACGCGAAGGTCGGTTTTGTAGGTGATGGTAGAGTTCACCCGACGGCGTCTGAAATTCACACACCAGGGTAGGGGGGCCAATTCATTTCCCTGTGCCGGTTATGCTTTCCCAGGAAAATCTGGTACCCGAAAAATCACATAGCTTGGGTGGAGCTGCAGGTGCCCAGAGTGCCTTAACCGGGTATCGAACCCGGTTCCCTCGGATCAACTCTCTACCACCTGGACTACCGCAACCCACAACACATCATTCTTTTCCGAAAATGTAGTTCTCCAATTTGATTAACTGTATTACACGTTCGACCAATAACTACAAAGTGGGTATTTAAATAATATTTGAAGCATGGGTATTGAGCTTCTCTTAAAGGCATTGTCTCCTGTGAAATTATATGCATGTGCGACATGATCTCAACAAAAGGAGACACTGAAAGAGATTTCCTAGGTCTGCTTCGGAGAATGCATATCTAATTATAATCTTATAATCGTAATAGCATAAAGTATGCCTCACGTGCTTAATAATATCTCCGAAAGGGAGAGGTAATCTTCCGCATGGGTAATTTAGGAGCCTGGCTCACCGCTTTTCTCCATGAGGTCCCAAACCCTTCCGTGAATTTTGAGGGCGACCACGGTGAGGGCTAGGCTTTCTGAACAAAGGCAGAAAGCCGGTGTCTCCGAAGTTAGCGCGGCCCCGCTGATTCCCCCGGTGAGGCGTGGGGCGCACCGGGTAGGCGAGGTCGAGACGGGGATTCCGAGAAGTGTCGGTGAGTGGGGCGGGGAGGGCCGTGACAACGTCGACACGCAGGGGAGGCGCGCTGACGAGGGGGGACGAGGGGAGGCGGACTGGGAGCACTAGGAGAGACAGATTGGGGGGGTGGGGCGACTGGTGGCCCGCGCGTATGCGTACGGCCCCCGGGTGACCGTGACGCAACCAGCGACACGCCGCATCATCAAATAAGAGGAAATCAGAGGAGGAGGTTTCACGGGAAGGAGAATTAAAAACGGTCGAAAGGGAAGAGAGAGGACGAGAGGGAGAAGATGGGGAGAGGGCGACACTTGAGCGCGCCCATGTCACTTTTTGAAAGACAAGCACTGAGGGACTGAAGTTGATCGCCACTGTTCGAACATTGACTTCGTAATTAACTCCCTGACTCCGCGGTTGCATTCACCAATCGGATGTTTGCTTTTTTTAGAAAAAAACAAATGAAGAGTAAAATATCCAATACGCATATTATTAATCCCCGAGGGATCGTCGTTATTCCTTGATCCGAGAGATGGGTATTCAAGGCCCACGATTCTTCCCTATTCTTTGCTGATTCATTAACATCCATTTTTCTCATATCTTCCTCAATCAGCTAACATATGTTATTCAATAACTCGTCCAAAATCAGTAAAATTGGCCTTTACACAGGAATTGAAACAAATTGGAAAAAATAAACATGAACGACAAATCTGGATACTGAAGATGTAGTTAAATTTCAAACATTCAAAAACTTTTCCAATGTAGTGAGGCAGCCAGAAGAATCAAAGACATAAATCAAGTTAGTCAATATACGCCGTGAGTGTTGAAGTACCGAAGAATGGATAAATCTGTTGATACGGATAAAAATTATAAAAATAGTTTATGAGATATCAATATTAGAAAGACGAAGAATGAGGGGAGTGAAAATGTGCAGAAGACTAAGTAAGAAAACTCAGGGCTACGGGGAGATGTTGGGATATGAGAAACCGGAACAGGTTTCAGTGTTTGCGGAAGGAACCTTTTTTCACCTGTTCCCCTTCGCCTTTTTGCAACTATAATATTATTATAAGGTAATCTACCGGTTAAGGCAGGTTTGTGGCTGGACACAACTCCCAAATAAATAAATATATTTTGTGAATACTAACAAAGCACAATCCAGTAACCTACTCTACATCAGATCCCCTTCATCTCTGTGTACTTTCTTCCTCCTTTTATCCCGTCTAACATCCCTATCCTGTTCCTGTTCCCACGTATACCCAATTAAATAATTAAGACTTCTATTTCTTGATCCATGCTCGAATTTACGTCAAAACATTATTTATTTAATTTATGGAGAATTTAAATGGATTCGATCGTTGTCACGCGTGTTACATTTTTTAACTAAGTGAACTTATTTCGTAGAAGTTTATTTATTTTTACGAACATTTCTTTTGGTAATCTTATTTACCACCTAGATGAGCTTTCCAGTTTTTCGTATTTCTTACGAACGGATGGAAGATGTCTATCAAAAAAAGGGATGCTTTAAAAGTTATCCAATACAAACCTAATGGTAAAATAGGAAGTCGAAAGAAAAAATGAATGCCCGAAAAATTTTTAAGTCGGAACATTCTTAAGGAAAACAAAAAAATAGTGAACGTTGAATAGTTATAGTACGATTAAATTTGGAAATGAATCTGTTATTCGCCTAATGAGCGAAATTCCTAAGCAGATTTCAGTGATGGGGTTTGCTAAATCTTTAATAATTTAAGGAAGAATTGAGGATCCTCGATTTACCTTAATGTCATACAAGGTGTGTTCAAAAAAAGACAGGACTTATTTTATAACTTGCTTATTTCGACGGATACAGCTTAATCGAACTTGTCGCCCTCAAAGTACATGCCTTGGCTGATGACACACCTTTGCCAAGGTTTTCTCCAGCTCTCGAACCCTGCCTGGTAAGCCGCCTTAGGGATCCTTCAGGTTCACCGTACAATTAGTCCATGCCGGAGGAGCGAGTTTCCCGGTCTCCGATGTCGAGGGCGAGGACAATAATTCTGATCTCCGGGCATGCTATCATCATGGTATTTTATCATCTTGGAAATCTATCTTTGTCAAAGATAACTCATAGACTGAATGGGATTAGAGATATAATGCAAACCTGATGAAATGTTTCACTACTCATACTTCGCTCTCCCTGGTTACTATGGGAGTACCCAGATACGCTACACATTTTTATTTTGCAGCAGGTGCCTCTAGGTAAAGTGGTAGCATTCTCAGGCAGCGCCTCTCATTTCAATTGGTTTCGTTTCAAAAAGTATTAATACGCCTCTTGCGGGTTTATCTGTTTTTCTCTCTTCGTTCATTTCCATGATTGCACTTTAATACGACAGAAGGTCGATGACACAGTCTGGGCATATTATCATTTTGACCAAAGACAGTTTTCATTGAATAAACATGTGAAGAGTAACAAATTTCTCACAGACAGAACAGAGAGGATCACCAGCATAATTCGAACCTTTGTGCAGACCTTAACGATGTCGCGACTGTTTGTGAAACGCTTGTACATGAAGGTGGTCTTAATCGCATTAACGGTGCGGTATTAACTAGTTTTTTCTATGGAACACCGAAGGCTGAGGTCATGTTACGACAAAATTCACATTAGAAAGTACGTTACAACACCAAAACCATTCTTAAGGAAGGATTCAAACCCGCGACCATCGACTAGCGTCTTATATACCAACCTTTCCTTTCAAAAATAAACAGTAAATAAAATGGGCAAAACATTGATGAACGTAAAAAAACAGACTAATAGTTAGGAAAACATACAGTATTACCCTTTAATTCGGTGAGTGTCATGGGGAATAAATGTTGATGCAATATGCACCATTCAAAACTACCCTATAGTTCGATAGCTTTCTCATTATGGCGAAAAACGGCTCCCCTCTTCTCCCAGGAGTACGTGCGCATTCCAGAACTCTTCTCAATAAGTTTTTTGTGGGAATTCCTTGTTGAGTGCTGTTCGGTTTCGAGGAAAGGACGCGGATACAGGATGACGTGTGAAGCCAAAAAGTCTCCCTCTTCCGGTAAGACATGATATGAAAGTCTTATGGGGTCAGTGTGTGAAGAACTACTGAGCAGACCGCAATTGTATAAAATATTTTCACGCTTATCCACTTCACAGACAAACACACTTATTTGCTCATACGAGCCTCTAGCGAAGTTCATCAAAAGAATAGCATTATGTACACGTATTTACGATACCTTTTCGAATAATTATATGTCTTTAAATTAGACTCTCTCATAATAATAGCAACATTCTCATTATGTTTCCACATTCTTCTCTTCCATGCTAAGCGCTGTAACGATAACATTTGTTTAGCTCTCCTTAAAGGTTCATTAATTTCCAATATGATACCATCATCGAGGAAATTGATCCACTCATAAATTAATCTAATCGGATAATAAGTTTTATACTTTGAAAATATTCAAAGAGTTAATTATATTTTTCTATTCTAACTAATTCAAAAGAAGTAAAACATTAATATTAATTAATACCCGCAGGTAGTACTAGACGACTTTGAAAATATTTGACAATAGGTATTTCCATAATTTTGTTCGGTTTATTCCAACAAAGCAAATGATGAGTTTCGCGATGTAACGTGATAATTTTTCCCTGAAAGCGAGAGTAAAACAGTTAACTGTAAACGAAGTAAATCGTTCAAACGGTACAAATAAGTTACTATATAATGGACCAACTTTTATTAGTTTTGTAATGCAGACATTAATTAAATGAACTTGAGAGACGCAAGGTCCATCATAACATAAACAGAAATATGTTTTCAAAGTACTAAGTACTGGCAAAAATGCGTTGCAGCATTTTCCTACATGCATTGTTTTCTTTATAAAACACCAAGTTCCAAAAGTATTTTGCGCTAAAGGATCACTTACGGAGAGTGCTTTAAGTTGAGAGCTGAAAACTGAGAAGACGTATATCTGGCCTTCGAATGGAATATACTGAAATGTTCACACAATGGAGCCCATTATACTCATCTATGCCTCAACTTTAATTGAGTTTTTATTGCTTATTATATGGCTCCCTATCTTGACATACTTTTTTTTCTGCAAGCATGAGAGTCTCTCTTTGAGAGTGTATCTCAAACGAGGTTCAAGTAAGTTTGAATGTGAGAAAGATATAGTCTCTAAAATCTTTATAAGGATATTATTATATATGCGTTTACCAATTTCAGATAAAGCTGACAGGTTTCTTAGAAAACAATTGTTCTAATTTCATACCTAATTTCAACCATTTTGTTGTGCGAGAAAAATAACAGAAATTTTGGTTAATCAATAGAATATAAAAGTTAAAAGCTATAAAACGTATTTATTTACGATTGAAATTAAATTCATTCAAATCACATGTCTAATTTCCTATGCTCAATAGAAATTGTTTACTGAATCAGTGTCGAAAAGTGATTGGCCTGTATCATTAAAATTGATTATTATTTCAACTAAATAAGGAAGATGTGCTCCGGAAAAGTCGCTTCTGTTATTCAAGTTGATCCTAAATAGAGTGGCTAATTAGTGACCATCAGCTGTCACCAATGAAATCTCTTATTCACAGAAAAATACGGAAAATCCTTTAGAAAGTTCTAAAAAAATGATTGCCATTGGATTAAATTAGAATTGAATGTAATCAGTCGTGTAAAGTGCAGAAAATCAATCAACATGCAATTGAAAATACTAGGCAATCGAAATTCCATAACGCTTGCAACTTAACCAAAATGAAAAATCCTCGCACTTACTCGTTTTTCTCAACATTTGAATAGCCCTGAGGCGAATGCATAATTTTAGGGTTCCCCGGAATGGATATTGACTCTCCACCAAGAAAGCGAAATGCTAAGGCGATCCGGCCACCTGAGAATCACATTAAAAACATTGCTAATCTTCCAATTGTATTAGACATATGTGTGAATGAGGAAAAATCGCAGCAGTGATATTGAAATTAGACTTTAACCTAGATAAATAAAAGCCTATTTCCGAATATACGGGGTCTCTATCATTTACTTACTTTATCATGTACTCCACCCAATTTATCATTCTATTCACAATTTTGAATAATGAGATTTCTAAAATCGATTTAACTGACAAATAGACATACAGTCAAGACACGGTTCCCGCAAGCGAATAATATTTTTATCTCTGTGAAATGGACCAAAGATAATAATTGCTTAGTATGTAAACACTTACGGCGATGGAGTGGGCGAGAAGACTTTCGGGAAGAGGCGTGCAGTTTAGTTTTCATTGGTCTCAAGACATCAAAATCGAAATAGACTAATCGCGTGAAAAATCCTTAATGTCAAGTCTATTAGATTTGGCGATTAATGACATAAGTACGAGAAGTTAACGGTACCAAGAGCATGAAACATGGATGATGCCTAATCTGAGCTGAGATTGCCAATAAAGGGAAAAGAGGGTCTCTCAAAAACAAACGCCATTCTTTATAATTTTAAGAGACTAAAAGATATCTCCCTTCCAGAATGGCGTAAATGCTCTTTATTGACATAACGTATTCGGACAGGAGGACCTGGGCAATTCTCTCCAAATAGGTGACGATAGAACCCTTGGGATTACCTAATGACACTTCTATTCTGGTAACAATATCGGTATTTATTGCAAGGGAACTAACATTTCTCAAATACATCTAAAATAAACTACAATCAATAGCACAATATAATCATAAGCCTGCTTTAAGAAAAAGAACTAAACCATTCTACTAAAACACCGTTCACTTCTAAAACGTTTGAAGATCATTTTCAGGGTATTATATCGTATTTAAAGGTAGAGAAGCCTTTCTGTTTTTTCATTCTGTGTTCACCATTCGGCCTCCCAAAAAGATGCCATTCCCGAAGAAACAAAGTTATTGGATTTAAAATGGAGTAATCACAAAATATCATCCTTAATTTGAACCTGGAACTCTCCCACCAGTAATTGAGGTCTCTATCCAATGGCGTCAGCTGATTACTTTTTCATCATTTATAAAACCATGAACACTCATGTTGTGGAATATATAATGACATTTACGATCAGTTTCTTCATAACAGCATGACAAACGTGAGGGTGATGATGCATGAGGAAAATACATAGTATTCCTTAGAACTGATTAATTTCTGTTTAGAACCAGCTGTTTCTCAAAAACGCTCCTCCGTGGCATTCTAAACGTTTACCTTTGCGTAAGTTACCTAAACCATTCAAATTTACCTCCATCTGCCTCCTGGCATCCTTAGAGAAATGAACGTAAATGGCGGTGTTGAGACGAAAGGTTTTGAGGACCGACATTCAGAGAATGAAATAATACCTCGACCCTGCACCTATGCTTGGTTTACTAGTTTGTTTTCACTTAACTACGCGACCTTATTTCCTTGTTTACATCCCTATTCTCCACTCAAGGCATCGCAGCATTCCTTTGAGGGAAACAATTTCATTCAAGGCCACCGGTGAGGAAAATCATTGGGCAACGTTTTCTAGAGCAGGAGTGTCATCCGTGTGCGGCCCTGCCCACAAGGCTATCGGCGTCTCTCCCTGTACCGATGGTTTTTCTCCCTTGTGGGAAGTCACGTGGTGTAAGAAACATGGGCCACCAGATTGTTGAGGGAAGGAGAAAATTGCACCTAGAAAGACTGCGAACAGTGAGGCTTCGAAAGCATGATGCTGGAGTATTTTCGGTCCCACCCTTCGGATCTAATTCAGTCATGAAGCATCTTCTACTTTTTCTTTAATGCATATTTTTACCAAGACATATGATAAAACTTAAACAGTTTCAAAAGCGTGGAATGTTTTACTTTAATTCATATCAATATCAATCAATCAATGAAAGCGTAACTTATTTGCCAACTTTTACTCTTAGACTTTCTTCTAATTTCTTCACGCATATTTTTTAGTATGATACTGACGGTGAATGAATGAAATCAATATAATTAAATAATTTACCTTTTATCGAGTGCGGCAAAATAACTTCCTTTTTTTCAAACGCAAAACGCTTTCAAAAAAGGATGTAATGTTGCCCCACCCTGTGGAATCAATCTTCAATAGGTTTCAATAATGACTTTTCTAAAATCTAATTTAACTGACTCTTTGCACCACACACCCGTCACCCCGAGAGGACAGGTGAAAATTAAACGCATGTGCCCAATGAAAGATACACGTAAGCACTTAACGCGCAAAGAGCCGTACTTTATGCGTCGAAATAGAACTTCGGCGTCCATTTTATTTAGCGTCGTGTTTTGGTTTGGTTCTTGCTCCTCCCTAATGTGAGAGGTAGTAAGTTTCGGTGGAATAGGACTCCCTCAGCAGAACGCTGTCCTGTTTTGGTTCAACCCAACCAAAACACGGTTGGTTATGTTTGTTGCACGGCTGTTGCATGGTAGGAATGGTGTAATGCCCTTCTAATGAGTGAAAGTCACTAGCGTGCGAAGGTCACTGCGGCCACGGACCTCGCCTTCTCACGACGCCTTAGCGCCGGGACCTCCACGCCAGCGTGAGTTTCGCAGGTCACTTGGACTGAACCAGAATTTCACGACTCTTAAGGAGGCTTTAATGTATATGATTATGATTTAAGCCACTCTGGTTGCTCTACTTTTCATTGATCGTAATATTGGTAAATGGGAAGGCGCTGCCAACGAGCGTAAGGGAGCTCTGTTGTGAACGGGTGGAATGGGGGACCCCAGGAAGTATATCGAGCTAAGGGAGGGGACATAAAGCAAAGTAGAACTGGGTATAAAAACATAGGAAGACTTGGAGAAAATAAATAAGAATGTGGAATGCCATTAAATCATGATTAATTAAATATTAAAAGGGATGATATGGAACTTTGTAGTTTCCAATTACTAGGGTCAGAAAAGGAAATAATGAATCGTTAGACTTGTATACTTTTACCAACAACTAGTCATTGCTATAAATCTACCTGCTTATACACGTAACCTGCATGCCATAACCAACTTTGCAAGGAAAGAGGGGAGCACTAACTGAAAGAGATTGGGATTGAGAAATTGCTTTAAGAGATAGGGATATCAGTTGTGCCTTCTATGTTGATGCCGTTTGGTTCCGAGAGAAAAGAATCACCGCTACACCGATAAAACATGTATCTATTTGTTTACATTTGCGCCAGAATGAAGCTATGCTACGAATAAGGCAAATCAAACTGCGCTGCAGATAATATATTGGGGTACAGATGTGAACCCACTTGCTCTATATTTGTCAATAGCTTGGCGTTATTTGTGGAATTGTCATTAAGTTATGCACGCATCTAATGAAAGGGAGTTCCGGGGGGTTATTCCGTAATTTGTAAGTAGCCCGATGCTATTCTCTCAGAAATGGCACCGGGTACGACCGATGCCATTTCGGTCCAATGCCACGGTATAATTAGGGAAGAGAGAAATTCATGCATGGCGATCGAAGTTGATGGAAGGCTGACAAAAGAAAAACATATTCTTTCAATCAATGCCATTGGCTGAAGTGACAGCTCCCAGCAACTGAAAAACAGCAGGCGCGGATTATTAATGTTCACTTAATAACTGTATAGCTTCATTTACATATTCATGGGTTTCATTTTAAAAATCCTATACCTCATATTGACCTCGTATTTTATAATTAGCATTTTCATATTATGAATAGCTTGTGGTAGGTACGTAATAGTCTTCTGAAATGAAATTTGAAACAATAAATCTTGGGTACTATTTCATAAAGTATTATCATAGGCTGTGAATATCCATTTGCCTCTGTAAATATCACTCACGCCACAAGTGAATAAAGAAATAAGATTTGAATACGACATTGCATTTCAAAGTAAAAGAAACTTAAGGCAAACTTAAATAAAGTATAGGAATTTTTTTCAAATTGAAACTCAAGAACCTGCTCCTTATGAAGTGTTATTATTATATCATTGAATTAATTTTTTAAATGACAAGCAGTTGTAGGGCATGGTGTTTTATTACATACAAGGCATTTTTTCGTTTTGATTGGCATATTTCCGCAAATAGCATCGGGCGACAAAGTTAGGGAATAACTCCCCAGTTGTAACAGTTGTCACTTTTGGGCCTCGTGGAACAGAGAAACGTGGCCAAAATGAATTCCAGTAGTAGTTTTGTGGAGTTTTTAGGGCGACAGATGAGGTCATTTGCGCCATTTGGGATGGACAGGAGAGGGATGAAGGGTGGTGAGAAACCCGGCGTCGGCATTAGCCTTCTCTTAATGAAAGGCGCCAAGTGGTTCTGCAGTTGAATCCGATGGACAGCCGCGTACTCACTCAAAGTGCCCTCTACAAAGCACTTCAGATAGGGATATTGAAAAATATCTGCCGTCGCCGGGATTTGAACCCGGACACTCGGAAGCCTGTACGTCATCCACCGCATCATCACGATCCCCACAATGACAAGGCTATTCAAAGGCTAGAAACACTCCTGACGGAATATCTGAGCCATTAGGGAAAAGTGAGTAACTGGAAGACGGAAAGTACCCTATTTTAGTGAGAAAGAAAAAAAAAGATAGCATCAAAATCCGGGGCCGTTTTTAGATTTCTTTGGAGAGGACTGAGACACATAAAAGTAACTAATATAACCTCTCATCAAACGGAGGGCAAAATGCTGCCCTTGAAGTGCTTTTTACGTGCATGATGCCCAAGCAGAAATTTGGATAAAAAATGAAAAAATCCATTACCTTTAAGTGTTCGATTCCGCTCTCCCACGAGAGAGGGCGGTAGAACCAGAGGCGGAATCAGTAGACGGGGATCGGTTCCGGTAAACTTCATTGGGTCAAATGTTCCGGGATACCATCCCAATGCATAGATATTGAAGAAATAGGAGTGGTTGCCGAGTTTTCACTTGATGACGGTGCCTAGTCGTACACAAAGACTCCCAACCTTGTGAAATACACACACACAAACACACACACGGAGGCGCACGCACACTCTCAAGCACCGACCACTACATTGATCCTACGGGCTTGTCCATGATGTCACTTGGTGATTCAGAGACTGGAACGAGGTCCGCCATTATCGCGCGTGATGATAGGGCTACGTAGATACCCTACAATCGCTCAGATTAGTCATCAGATTATAAACCTGACAGGGCGCCTGCATAATGGAACGTTCTAGCGACTGAATGAAATTTAACATTTTCCAGAGGATATTATCAGGGAATCGGACAGAAAAATTAATGGTGGGTAGACATTTGCAGAAAGACATTCTTCGATTTTCGGCCACCGGTTTCCGACGCGAGATCCATCTAGAGATTGAAAAGGAAGTTTCGCTGAAATTGGACCCTTGAGACATTATCTCATGGAAGAAATTTGGCAAAAGGGATAGGAAATTTTAATGTTATTGCCGAATGAGATAATATATACGTTCTCATATTAGTTTCTGCTGTGTGCCAATATATTACCGTTCTTCATCGACAAGCTCAATAGCGAAAATCTTGTTTGAAGTTATGAAAATTCATGGCGTAGAGTATTCGAATGCCGATTAATCGCACCTTCTGGACACCCCAAAAAACTCAACTGTGACTTTCTGGGTAGCAGGGCTTTGCGTTAATCATCGGCCGAATTGAGAAAGGAACTTTTCCTCTCACATATTCTGTGCTGCACAATACTAGTAGAAGCTAGTATTTTATCTAGAGAGCGCAAAAAATGCGCTCGAATGTTTATTTTCAGAGAGACTTTTAAAAATATCTTTCTATGCATCGGTTTAATTGAAGATCACATACGAGATTATTTAAAGAATTTTCGTGAGCGAGTAGGGCTTTTGATAGATTCCAAAGAACTGCTGGAGATGTCGACACAGTTACTTTAACGGAGTGATCCTCTGATGTGAGCCGAAAACGCACCCTGTGGAAAAATCATTCACCTTTACCGGGACTCGAATCCGAAACCCTCGATTTCTGGTTTTAATCAATGAACCTGCTAATGCATCCTAATACGTCCGTGACAAAATGCCCAGAAATAACAGGTTCTTTCCTATAAATATCTTGGGTAATATTCTTAAGGTATAATAAATTTAAACGTACAAGCCCTTTTCTAGGCATCTTCCAACTCGATGGAATTTAATGCCCACTTATTTAGTTAAAAACAAAACTAACTTTAGTTTTGCAAACAAATTTATAGCGCTTCCAAGAGTAAATGTTTATAAATACGCCTATGAACACTGAAAGAGATCGCCGATGCATCATTATTTAAAATGATGACATGAGGTGCGTGGAAAAGTTTTGGGAGCTGCTATGCAATGATAACCTACCGATAAACCTAGTGTGCGTGGTCAATAACTTCGGATTGGTAGCCAATAAAGTAAACAATTTGAAGAATATCGCGTGTAGCGCAGAGGAGTTACGTGATTTGTTAAACGTTGTTATGGCATGAGTAATGTATAAAAATTAATGAATGAGAATGAGTAATGTATGAAAATTATTAGAGGAGCTAGGTTTGGAATCATTCACGGAGCGAAGGGTAATTTACAGATTAAATCTCTTTCATAAATTGTAAGGATGTCTCTTTAGCGATCTTGGTGAAAATGTGTTATTAGCTCCATCGTACAACGTTAGGAAAGATCATGTCAATAAAATTAGAGAGATTAAGCGTAGAACATATAGATCCACTATGTCCTTTTCCTCTAAGGGGTCAGAATACGCGTTACCCGAACGCGCTATGGGGGAAAATTATGTTGCGTCAAACGTAGTCTGGTGTGTAATCACCCCCTGCCACACACAGTAGCGGTGGCTTGCAGGATACTAAGTGTGTATGTATAAATAAGAACATTAAAATCAATCCCAGCCAGTTTCTCGCTACTCTATATGATTTTGATGGAAAGCTGGATGACCAATAATGACCAGGGCCTAGCGTGCAGACAGTGAAAAATAAAATTGAAACAGTGCTAAACAACAACTTGGGGCTCATCTTCATGAAAGAAGCTGGTCAGATGGTAAGCACATGGAACAGAAAGACTCAGTTATAAAAGATCCTCCCTCTTTGAACGAAATGCTCCTATCAAGGTATGCGCAGCACACGTCCTGCGACGCAGAGCGATCTTTTTCTTTGCCTAAGACTATACCAAATTTGGTGATGAAAAATGACGAGAAGTACGTTTTAATCAACATTTATAGCAAAAGACTGATCTGATAAAGATCGACTGGATACCAGTGAAGGTCCTCGATGAAAACATCTAATATCTAAAGCAATCAATGTATTCGTTTTTGAGTCCAATAATAATTTGACGTCTTTATTGGGAGAGGTTTATTGAGACTAGATTGTCCCTTCTTTCACCTAACCACTAGTATTGATAGTATTTATTCTATTCTAATCTATTAATATTCATAGTATTTATTTTCTTATTAGCTAACTTATCTTTAAATTAAGCTTTCCTGTGTAAATATCTTTCACTCATTGCAATTAACCAGCACATCTACTATTTAAGATACTCGCTGAATTACAAGTAGAAGTATACATACAGAAAATGAAAGATATTAAAAAAAATAACATTTGCAACATTTTTACTACTTGTTTTTGGCAAAAAGGAGACTTTTTAAGCAAAGTAATTGTGAATGTTAGTATTACGTATATTTCCGCTCGCTAAATATAGGCTCCATCAATCAAACTCTATACCAAAAACCCTATCTAACCGGCCAAAAGGCAGGGTATTATGTAGTTCGGAGGATTTTTAGTATTACATAAAATTTGAAGCAGGTACATGAAAGGAGGTCGCTATGCAGCTCCATATCGGCATATCGAGAGTGCGCTAAGTAACACGTTATACTCGTTATACTCATGTATGAAATTGAACCTTTGAGTTTTCTCAACCGTCATTCATAGATTCTAAATGTCGTCCCATGGACAGCTATTATGTTCACACGAACGCGAATGATAGGACACTGTACTTGTGTATTTTACTTAGCGGTGAACACAAAAAACTCGCTTGATAGAGATTCCCATTGAGAAACATTAGGAAAACTTATTCATTGCTGAGTGCATCACAACAGTAGGTATATTAATTGCATTATTTACCCTCCCCCACAAATATCCAAAAACCTTGACGCACGTTTACCAATCTTGAATCTGTGAACCTAGTAGGACCGAAAATTAATTTGAAATTTTGGAATTTGAAATGTAGAATGTTTTAATTTGCAGATATATTGATCTGGTATGGATGTTCAATCAAATATTGACATCTACGAACTTAATTTATCAATTAGACAAATGTTACAAATTATATTTTTAGATCATAAATCACATAAACTTAAAAAAAATAAAACAGGACACATAACATAACACAGAAACAGTTTTTGTACAATAAAAATCATGTGTTTAACATGATTTTTATTGTACGTAGCATGATTGTACGAAAAAATAAAAATTCGGTACATGCTCGTAATGTGAACTTTGTAGTACCGAATAAAATTGTAGTAACGTTACTGGAAAGAGTTAGCAAAAACTGGATTTGGGTAGCAAACGGATAGTTTGCACTGACTAGCTGCTGAACTAAGTACATAGAAAAGTTTGCGGTCCATGAAAAGTAACGGCCTTCATTCTACTCTCAGCTGTAATACTATTGCCCTTAAAGGCCGATATTTCTAGCCCAGAGAATCGCTAAATTAACTCATCACGCGTCATGAGGTAGGGCGATGATTCTTCGCTTAGAAAATCCGTAACATCTCCATCTAGTAGCAGAAAAATCATATTTTCCGCATTTCAAACGAAATTATTTTTAGAATGGCGATGACTCTATTCCAACGCTTATGACTTCGGAAAAGGATGTCATTATGTCACTGAGACTGAAATTTTCAGCCACTTCAATAAGGCATCGTAAATATTTTTCGAAAACTGTTGCCGATTCAGATACTATCATATGAAAAATTATGATTTTTAAATTATATTGATATAAAAGGGATGAACCAGAAATAAATTTGGTTTTTCTCAAGGTTAAGGCGCTACAGTCATGGGCTGCACAGAAGTGTTTATATTTACCTGATTTCTCATGACTGACATTGGCTTGGATATTTAAAAATTCAGCACACTTTCCTCAACTCCCATGCAAGCAGCACCTTCCCACGGTTTACGGCGTCAAGGCTTTATGACTTGATGGAATGACATCCGGTCGATATTCGCATTTTGAAAAGGCATAAATGTGAGGGAACGGGTGAGACTCGAAGAAAGTTGCCTTCACGACAGGCAGAGAGCATGCGAATGTAATTAAAAATCAAAGAAGAAGAATTATTTGATATCTGTTAAACCACACACAGAAAATATTGCGGTACCATTTGAGTTGAAGGAATTAGTTTCAATTCAAATATATATTAGATTTGTCAAAAACTTTGTCGAGAATTGTTTCAATTACAAGTTTACCGGTAAACTGAATAATTGGCAACCGCACGGTATATTTTACAAAGACTGATATTTCCACAATTACTGATCGGTCACAATTAAGGAAGTCACATTAAGAATTTCATATCTGAACCCATCGACGCACCTAAGACATTAAGGAAAAAATATTCGAATTTATTGTAACTCATTTTATATTTTAAAGATGTATACTACAGTGCATTTACATGTATTTTTCCATCGAAACAGTTGAATTACAGTATAATTTTGATGCGCAGTGATTGTAGGTAAAGACATTTTCATAAAATAATAAATAGCAGTGCAGGTGTATTGCTTTCGCCATTTGCCGTTCCTGTTCTCCTAATGATTCAGAGACATGATGAATGCTTATCGTTAAAAAGAATACAAAAATTTTATTTTGTAAACCTGTTCCTTCATTTCTTCAATTACATAAGCCTACTAACTAGTTATTTTCCTTTTCATCAGAGATTTAAGTAACAGTCTTGTTCTTTTGGTTGTGTTGCTTTCGGTCAATATCAGACCGTATATGCGAGACTAATTAAGAGCATCAAAATGAACACCATTCGAAATTGCTCCTGAAACAGTGGTCGCTGTCGACAAGGAACCCTCTTTTTTTAACGGGCGATGTAAAAGAGCACATTCACGCATTCGGCTAGACCTCGAGCCTGTTACGTAAACCAATCAGGAAGAAGGAGGAACATAATATCTGACAGGAACAAGCCACCATCCACGCCAAGAAGAGAGAATTAACACATTATCGCATTTCATTGCGGTTGTTTGATGTGAGCCGTTATTCCCGGAGCGGTCGATGTTGTACTTCACTCGAACCATCTCATTTACGAACCAATCGTCACGGAACTAGAAACGGAGAGCGCCAGCCGGGTACTAAATCCCGTTTTTCCATCAAAACTGATGGAGTGTGTCCGGAACCAATACTTATGCGCACACTCCGAACATGGACAACGTACTGTTAGTTTTAAATCTAAGAATCGCCTAGACTGGATTACAAAAGCATCATCATACATTTCCACTGTGACTGATGCTGAAAATCGAAGGAAAAAACGAACGCCGGTTATGATTGGCTCTCGAGGATATTCATTCAAAATACTCGCATCTAATGATGAATATTCCAATACTTAATTATACCACCGTGGATGAATCGTAATACGTGTATTCATTGATGATTTAATGAAGACATAAAACCGATTTTATAATTCCATATCCATTTAATTTCGGCTAGACTCAAAATAGATCTCTATGTACGTAGAAATAAGACTGAAAATAAAGTCTGTGAGCTCTTTAACATTTTTTTCTTGCATTGCATACTGCATAGGAATGATGAAAGTTCGGCGTTTCTGGTGCAGATAAATTTATTTGGAAAGAGTGGAAGGAAATTAAGAGCCTGTCTACCTTTTACTGTAGTGTAGGCATGAGCTCGAGTCTCATAACTCGCAAATGGGCACGCAAATAGAAATGTAGAGATTAAAAAAGGACGCGCACGTGTATAATAAACAAAATCAGCGCCTAAAGTAATAAAGTTGAATGCTGACAGCATCACACTGGAATTTTATATTGCTTCTTAATGTTTTCGTTGGGGCAAATTAAGGAACATTTCTCGCATTAAATACGATGAAGCGTGGACGACGCCAGACGCCCTCCCGGCAACGAAAACCGCAGAGCCTTACATGGGAACAACGACCCATAGGCGCAGACATTTGTAATTCTGTCAGTGGAGGACTTAATGGCACCGCCAAAATCAAGTGACCAATCATCTCCTGCATTCAATTTGAGTTGGCACGAAGCGGCCGCAGGGGTCTGATCCCCCCGGGAGTCTTATCGGGGAATGTAATCCATGGAACCCCTGAGCAGCAGGTGATTGTGGAAAAATCGGTAATGTCTAGGGCACTTCGTCACAAAGACGGCCGTCGAATGCATTCATGTTTCATGCGGACAGGTATACATAATGAAGTCGGGTGATGAGCCTATTGATTTACCTACTATAATGGAGTCGCAGCGGGTTTTAGTCCTTACAATTTTTCTCCTGCACGGAACTTAGCGCAAGAACCTTGAATTACATTCTCCAAAATATGCGAGGTATACTGATTATACTATCAGTAAAGAGGAGACCGAAGCCAAATATTAGACACTATGAATGCCATAGGTAGAATTTTCCTGGAAGAAAACCTCAGTCATCACCTCCTGTCGTTGACAATCCCCTCTCTACTTAAATTGAACATGAGAATGAAGGAGGTTATTATGACTATATAAACCTCGTTACAATTAGGGCAATTGTCCTGGTGGCAACGGTCAAGTCTGGTCAATGGCCACTCTTACAATGCACATACATACACACACAAGAACAGATATGAGATAAAATGCTCTTATATACAATGACACTCCTAGATTACCAACCACACCTTTACCATCACACAAGGGCTACGTTCACACCATACCTACAACGTACTCTTCAGTTTCATATACCGTTCAAAATCACGCACCGTTAACCCATCATCCACTTTTGCAACACAACTTTTCACAGGTTGCATCGTGTATTAATGAAGAGTGATTAAAAGTAATGTTCAATGGACCGATTCATGAGCAGTTCGCAAACTGATGATGTGCACATACATTCAGGCCCTTATTCATTTTTTAAACGTGCTTTAAAATTTATTTGAACTAATTCTGAGAAACCAAATTATTTCAAATATGCTACTATTTCAACTCATGTACAGTCGTTTTTCGATATCAGTTTTGTGTGCGAATGACAAGTACTTCTGCCCAATTACACCGTAATTCCTCCAATACTATAGGATCGTGTATAAAATATTGGATTTTCGGAGTCAATTCCTATAGAAACTAACATGGGTTGACACTGTTACATCATCACCATTTGATGAAGAATACTTATGTCTATAAATATATAAAATGCTATAAAAATGACGTATACCTGGCATTTACATGTAACCACCTTACGCATGGTTATTCTTTTACCACCAGGGGCGACTTTTGATATAAGTTACAGACGCTACCGTAAAAAAATAAACGAATCTTGTTTGGTTACACCAGCTGCCCGGCTAATGCGGTGGTGATAGTGATTGGCAATAATATACATTCAATTCACGTTTTCTCTTTTCGGACACATTGGTACTCAGGTGGACCAAGCAAAGAAAAATCGCGAGAATTTCTTGGCGGAATTCTCGATCGTGGCTTTCACTGCGCTTTTCCCATCGTCCCAGGGGGATTTCCCTGCGGTTAGCGTTCAACTTATAGACTGCAATAGTAAAATCCTCTGTCCAACACTCTGGTACCGCTCTATATCATAAAAACAAATAGCAGCAGCCCATGGCACTGGTGTATGAAATACGCGAATTCTGTGTTAAAGCTTAGTGACATGATTTCATTATAGGAAAACAAATTTGTATTTGAGTAAGACTAATATTAAATAATTACGAATACAAAGGAAATGGTGCCGATTTTATCTATTGCCTGAAGGTTAAAATTCGAACATTATTAACTTCATGGGGATCGGGATGGTTCGCTGGCTAATGTACTGGCTTCCCACCCAGAGTATCCAGGTTCGAATCCCGGCGTCGTCGAATATTTTTCAGTGGGATCTCGATCCCCACTTGAGGTGCTTTGTGGAGGGCACTTTGAGTGAGTATGCCGTCCGTCGGATGGGACGTTAAGCTGCGGACACCTTGGCGCCTTTCGTTAAGAATAGGCTAATGCCGACGCCGGGTTTCTCTCCGCCCTTCCTCCTTTCCTGGTCCAATGGTCGCAAATGACCTCAGTTGTCGGTCGACCCTCTGAAACTACTACTACCATTAACTTCATACGTAAGTACACAATGAGTTTAGCTAATGAAACCTACGTATACAGTTATATTGATTTTTAAACCTAAGTCTTGGTCAGAAGAAATGCAAGATTTCCTTGAATGGAGCCATGCATGTAGACTATTTATACATCGCATATTAACTAGTACAAAAACTGAGATTGGTGCAAAGACGCACTTTCCATTTTCACTGTACGATGCGCAGTGCTCCTGCTTAATATTCCGTTTCAACCACGGCCCTCGAAAGAAGAAACTCGCATCATTATATTTTCAATAATTCTGCACACGGTCAAATATGACATTTTGGAGGGACACATTTGAATGGCTCAAGACCGTGCGATTCTAGAGAGCGAGCGGGCTTCAGTAACCCGGCTGACCGCATGGGAAAGTTGCCCTCACGGCGGCTCGTGGGCTCTTGAGGATCGTGCTGACCATCGGAGGAAGGCCGGACACGAGGAGAAAGCGAAATGAAGTGAATGCAACGTGCGGGGGAGAAAGCTTGGCGGAGGAGGAGGGAGTGGCCGAAGAAGCGGGCCAATGTCGAAAAGGCACCCTTGAAAATTGTTAATGCCACTAGCCAGCACCACGCTGGAGTCGGCAGACCGACGGCGGATGACTCACCGCCAACAGTCATCAATACATAGGATTGGCTTTGACGCACCCATTCATTCATTCGCTTCTCATATCTGCTAAACTCTTTCCGTCTTCATATTTCCTCGCTTTGACGACTTCCGTTGCGTTATTCGCAAACGGGGTCTTCAACCCTCACTCTACGAGACACATGAGTGTCCTCAGCGAGATGCCGTGCCTCAAAATACATCCGATGACATCAGGATCTCCCGGCAACCTTTCTTAAGTCAAGGAATTGGAAAACGCCTCCCGTTCGCGAGAGTCAAAACTATTTCCCATACACAGTTCAAGAAATCTTGTACGAGAAACTTGAATGTGAATGGAGTCATAATCGCGGTCATGTTTAACTTGAATCCACTGACGGGGTTCAGTTTCATTCAAGTTTTCGCTCAGAAACGTGCTAGAAAATTTTTAGATCCGAATGGAAATGACCAATCAGTTCCCTCGTCCCCACAATACACTCAGCATTACACAACTGCTGACCTGACCTGACAACTGCGGAATGACTGTCGCAGCAAAAAAAGGAATTTATCGTGCTGTTAAATTTTCGCACTCATTCATGGACAGTTGTTTACGTATAATTTATGCTCGAAAAAACCCAACCATGAACGAATTGCTCACCGGCTGTCACACTTGAGGCCAAAGCGGTAACGAATCTCACCAAACAACCATTGGCGACGTGAAAACCTCTTCAAAGTCGTGGTTCAACACTTGAGAGTTGGATCGAATGCAGCGCACGTCGGTGCTTTGAAACCATCCAAGGTTTTTCCTTCAATTTTTATTTCAAACATTCATTTATTGGAGCACATGAAGGGGACCGATAAGTCTCTTTTCCCCCAGTATTCTTCAGATAACCCCATAATTTTCCATATTTATCTGGTTTCTTATCTTCTGTTATCATTGTATACTTTGATTGCATTCGGTGTCTTCCTCTCTAGTAAATATGTACATGTACCTGTATATATAGTCAGTTCCTTTTTTCCGCAGTGGAATGTGGTCTTCCCAACGAAAATTTCAGAATACGTGTGCTTGTCCTTTTTGATGTATATAAATTGAGTTAAATATATAAATCTGAGTGTGAAATATTACCAAGATCGTAATTTCACAAGCATTTAATCGAAAGAATTTCTCCAAATTTTATGAACAACATTTTGGATCGGATCGGATTTTGAATAGGATCAAATAAATCAGAAATTATTCCATGCATTGATGTGAAATGTTCAGAATGTATTGCGTTCATACAAAAAAGAAGTTTTAAGATATCATCGAATATGAATGCCTTAAAAGCTCTTTGTGGAACTTATGATTACGTCTTAGGATAATGAATCAATGTGGCTTGTTGATTCTGTTCCCAAGAGGCCTCATAGCATTTTGTATTGTCGATGAATCTTAAAATAATTTAATGAATGCACCATTCGACCGTTGAAAAGTTGACCTGGACGCGGCGCTTTTCCCAAAGTTCATGACTAAAATTCTATTTTCGGGAGGTTTTGATTCAACTATCAGTACAAATCCTAACCTTTTCACGTACTCCCTAAATAGTTTCACGAATTGTTTAGTTTGAATAATGACTAAGTTTGATAAATTGACATTTTAATGCCGTATATTTTCTCTTTTCCAATGCCAGAATCGAATCAAGAATTATGAAGAACAGCTGATATCAGAGACCTCTTTTGACATCTAGTAATCGGCACATTTTAAAGTCGATTAGTTGTGATTTTCCAGATTTCCCAGGTCTTCCAGGGAAACCGTAACCGGCACAGGGAAAGGACTGGGCCCCCCTACCTTGACGAGTGAATTTCACACGCTGTCGGGCTTAGTACTGGGTGAACTCTACCATCGCCTACCAAACAGACCTTCGGGTTATTACTGTGCTTATGGTTTTTTTAATATCCGTTCGTAGGCCAGAAAGTTTCAAGTTTCAGTTTACTCGTCGCACATTTGGTTGAATGCCACCTAAAAGTGCCAACGCTCTAAGACATCAATAGTTTTAAACGAAAATTTGCAGGTAGTGAATTTGGAGATGACCAAATCCAAATCTGCTACCTAAATTTTAATATACGAAATGCCAGATCGAAATAAACAAATGGCGGAAATTAAGTGCTTAATTTTTTTAGACGAAAATCTGTGAGTGCGTGTTTTTGAGGCTACTGAATACGAAAATTTTAATGAATTTCTTAAAAACAAAATAAATAAATGATTATAATGCACACAAATTCTTAAAGTAACAAAACGTCGAACAAAAATGTGTTGCAGTGTAACTTAACTGGACACAATCTTTTCATACTTTTTAACAAATGAACTTAGATTTTATAAGCAGATTACAATATTGTCAACTATTGTAGTATTTAATGTACAACATAAATACCATGCATGCATAAGTAAATGTTGCTAATGGTCAAAAGTGGATCGATTGATAAGATATTCAACAAAAAATGCCTACAAGCCGTACTGTTCAGCATAGTGTTTTTCCGGCATTTGACTCTTTCATGAAGGTTTTTATTAAACTAAATATTACCAAATGTTACCCTGTTTATTTTACAAATTGAATGTCTCACAATTTTAAGCCAAGCATCAAGAATACGTTGAAGAAATGCATTACGTATACGAATGAATGAATATAATTTTGAATGAGGACAACGAAGGAGACGGATACTTAATAAACAATTATTTTGTTCAAAACATGCTCAAATATCATTTATAACACCATTAAAAATAAATAATTAATTATTGCATTTCTTCGCTGTCTGCCCAGTGGTCTTCTCCTAAACTACTAGACGACAAACTTCCGTTTGAACCGTCTGAGCTTGATGATACGAAACACTAGATGATGTTCGCCACTTACCATGCTGAAGGCATGCACAGCAAATAAATGGAAACTAAAGCTATACAGAACGTTCAACGCCTTCAGGTATCGCACCCAACCCGCGGGCATATTACACAGCCGTCGCCAAACCAGCCCTACCAAAATGATACAAGTCAATAACCATACCAATTCATCGCGAAATTATGAAGCCATATTTCATTGTTCTATTGCATCTGGAGTAGCATAAAAACGTTTCATTTCACACCTACGAATACATTGATATGACCAATACGGTCACCAGACTGTGATTTAAACGCTGGTAAACAGTAATAAGTATTAAACCTTACAGAAATGTAGAGATAAGTTAATCGAAATTCGCCAATGACAGGGATTAATATAGCGAGGAAGGTGATATCGCTGATACTTTGAAACATACCATTCAATTGTCCGCCTATGATAAGTGAATTTCTGAAGTCATAAACTAAGATGTTATCTATTCATGTATACTTAAGATTTAGATAAGTCTGACGCTGACAAATGCTTATCGGTGTATGTAATATTTATCCTGGGGGGAGGGGTTATTGTAGTGGCTACCTATGTCACCCACCTCTTGAAAGTGAAAAGTGTCTGGCCTCATAAAGAAAAAAAAACTTTTATTCGTCTGTTATCGCTTTAGTATTTTCAACAATCTCCATCAAGATTTATTTAGTGTTTCAACAATCTCCATCTCCATCGAGGGAGCTCGAATGCAGTGATAACAGTTCGATTCCTCATGTCCATCAACATGCTCATTTACGGCATTGATTACTTCCTCGTTGCTCTCTAATTTTTTTTACCTCCGAGCCATATTTTAAGGTTTGGAAATGTCATGGTGAAACAAGACTTTTTTCTTCGCTACGAGTGGTCATTTGTTTTTCACTTAATCCTTTAAACATTGAAATAAATCTGCATAGTATTGACCTTCGATATTATTACCCTTTTCCAGGTAATCAATGAAAATAATTATTTCATTTCCCATCTCAAAGAACAGTCGCCATAACCTTATTCACCGATAACATTGTTTTTTCTTTCTTTGGGGTTGGTTCACCTGGTACAATCCATTGTTTCGACTGTTGTTGACTTTCAGGAGTGTAGTGGTGAATCCAAGTTTCACCTACACTTATAAATCGATGTAAAAATTTACCGAGGTTTTACTTCTAAAGCGGCAAATTTTCTATTGAAACAGTTTTTCGTTTTATTGATTTTTTATTGAAATTCATTTTTTATTTCAATAATATTTGATCTTGTGTTAGCCAACGCTGCACCCACCTATCACAGAGCTTTTCCGTGCCCAAATCTTTGCGTAAACTATTGCGTACACGTTCAGTTGGCTTCCTATTAGTCTCAGCTATATTAATCGCTTTTAATCCGCAATCCTCCATCACCATTTTATGATTTTTTTCAATTTAGTATTTCGGGAGTTGTAATCTAAGTGATGCGTCCTGAACGTGGTTCGTCAGAAGTGCTCCTGTGAACTTTCTTAAATTCGGAACCCCACTGTTTAATCAGTTAATACGAGTACTCGTATGATGGATAAGAGTCTTTCAGTGTGAGATTCAGTTATTCTTTAATTTGAAGTGGCGTTAGCCCTTTTAATTAGAAGTATTTGATGACAGCACGCTTCTCTGATATTTCCATTTTCACGTAAGCAATCGACGCGTCTCGTTCAGTCGGCTCTCAAATGTATACTAACAAAGCAATCGACTTGAAAATGTATATACTAGCTTGCGAGATATAGTACTATAGAAAACAAGCCAACAATTATGTTCTGGGGCCATTTATAGATAATAATAATAAAGAGAATATTCAAAGTTACCTTCACATTTGTTAATGTTCCGGGCGATGATAACGAGCACAAGAAGAATTAAATACTATTTAAAACCCTTGATGAATCAGTCTACATTTGGATTTCAGATCTTAGCGATCGAAATGGCATAAGAAGGTGTAATAAGTTTAATTGTGTTAGATATTGATTGATGAACATTCACATTAGACTGCAACTAATCCAATATACAACAACCACGCGTTCTAAGGGCATCAATATTTTTTATATTAATGCGTAATTTATTCATATAAATTATTATCCTGCTGAAATCCCCTATTGGGCTCGGTTAATGAACAGTAGAAGCGGCTACTAGATAACTTATCCTAATAAAACTACATTTGCTATTCACATCGAAACAGATGTTACGAACTGTCCGAAATTTATCTTCATATCAGGAAGCACTTAGAATACTATGTCATGGTAAAGTTAAATTACATATTTTTCACTTCATTGTTAATAGTTTGACATGTTATAGAGTCATTAATGTCTGTGCATCGCAAATCATCGTCAAATAATTATAAATTTCCTGTCCTGTTTGACGCATGTAATCGTTTTGTGTGAGTGAAAACATTAGAGATTTCCTTTTGAAAATTCCCCGTTTTCATCACTCCTCTCAAGAATTCAGCCATCGCTCTGGAGAAGGGTCCGAGCTGGAGAAAGAGGAGCTTCTGGTGCAACCGAGGTTTGCTTAGCCAACCCCCTAAGCTCACCGTTTTCCGGCTGCGTTCAATTTACTCACACGTAGGTGCGAGATGCAGAGACCCGATGCGGAGCACGGTGAAAGCGGGTGGGGGCTTTCACGAACTCTGGTTGCGAAGGTACGTTCGTATTCCCTCCCCGGGGCAACTCTGAATGGTGACTCACGCTCGTTCTGAGATTAATCTCACCCCGTCTCACGTTTCGCATCTCACGCACTTAATTATTGGCCATTAATTCGAAACAACTCTTCCGTGCCTTGGGCGATGTCTGGAGTATTCACGCCCGTAGGATGTGAAATACGCCCCAGTTTCGAAGTGACTAATGCTATTTATGCAGTTGATCAGGAAAACACCAAATCAGAATACCGCGGAGATATCGACGGCTTAATAAGCAGAGACTCATGATTCAAGTCGATGTCACTGAATCAAATCAATCAGCATTTCGTTGTGTATAGCTCTAATGAGCTCTGTTCTAACATTTCGTGTGTCAATGAACACTAATCGTCATTCCTCCCATTACGCATCTCTTAAATTTCTCAGCAGGATATTTCTCGCAATTATTTCAAGGTATAACGTCTTATTTCCATACCTGAAGTCACTATCAACCGGTAACAGTAAGTTAGAAATATATAGTAGCGTTATTTGAATGAAAAGAGATTCTATTGAAGCGGAATGGCAACATAACTGCCATAAGTTAGTCCTACTAAATTTTTTTGCGCATTGCATCTCGCACAATGAAGAAAAATTTAATTTTTTTAAATGTTCAGAATCACTGAGGAAAGGAGAAATATCTAGGATTTAAAAATCTAACACGCTATTATTATTGTAAATTAAAATTTACTACGTAAAATTCGTTTCCTCGATTCTCATCGCAGTTCTACAGCAATACAATACTATATTCCTTTACCAAGAACATGTTTCAATTCGCTGACCAGAATATTCAATTTGTATAACATTTATCGAACCCAAATTTCAATACGATACGTAGTAATGCACTAAACAATTGCACTTATTTCAATGTATGACATTTCACATTGATCAGACGACAAAAAGAACGATCGTGGTGAGCAATGAGTATTTATGAAAAATAACCGGCATTAAAAAGATTAAAGTTTAATAAATCTTTTTTATTCCGTTGAAAAGTAAAATAATTCCACTACGCCACTCCTGAAAGGTGGTTTATCTTGATGGACGTAATTTCAATTTCTTGAAGAAACAGTTGTTAATTTTTTCACGCTATGGAATGTGGTCACTTGTGTTCTTAGCAAATCAGTTAGGATTCAAGAAATAAATGAGGCTCCAGGATTCTGCATGATTAAGTACCTTGGGCCTTCATTGAATCTTATGTTCCGGTGAAACGCGAACAGAACTTGTCCCGCTGAATGAACTCTAATTAGAAAAGCAATTAGGAGAAACAGATAATGGTTCTTTTCGTGTAGAGGCAATCAAACTATACTTTAGAGCTGACAGTTGGTCAGAGAAGGTCGTGGAAATCGTAATCTAGGAGCTCTTTGTTCGCGGCCGAGCGATAAAGGATGCGGGTCGGGAAGACAGATCTTGGGAGAGTGGGATGGGTGCGAATGTCGTAAGGGAAGGCTAACGAGATTGTATCCAATCAATTGGCAACCCGGCCGATAAAGAATGGCTTTTCCTCAGTGTTAAATAGAGGACACTAATTATTTAAAAACCAAATTTACACAATATACGAAAACTGTATTTTAGAATTCAGGGCTAGAACGTCTGAAATGAGAGAAACTCAGTGCGAAGATTGCTACAATTTTCAAAGAGCAGAATATTCCAATTTTTCGGCAATCGTCGTAATGCTCTGGGTATGCGTAGCTCATGTTGTGGAACATTGTTAGAGCAGCAAAATAAAACACAGCACCAGTTGTGAGATACTAAATGTCTACGAAGTCGTAGATACTGTATGCTAAGTACATAAAAGCGTACATGGATGATATCCGAAAGGTTTTCTCGTTTAAAGAGGAGTGGGCTTCATTCGGAGATGCAAACAATTCAGGCCGTTTTTAGCTAGGCGAAACCGCGTCAATGTGGCTAATGCTGGAGAAGCTGCTCGGAAGGAACGCCGTCTTGTGTCTTTAAGGAAACGTTTTCAGGATAAGGAATTTCCTATTCTAACCTCCAGAGAAATGTGAGTGACAAACTAAACACGAGAAGAGTCAAGTTGATTCAGCGTAGTGAAGACTGGTCCACTCATGTACAGCAATGTCATCAAACTATTACGTTTTACATGACCAACGTCAGCGCCAAAGCAGAAATGTTTGACATTTCACAAACTTCCTGGAGTTTCAACATATTCTCACGATGTACTCCCTTACATTTTCGCTAATGAATGTGGAATGTAAAGGGCAGAGATCTGTCACCACTGGAACCATTTAAAATATCTCGCTTGATGTTTTTGGCGACGATCCTGAAAATACTTCGAGTGAGGGACAGGTGCATCGACACTCGGGGAGAGTATTTCGACATCAGCAGGTCAGAATAGTATCGTAGTTGCGTGCGATTCTCCGGTATTTATAGGAACATTTCTGGACCTGTACGATCGCACCTCGTAAGAAAAAATGATCTACTTACCAACAGTTACACAAATCAGTGACCATACATCTAGATGTTCTTATGTCAGTGAGTCTTACCTGGAAAGAAAACGAAAAAGTACAATTAACACCTACTGGATAATGTACAAGAACACATTTGCAGGATTATAAAGATGAAGTGGCGGTTTTAAGCATTGGTAAAATAAAAACGTAGAACGGCTTCACAAATAATCTTCAATTGCAAATAAAATAAGTTTCATGTAACACACTGGTCTTATATTTCCCACTGTTTATTGAAATACTCGTATGGTTTACTTGACTAGTTAGTCAATGCTATCCTCAATTTGGACAGACCAGCTTGGATTAGAAAGGCTGGTTTTCTACTCCCGAGGAATCTTTTGAACATTTTTCAAATTCATAATAAATCATTGACGCAGGGTAGGCCAGAAAATAAAATTAATTAATAAAAATAAAAGAAGGATCTTTCATCTTCCATCAAGATGTTGCACTTTGGGATGCTTACTCTTGGCGAAAATGCAACAGTTGACAGGATGGTGACAAATGACACCCAGAGGTAAGAGGGCAGTTTGCGTTTCAGGCAACCAAAAAGCCAATCCTACCCCTTCATGTGCTCCTTCAAAAAACTTAAGTTAATATTTTTGGTGAACGTACAGGTATTTCAATTACAACTCCATTTACCCTCCTTTTATGTATATTCATCCCTGACTGAATATTTGAATGTCAATTTGAATTGGAGTACTTTACAGTTTTCAATTAAATCAATCCTCCAAGGAAACAAGAATAAATATCACGGTGAAATCTTTTTCTGAGTAGCAACACTGGAGAATGTGTAAAAGAAAGTATTTAAGCAAACATGAGTCGAGAATCGACAAGAAAAAAAGTGAAAGCTGGATAAAATCTGCCCGTCAGCTGCGTTAACCAGTTACATTACTGCACTTCATGACTTTAATGATTAATACACCCGATATACCGTTCCTGTGATCTGCGCTCGATTCCCAGTCACACAAGACGATGTTTTTGTGGCAATTTGCACGCATGCCTCAGGCATGCGTACAAATGGACCCACAGAAAACACCACCACGCCTCCAAATGATATACTATATATAATAACCTCAAATTAAATATTAAAAAAATTATTTTGAACTATCCAAACACTATCAGAAGTGTATACACTATCAGAAGTGTATCATCAATTATATTATTATTTGATTTAGGCTGAAATACGTATATCGTTCAAACTTATATTTTGACGCTGGACGAAAATCACTTTCTTTCCAGAGTAACTCTTTGGTGAGCATCGTAATCAAGTAATGAAAAAACTTAGCCAAGATTAAAACAGCGATTTTGGGTATAAGAGGCATTAAGGCAGAATTAATATTTGAATATAATGTCACAATGCAGATAAATAGAGGCATGGGGCCAATAACTTGCTGAGGGAGGTGAATTCCTTCATGATACCGCAATTCTCGAGAGAACATCCTATTTTACGGATTGGGCTTCGGGAGAAGAGGAAATTGGGTAGAAGAGGAGAGGTTTGAATTCGCAATTATTTGAACCACCTTGGGAGTCCACCTTAGGACATCTCACGTGGTCGTAGTGTTTCAGCTCCAATGGCACCCATAAACTTCGAAAGTCCGTTCGGCACATGGATGCGCCGAGGGGATGATTACACGACCTCGAGTGGCTTAATCGCGCCGAGAATTGAAAGCCGGCTCTTTTCGGCGAGCCAGACGACGAGAGGCATTTCCTGAGGTGCGAGCAGGAAGGAGAGGGAGTCCGGTCGGTAAGCGCACACAAACCGGCCCGCGGTAATTGACGAGCCACTCATGGAAAGGGGCGTGGACTGTTCTCCTACACTCCATGGACAGAAATGAGCCAAATTTTGAGGCGAACCATCCACCTCTTAACCTCAATAGCACTTTAATACTGGCGTCTATATCAAATTTTGTTTCTCTGATAGGCTGGAAACTAAAACCAGACTTCCACTCGAATCCCTTCACTGACTCCCGCTCATTACCGAAATATTCTTAACAATCTCTTAAGACCAAATGATTTGAGTAATTTGTATTTTATGTGCTAGAGACGCAAACGGTGCTGTCGTAAGCAGTGGGCATCGAGAACTAAAATATTATAAAACCGTTCGAAGTGACGATCGGAAGGATTAGCTGAATGTTGATTTTTAGCTATTTAAAACAAGTCAGCTCTTTTCAAGAACTCATCAGAGTTAGTGGAATTGAATTTCCGCTGTATTTCTTCCTGATCTGAGAGGAAGATTGGCGAAAGAAACGGGCATCGACTGGTGCAGATATCACGACACCGAGATGGGTGCTGTTCGTGTTCACACCTGTGGCGCCAATGGAATGACATTTCATCGGAAGTAAATGGCATACAAATGTTTTCTTGAAGTACTTTTTCTTTCTAGCAATTCTTTAGCCACAAAACAACCGAATTTTCAGAAAAGTGGAATGGTTTTATGTATGATGAAGCAATGTCGGACTGTTAGACAGAAAAACGGTGCTATTGAATCGTAGCGAAATAATGTGTTTACCATTTTACGTCCTATCCAGTCGTGATGAACTCTGTGATGATTGCGTTTACGTGTCTAACGATTACTTCAGAGTTCCGTGAGTGCGTACTTAAAAAAGGAATGTAACAGAAGTTATTTCAAAAGTTGAGTATATTAATCTCCTTTTAAGTGAGTGTGAGTCTCTTTTAATTAATTTATTAAATCATTTCTCTTCGTACAATTTATTAACTTATTAACTCATTCTCTGGGAGAAATAAAGCCACCGAATGTCAAAAAATCCTTTTCACGAATTTTTCACGTAGTTTTGTGACATGGCGGCATGAATGAGTCCGCTACTGATTTCGATGGGGTCGTATACAATCAGTCAGCATATTCTCAAGGCAGAGTCATTTCGTTGATTATTCCGACACATGAACATTGCAAATATTAAAAAAAGGGGTCATCATGAACAATGGATTAATACAATTGAAATGGCACGAAAGGCTATACTCTACCCCGCACGCATTAGAAAGTAGAGTAACTTCCAGAGGACATTATCACTACCTAGAAGTTACGGAGTCATCGAAAATCTACACTTTTGGAGAAAAACACGTCAATATTGAGGAAGCATACACCATACTCTTCGCCTTATCCTGAGGAATACTGAACGAAAATGGTAATTGCGCACTCAGAAAACGTAGCCTCATATTCTGTTAAGAAAAAACTTTACAATACTTGGCTTCATACTTAGAAGTGATTTCACTTCCTTCTATTCTTTAAATTATGTCGTGTGACCTACTTGTTTAAGCCGACATCAAACCCTGTCGTGACACAACCCGTTGGACTTAAACGGCTTTTTTCAAGCCGAGTGTGAAATGAGAACGAGGCTCTTCTGGATTTTAAATTGAATTTTCCACTTACAAATGCATATTCGATGAGAATTTATGCTGGAGTTCACATTAAAAAAATCTCAACAAAAAAGTCTAAAATTGCTAAATTTCAAGAAACTATTACGGAGTGTTGACCCACTTGAACCATAATTCTCAATTGTAATTGCTTTTAGAAACTCCGAAAATTATGTTGGGACGATTAGTATAAATGTGAACAGTGGGACTTAAAAGCTTTGTGTAGCTTAAGACTTAGGGCCGCACGCGACACGCTGTGTGCCCACAAACGGTTAGATAGGGGAGGCAAAAACACATTACGAAACTACATTCCGAGGCGTAGATAAAATCACCGACAAATCGCTGCGACAGCGCAATTAGGAACGCCATACGAGCACGCTATTTATTATGTGCTATGATGTCCAGTAAGGTGTGTGGCCCCAGCCGGAGGGCTAATGCGGTTGCGATGGGGGTGGCGGTGGAATAGCACCATTGACCAAGGCACGACCCGGGCGTGTCACGCCTCACGCGGAGAGGGTCGGGCCACACTCCGGGGATACGTCACCTTTTACCATCACCGTGTTTCCTTAGGTTCCGGACGGGGTGAGACGCGGTGGTTTTCTTGAACGCGCGTCCAGTGCGATGAGCGGATTGAAGAACACGCACGTGGAATCTTTAAGGACTAATGAGGCGGGTGAGTCGACGAATGCTCAAGGTTAACACCGTGTCGCTTTGAAGGAAAACACTGCCCGCGGCTCAAGAGCGTGGTTTAATTTATGGGCGCCGTTGGAAGTTCTCGGGACGTGAGTACGACTAGAAAACGTCGACTAATTTCGAATTTGCATGGATACGATTCACACATGGATGACGCACGCCAGCCAGCTCTCCCATCTGAACTAGCCCTTTTATATGTATAGTGCGACGCTGACACTTAGTTTAAGAGCTGCATAACATTTGCCATGAAAATATTTGTTAGTTGCAATGTACATTTATTCACGTCGATTTTTCGCTCTCATGCCTAACCTACAAATATGTATCCAATGAGCATTTAATTAAATACAACAGGTGATAAATAACATGGCAACTTAATTTTTATTCTAACATTAAGTATAATTTCTCATGAATAAGGAGATCGAAAGGTAAACTGAAAAAAACATATAGAAGGTGTGAGTATGAGAAAATTATTACCGTTGTAGATACATGTCTTTGAAGTATAATGAGTATAAACTATTGCTAAAGAGTAGATTTTAGCATAGAGAATTATTGGAATAAAACGAAAGGGGCAACATAATGTGAGTCACCATTTTGTAGGGGAGAATATATGAAATCATCATGATATAGAGGTCCAAATATAGGTTTTTTACAACACTCTCCATCATGAGCACGGAAGAAATACATACCTACTCTACAATTAAAATATTTCTTTATCTCAAACCTTTCTCCTGGAGTTTTCGGTAAATAAAAATTTTTGAGCACAAATAAGAGTCACTTGGTGGTCAAAACACCGAAATAGTTCACTCACACTAAATGCAATATTAGCGTGGGCTTCAATTCAATTCTAAAGAATGCTAAAAAAATATATCCTCCTAAAAATATCACTGAAGTCAATGTAAAAACCTGAATTATAATTACTTATAAAATACATGTGCATTTTAATTTCTGTTGGTTTTAAGAGAGACTAATTTTTTAATTGCAAATGCCATGAAAATGGCAGCTCCGTTAATACCGCTAACTTTAGGACATTTATACAAAATAAGATTTCCATCAAACTTCCTTATTCAATTTGATTTCAGGTACCAAACCGTAAATCTTCAGGTTCGTCGTTAAGGACATTGAAAAAAGCTGAGTTCTGTGGAAATATGAAAGAGGAGCTCTTGCGTGGTTTGGTATAAGTTTTCGCCAGGTGCATCTGTTTGTTCTTTATTTTCTCTAACATAATAAAATATGGTTACCGTAATCACGACCAGCCGTAAGCCAACTCCGTTAGCTCGGTGTACATATACTCTTGCCCCTCCACCTGTTCATTTCATTCAGAAAACATTTGCACTCTAACTCTCTTTTCTTTTCCCCTTCTAATTATTTTTATGTTATATTGCATCGAAAAATTTAATACATATTTCGTTCTCTCTCTTTTAATCATGGTTTGTAAATCCTTTTTCTTGATTTATGCTTTCCAGCGACACATAATATGTACATTATCTTTTTGCACCGTTTTTTCACGTCGGCTTTTACTACCATTAAGTAAAATACTAGAGACATTTCGAATAGCTTTGTTTTACCACAATATTGATTAAACTTGGGAAGTAGTTTACAGAAATTTCAGAATACTCACGCTGTTAGCTGGTTGCATTAGTCATTATTCGCAGGTTTCACATGCAGATAGGTTTCCGCCGTCATCAATTCGATCGATAACACTGCCATGATATGGATATGATAACTTTTTATAATTTCATAGCGCAGAGCAATTAAATAAAAATACGAGTACTTATAAAAGCAAATTAATAGCGAGCAATATTGATGATGAAACATTGTAAAATATTATCACGGCACTTGGAGCGTTCCAGGTGGCACCCATGTTTCCGAGAACGAATAAATTAAGGATTAACTCCTGCAGACTTTTACCCGTGAAATTTGTTTCCTTCAACTCCTATTTAAGAAAAGAGAAGAAAAGGAATGCGGCTGAGCATTCTCTAGCCGTAAAGAGCAGAAAAAGCTTTTACATCCACCTAAATACCTTTCGTCACTTTTATTTCAGCTCCAATGTTTTCATCTTGCTTACCCATTGCCTAGACTCAACAAAGTCCTACAAAGATTTATTGAGCAAGATGTGGGAATTGAACACAGAAGGCGGAATTACCAAACCTTGCCACTGAGCCATAGTCTGTCCACTGGGTCTAAACGCATTCGTCTTCCAAGCTTAAGCATTAGAAGAATGGACCGCAGGACCAGTTGTTGCGGGAAATGAGGAATGCAATACGTCTAGAGTAACAATGATCGTGTTGTGTATTGTATACGTAAATTATATGCCTCCTTGTAATTTCACGCTAACTTGTAGCGAGGAGGTTTAAAACTAAACAGTGCTCCCTGTTTTCAATTCCTATTTCCTTGTCAAGTCCATTTCGCACATTCCTCACAAAACAATGGAAAATAATAATGTATCATGGTATTTATCTAGTTATATACTATACATTATAATTGGTCATCAGCCGGATTATCCTGTTGGATAACTCAACATGAGAAAGGTTGGATTCCCACCTTGCGGTGTTGGAGGTTTTAGTTATTATGTCCCTTCAAAATTATAATGACTGGCAAAGTTATCTTTGTGATCCCAGCTGCCGAGTAACTATTTTAACACATCTTGGATCACGTTTAATTAATAAGAATTATCAACAAAATGAGCGTAGATCCAGTTTGTTAACACGAAAAGTAAAATAGAGTTACTTCATTATTTATATTTACATTTATGATTTTACATTTCTTTGAGCATATTGGTTAGTAAAATCGCGAAGTTGAGGACACGATGGCGGAGGGTTGATGCGCACACAAGATCTTGATAGCATTCATGCTACGAGGGAACCTCGGCAACAATGCAAAACGTGAAATTCTCTCATCAAACTCTACACTTCTACTACAGATACTATAAACATAGAGTGTAAATCTGTTACCATTCGAATACCTTTTGAAATTAAATGACAAGTGATTTATGGTAAAATCCATTTGCTCTCTTACGGTTCGGCAATATTTCGTCGAGAATATTTCACCAAGTTATGGATGATTATATCGCCAAGACTGTTGAGGTGTTCTCAAACGTTTTGGATTGACGCCTTCCTAAGCCTCAGAAAGTTCTCCTAAATCACCCGGAGAACTAACAATTTTAGAGAATAAGTTGACTATTTTAAGAAATGAAATAATTAACCATATTTCAGCTCCACATACTTGCTATTCCTTTCGCGCCGTCACAAGAACCTCCATATGTCCTCTCTCTAACTCGCTCATTCGACATTCTACCCGCCACCGAAGTCTCCAACGTCCCTTATCTCTCAGTATTTCCAAATATATATATATATATATATATATTAATATATAGATGATGTGGAAGTACTCACGAGAGCAATATAACATTTGGACGGCACAATAGAACACAGAATAAAACAGATAACACGTAAAAGGACACTCACACTGTAGATGATTTAAGCTTTCGGCCTACTCCGAGGCCTTCTTCAGGTCAGTCTGACCTATGTGACATATGTGTTTGGCCAATGTGGCTCGTCTCTTCTTCTGGCTATGCGTGCCATGAAACGCACTGTTCCTATCCTTTATAAGATCGTATGAATGCTTTTCTACTATCCTTTCCCCTTCTTGTGTCCCGTCTATTTCTCCTTTGGTGGGTGAAACAGCTCCATAACGCCATCTCTCGGGCAATATGTATCGGAGCACTTTGGCGCTTTATAAGATCGCAGATCTCAAGGTAAATCAGGTTTCCCTATTAGCTCAACTGGTAGAGCATCCGCCCGGAAAGTGGAAGGTCCGTGGTTCAAATCCCGGATAGGGAAATATTTTTACTTTCGTGATCTGCTCAAAAACCGCCTTCCCCACATGTCCTGTCTTCGCCTATTATGTGTTTTCCTATCCCCTTTCCTTATACCTATTTCTGTTTGAATGAATGAATACATTCAAATACGAAGTCCTGCCATACGGCGTACAAATATTATATATATGTACTGAACGGTACTTTCTAAGTCTCCAATACCATATAGGGAGTGGAAGTATCAATGGAAATGGTCGAGGAGTGACAAAAATATGTAAGGAAATTGGTGGAGTAGTAAAAATAAAGTAGTGGAATATAAGCTATTGGTCAGCAGAAATTCCCCTAATAAATAGTTTTGGTATCTATTTCTATGCATTTACGAGTGCGGTTTGACGGAAAAATAAAATTTGGTGCACGAATATTTATTAAAATTCTTCAAATCGCACTAATGTTTTAAAAATTACTTATCTATAATTTATGTTCCGTAATACACTCTAACATATCAATAAACAGTTTAGTTTAGGCAATCGACAATAATTTATGGGGTAAACTTAACTTTACCGGGATTACTGCCTTTACTTTCAACGCCGTACCCAATCCTCGCCAAGGTTTAACTCTCTCGGACAGGCTAAGCCTTTCCAGTAATTAAACCTAGTGTTTCTTCCTCAAATGAAAATCAAGGAATAGGTTCAGATAAATAATGACCACCTCTTGTCTCCATGTTCGTAAATTCTCACTTCTTTCCCGTGACACTGCGCTTCTCCAAGGGGTTAAAAGAGCCGCATCTAACGTAAACAAGCAAACTAGGCAAGCTGAAAACCACGTCGCGAATCTCGACAATTCAGCATTTTGCGGAGTCCCTCAGCAGAACGCTGCTGAGACGATGAATTATTCGTCGGGATTCCTTTGCGGAGAGAAGGATTCTCGGATCTTCCTCCTTCCTCAATTTTAAATAATTCGTCTCCTCGGAGAGGATGCGAGGCGCATCCCAAGTACCCGGCGATGCATTAAAACAGACGCAAGTCCCCGTCAAGGGAATCGCTCTGCGCAGAGCGAGGCAAGAGAAACGTCAACGCACGCATTAATTAGCAATGTCCAGGTGATGAATATGGACAATTCGAGGGAATGAGACTCGAAACACGGAAGCGATGAGATGTGTTGGCAATGAGGACTGCTTGAGGGTTCACAGGAATAGATACGCCACGGAGGAAATTTTCCGTTCACTTCTTTTGCCTTTATTGCACCCTACCTCGATGCCAAAGTTCGTGATATAGTATATTCAGTCCTCCGCATAAACTAAATTCACACCTTTGAATGCACACATTTAGATCCCCCCATTTTTCTTACCTGTTACAATATTTCCAATGACAAACTTGACTATTAGTCCTTCAAAGAGCTATGATTCATCTCTTAAGTCAACAAGGTAACTTATAACTTCTAAATAAAAACGACACATTCGTAAATATCATCATCGATCATCAGGGCCAACGACCCTGGAATGGGTTTGATTCTCCACTCATTTATTTATTCTTTTGGATATTCAGTTCATATTTCGTCTCCTTTCTTGCTCCATGTATGACACCCGGGATCCTCAAATGAAACATTAATTGGCACAAAATTCTTTGAATTTCTCTAGTTTCAAGTCGGTATAAAAATCTACACTTCTACAGACACTACAAACATAAGAGTAGAAATAAGTTATTATTCGAACAACTTTGATATTAAATGACCAGTGATTTATGATAATATCCATTTGTTATAATGGCGTTTGGCAATACCTCCTCAAGAATACTTCGCCAAATTAATGGATGATTATGTCGGCAGAGTGAATGCTATAATTCAGAGTGGATCTACTCTATGTAGATCCACTCTGATAAATTTCTTGATACGGTGATGGGGATTTCGATGCACGGTATCACCATCAGATTTTTATGCTGATTTTTCTGGTGATAGTCGAAATGGTAGCGAAAACTTATTCAAAATTACCTCTTTTGAAATTTATTGGAAGTTTATGTTTATTGGAAGTCTCTTTAGATACCAACTATATTGAATTGGGTGCTAACTTACAAATCCGAGATGTAGAGTCCTAAGTATTTTGTTGCAAATATTTTATTGGAATCTGTTAGGCGTTGGATTCGCGAACTCTGGCCTCTTTCCAATGTGTCGCCAAACTTTTCCGAACTCTTTTTCTGACATTGCGAGTAATTTCAATAAATTTTGATTCAATCTATAATGTTTAAAATCTAATTCAGTAACTAGTAGCACTAATTGAAAAATCATATCAAATGACCATGGTTGACGAGGTCACCTGCGCAATCCGGCTCAGGCGGGTGGTATTAACTTAACCAGTGATTCCGTTTCGTAGGTTTGGAAGAAATCTCAGTTTATTGACTGGAGGATTCAAATTCTAATTTGTAAACGATGAGGATTTTCTAGGTGCCAGCCAGAACGCAGTGGCTACCCAAAGGTATGTCGGTTAGGAGCAGAACTGGCTTTCTTCATTCATAGTGTTTGAGTTCCGTACTCAGCGTTTAGTTAGGTAATCGCATCATCTTCACCCATCAAAAGTCACATTCTGACTGGTTAATTTCGCATTGGTAATAATAATCGCCTTGAATTAATGTACAAACACCATTCTGTGATTATTTATAATGTGATTTTATGCTCCAAAAGGAATTAGAAATAAATATACGTGAAAGTTATGCGTTGGGCATGGTTTGGTATCAGATGCATAGGCATTGATGCACAGACTTGAAAATCTTTGGTTCACGAACATTGCCCTCCCGGATTCACCTCCGGAACCCGATTTTTTCACAAATGAAGCTAGTATAGGACATCTAGAGTATCGTAAATTTTAATGAGTAAGAACAACTTTTCACAAAATAAATTCCATGACAGGCATTTCCGGAAAGGGTTATGGCTTATCGAAGCCCTTTCATGTTTAACGCGTCTACGAATAAATACGATGGAAATGTTCATTTTCATTTTTCGACGGCTTTCAACTTTGATAGGATTTCATCAGGAAACGGACACAACAATATTTATTCACAAGTTCTTAAAAACTTATAAACGTAGTGAATTTGAATATCAAATTAAGTATATATGCAAAATGCGATTATTTTATAAAGTTGGCTGCAGTAAATATGAGTACCTGCAGGCCGATGCAGACATAAAAGCTGCAGTTTTAAAGCAGATATACTTAAACGCAACAGTGAGGAAGGCACTAATCACTGTAGTGCATCAATATATAACACCCCCATTCGCAAGTGTCATAATATCCTGTTTAAAAAAATGAATACTGTCGCCAGGCCGAACCACCGAAGTAAAAATAGCATTTGGAATCTTTCATTTAAAAAACAGAACATAAAATGTTCAGCATATAATTTATTGACGATATTAACCTGGTTTGTAAGGCATATTTTATTTTAATCATATAAATAATAGAGGAGATTTCATATAAATAATATATCTCGTAAAATATGCGGCCTTTGCGAGGAGATTTTTTTTTAAAAGGGACCATTTCCACTCTGCGTCGGTTGAGGAGAAATAAGTGCTGGATCCAGACGAACACAAACTACCCTTTAAGCAACAAGAAAAAGAGGTTTTATATTGTAAAGGTGTCTGTCTTTCCTAATTCATCCCGGCATCATTCGGGAAGATGTGGCACCGAGATTATATTGGCTTACCCAGAGCAACGTGGAAACCACTGCGGAAATAGACGTCTTTCCGAGGCGGAAAAATAAATTAAAAAAAAATCCCGTGCTTTAATGCAACTCGTGCAATCGGGCAAAGCGCTAAAATACGCGCGGGCCAAACTGCCGAGTAAGTGCTCCTATAAATTCACTCCACTCGCAAATGGATGGGACGACCGCGAAGGGATTACCGAGAGAGGGGGTTCGATGAACTCGGCGGGAAACACAAAGGGGCGGGGGCAGGTACTGAACGCTGTGCGATCCCTTGGCTCGACCACCATCCTCCTCCATCTCCTCCTCTCACCTTTGACGACCGACCCGGGAGGTTTTCGGCGTTTCTGAAGACAATGGCTCGTGTGGTGCCTTTTGAGGAACACAAATTGAGAGAGGTGACGGCACGTGATTGGGCCGGTGTTGAATCAGCCCTTTAAAAGGTGTGCCATCAACACAGGTTTCACAAGAGTATATGGCTGGCGATACCATGCATTTTTATTGATCACTCAAATTCACCTAAGCCTCCGTGATGATGAATAATTTTTTTTAACGTTTGTTTCGGCGTCATAGTATATAATTTCTGTAATTTGTCGAAGAAACTGAAGAAACTTAAAAGGCCTCAAGAGGTCATTGCAAACAATTCTCTCCAATAATGTCACAGCTTGACAGGTTCATCCAAAGATAAACCGAATTAAAATAGGCTAATTTAAATATGCTGGGGAATGTTTTCAAAAGTCATGGTAAAGTTGAAAAATTTAGATAAAAATGTAGCAAAACATTAAAATTTATCTGGTTGGATTGATTCTTGAGCCACAGATCGATTCAAAGCCGATATAATGCTTTATGGAATTATACAGCCGAGTTTAGTTTTTGTGTTCCTCCTTTTGCTTTTAACCTTTTGGAGATTACGTAAAAATTGCCAAATTAACATATTCCATCGGTTATTTGCTGTTCATCGCCTTAGTTCAGCTATTTGTCAACGATAGAGTCAATATAGACTATTACTTGGCTGCATTGCAACAAAAATGGACGTGCATAAGTCAATTACATGACTTGGACCGGTGATTACTATTATTCCGCGTTGTGCACAAAACGCCAGCACGAGGAATGTGAATACGATTTACCATATAACAGTGAATTTGTGACATGAGGTCATGAGATCGGGAGTTTGAAGCTTAAATTATGGAATTCCGTCTTTGAAGAGCCAAATACTGCAATGTTAACGTCTTTTAAGATGAATTTCTCTCCACCCTGGTAGACGAAAAAATGTTTTAACACTAGCTCATTGTCTAAAATCAGAGATTTCTCAGGATTCTCAAACGAAGTTCAAAAGTATCCTTCTGCATTGGATCAAAATCAAATGCATTTGGTGGATTTAATTTAAGTCAAGGACAAGTGTTATTTTAAACTGTCGACGGAAAAGTTAAGGCAAATGTTTTGGATACAAGGAAAGATGATATTCAAAAAAATTAACTATAGTCACAAATAAGATCGGCAGAACTTGTGAAAAAATTGAAACGAGTAGAGGTAAGTTTGACGGGGTTATTGGTGAAAATGGTACGGAATGTTCTCTAGCCAAGATGGTTATAGGCTAGAAAAACTGAGATTCTTAAAAATGAAAAAGGGCACTAAGTTTACCAATGACACTGAAGAAATAAATTTTCCAAACCTTAAGCTCAAGGCTCCAAACTAGCTGGATGAGAAATGAAAAATGGACTGCCTCATTGAAATACTTCAATATTAAATTCTTCCTCCTACTATGCGTGATATTAACAAAATAAAATATTTTAAAAATTGTTATTTATACTTTAGCCTGCATTTTGCCGTCACGAGCACTTCAAATAACAAATTCTAACTATTCACAAGAATAATATTAAAGGAAAGTGGCCTAATACCCCAATACCAAACCTAGGTGGCGGCTAGCTGGGCATGACTTATATAAATATAAGCATTTGTCTGCAAATCATATATCTTACAATTCAATCATATCCTGAGAGATAAGATTCGTAAGAAAACCAGTTTTCCGTATTCATTTGTACTGAGACGAAAAATATTCCGCACGATACTCCCGCTTCTCTTCGCGACCGAAGACCATGCGGATTCCTACAATGACAAACCGTGCATTTGAAGACACAATCCTGCAAAATACCACAAAATAATCAAACTAACTGAGTACAGATACACCATTTTGAAATCATATTTACTGACTCAAGTTGTGCGGGATATGGATTAAAAGAACCTTTTCATAATTATTCTCAATTCATTTGCTCGGGCAGCGTCAAACGCATTCGAGTGGAATACCTTACAGAATTTTAGAATGAGTAAAACTCTTAAATCTGCATGTGTGTCGTACTGGCTACTCAGTGGTGACCCAATGGACGCAAGAAGTAACGAAAAAGGCTTTTAACAGTAGTTGGAAATGATAAGAATTTATGGATACTGTGAAATTATATCACTTCTTTTTCACAAAAGTCTGAGTCTCTAAACATGCATCCAGCTGCCCACTTTTATATTCAGGGGTCGATATGTAGATATCTCAAACGGCTGTCCTCGCACAAAGCTACAAGAGGAAATTGTATGGCAGATGCTTTCGGGGACCCCACATGATACTAATTCATTTAAATACACTTTCGCAGATGCTACCAGATACTTCGTCAATGGATACGAATGAGACAAGCATCTACCCCTAGAGCACATTTGATATTCATCCCTGCCATTTTAGCAATGCAAAAGTTCTATTTTTCTTAAATCCATTTAACTGATTTTTGTAATCGAAAGTATTGAAAGTTTATATATTTTATGATTGAAATGCGGGTAGTTTATGCATATGTAACTAATGATATTGTCTTTTTGAAAAGTGTTTGTGTGGCCATAGGATCATAGGGTGAATATGAGAGACTAAAAGACTTGTATATTAAAAAGCACAGTCGCCCCGTGATTGAGACTCGTGAAATTATGATCTGAAATCAAAAGGGAGCGGCATGGGTAGGTTTGATGAATTTATGAAAGTAAATGTGTCTGTAATATTCATTCTATGTTAATTCCCAAGCCCTCAAACGACAGGTAGTAATCCGAAAGTGAATCACTGCATCTGCCGTCATTGTGACAGTATTTTCTCTTGGGTTTCCCAGTTCGTTGGGCTGGAAACATTTGCCCGGCAAGCGCGCAAAAACCATTCGCATGCCGTTCGAGGGGAATGAGAGAAGAGAAAACTTGGCCTGATCGTGACAAGAATTTCGAGAAACCATTCGTTTCGGAAAAGCTCCGTTCAATAAAAGTGATGAGTCTTTCTATCCCAATATCGCTGCAAAAAACTCTGATGAATTTTAGACCTTGGAAAATTTCTTGAGGTTCAAAGATTTCAAAATTATTTCCGGCTTCCGACTGCGATACTGCATGTTTGGATACCTACTTTCATATATCATGTTCAACTACATTCAGCTGAAGATATTTTAGTTATAATAAAGTTAATTTCACTTGAGAGAGCTAACGCAATACGGTCAACCCCTTCGGATAAAGTTGGACAATTTAATTCTCCTAGCGTACAGAGATATGCCAATGTATGCTTCCATATGCTTAAAACGATTTATTAACATTGCTATACACAGGCTAAAACGTAGAGTGCGTGCTTAGTTTCCTTTAGTTTCATGCATTCAAGTGACTCCTTATTACAACATCACGTTATGCAAAATAAGTACTTAACACGCCAGTGTTATCGTTAACTTCAATAATGCATGATGTGGCTTCTTAAAGCCAAGCCAAGTCCTTCCAGGTATAGAGAATCAAAAGCGAAATATAGCCCTCAATGTAATTAATGCCTGATCCACTCTCAATTCATAATTATTATCTCTTAAATAGAGGTGTAACTACAATTTATCATTCATTTTACTGAAACCAACATCTGTGAAAACAATAAAATTGGATAACGGAGGGATACAAAAGCCTCATATGTGTATTTCGATATATCCAATTTCGTGTACCCTAGGACTGAAGGAATCGAAAATTAACCTGTAAAGAAGACTATCTTCGGGTTCAAACGGGGGTGATACTTCTGAATACCCCCAGCCTCTTCAAAGCCGTAAGATTTTTTGATGCTAGATCTTCCCAAGGGACCAGAGATGACGCAGGATAAGGAACAGAACTCCTCACACCGAATGCGTGAGTTTCACAAGTTGTAGGTATCACTTTATGCGTCACCAATCAAGCCAACTTTCAGGTTAATTATTGTGGTGGTGATAAGCATTAATATGGGATTCATCTGCAGCTATTTAGGTGTTTTCATTGCACAAATAATGCATGCATAAGAATACTAATGACTGGTTTAATCGAATGAATAAAAAAACGTGAATTTGGATGTAAGTAGACACCGAAATATAGTAAATTACAACTAACCGAGTTTACGATGAGAGGAATTGGGCGAATCTCATCAATATTTGGCAGGGTGAAATATGTAGAAGAACATTGAAAATCAAAGCCGAATTATTTTTTCGCTCCAAAGCGGTACATCGTAAATGTGTGTTTGAATATTTTTAGCTTAGTTTCGACTGAAATGTTCGATTGTGAAACAGGAAATATGAATCGATTCCATCGATGCACGGTGAAAACAATTCATCCATCCTTCCATACACCATTGACTCGAGGTCAATTCTCCCTGCAGTCGTGCACGCCCATGAACCTAATGATATCGCTTTACACTTGTTTTTCCCCTTCAAGTCACCGGGCACGATAGTTGGGAATCAGTCACGCAACCAACTTGGAATGACGGTGGTAAGGAGATCCACCCGGAGCAGCCCGCTCAGCTGTGAGGGGGAGGAAAAAATAGCCGAGCAAGTAACCGCCAAGTTCAAGACATTACGTCTTGATGCGCTTATGCACAGAGATTTATGACAAGCAGAGCCGAGGTAATATCAGCGGACTTATGGCCTATAGAACGCGCTGCGAACGGGATAACTATATTCATGGGAAACAAGAGGCCACGAGAGAGATTAGCGAGATCGTGATCCAGCCAATGGGACCTCACGGCCACACGTTTTTTTATTCGTCACTCAGTAACACACGTTCACACGGTGACCAAAGCATTACCTACAACCAACTAACTTCCTATTGCAGCACAAACGTCAGAGAGGAATCATTTTTGTATGCGCCATTACTTACTCCACCATCCTTAACATGGGATCCGAGTTCAGACGCGCGAAACAAATCAGAAAAAGCATGCCCTAACGCCGAAAAATCAATTCTCTCCACAGAATTGATTCATGGCTTCCGTAATGGCTTCTTGCACCGGAGATCCAGGTTCAAATTATGGTGTTGTCGAATTTTTATTTTGCATTTCGATCCCTATCGCTAAGTTTCGTGGAGAGCACTTTGTTTGCAACCAATCACTTTAATTGTAGAACAGGCCGCGGGCGTGGAAAAGAATGGGGGAAATGAATGGACAGAAAGGAGAACAAACGAGGAAGTGGTAGGCGATAGGGGAAGAGAGTTGCTTTTGGTTTGAAATGAGAGTGTTTTGAGAAGCAAGTGAATGTGGAGGAAATAGAGAGAGAAAGGAGAGAGAATGTTGGGTAAGCGAGGTAGAGGCCAAAAAAGAAGAGGCTATGTTGGACGGAATAAAGGAATGAAAAGAGCACGTCGATTCGAAGAATGGTTCAGTGCAGTGCAGGGCGTTAGAATATCTATGTAGAGTAGTGCTAGAAGTGATGAATTAGCTAGTCTCTTTACCTCTCTATAACCTCCCGTAAACATATACTGGTGTTTACGAAATAAAATTAAAGTTACGACTCGACCCATGTTACGAATCGACTCTTAGCTTTTTAACATACGAGCTGATGCGGCATATTCGCCAGATTTAGCCCCCTCGGATTATTTTCTTTTCGCAAACTTAAAAAAATGGCTCGGTGGTCAAAGATTTTCCAACCGTGGAGAAGTGATCCCGGCAGTTAATGGCTATTTTAAGAAGCAAGACCGTTCTTATTATAACAAGGGTATCGAACTTATTGAACATCGCTGGGGGAAAGTGTATAAGAGCTGAAAGGAGATTAAGTTGAAAAATAAATAAATATTTTTCCAAAATTGTTCTGTTTTCTTTGTTGCGCCGGGTGCCTCTGGGATTACCCTCGTAGTCTTCTCCAGCACTTTGAAATGCCACATTATTCCACATAAGTCCAAAATTACTCACCTACATTTACGGGAGCAAATAGCTGTCGGTCAACTCCCCTTATGACTGTTACTAATATAATCAACTCCAAAAGATCCTTCTAAAAATATTATATATATATATATATTATTATTATTAGGTAATCTACCGGTTAAGGTAGGTTTTTGGATGGACAAAACTATCAAATAAACATTTTGTAACTCCAAACATATATATATATATATATGTACAAAAATATATACATATGTATAAAATAAAACCAAAATTACAAGTATGTTTACCATCCATGATGATGGACATGTAGACAAGTGATTCACGACCCTTGGTGTTGCTGCCCACGTATATGCTTTTACAATTAACTGTAATACGAATAAGAAACCGATGTAGACTTGTAGGCGGTGCAATATGAAATAATTTACTTTTTGTGAATGAAGCAATTTTAAATTATTGCTACATTTTTACGCCTTATGACAAGAAAAATGCCTTACGTTTTCCGCCAAAATGAGTTATTACAACTATTTTGCATGAGTATTCACGTAAAAATTGTTTTTCAATTACATAGCTATACCAGGAGTAGCAGGAAGGAGAAAGGAACCACTCCAGGATTTGAACTTTAACAGTTGGCGGGAGGGAGGTAGTTCTTTCGATTCAAACAAAAATGTTTCGACAGCACGAGCTGTCTTCCTACTCTTTCTCCTTCTCTCTCTTTCCCTCAATATATGCAGTGAGGCTAGCAGTAATATTACGTTATTAGTGGAAAACTGTGTTTCTTGAAACTACGGAACAATTTCACCGCTTCAACTTGATATCGCTACATGCATTTCCACGCCGTTCTTTACCGTCTCTCTGGAGCCTTTATTCTGAGCTCCATACAATAAACGCTTAATGAACTTTCCAACCAAGATAAGGCCTACAAGGTAATCCATTAGAATTATATTCCTATCAATTTTCACGACGTAAGTTATTACAATTAAATTGTTCGAGGGTAAATGCGGTATCGACTCCTCACCAAAATTAAAGTCAAGAGATACAACGCGTATATTTTTCCAAGGCTATCATTAAGGTTTTACCCTCTCATCCTTTGATTAAAAAAGACGGCCGAGCATTAAAAAACACTCGTCACGATATAAACCATTCGCGTGTGCGTGTTTGGAGTGAGTGCAGACCGGCGAGATGAGAAGAGGATGGATTAAACCGTGCCTTAAGTGACCACACGCCGACGAATGGCAGACAAATCTCTTTTTTTTTCCTCCTCAGATTTTCTCTAAGATTTCCGCACGTAGAAATACATCCTCATTTCTCTGGTTAGACAGAATGGAAGACGGAACGACGAGTCAAACCACACAGACGAACGGATTTTTCAAGATCGTGAGGTCGAAAACCTAAGCGACCGCCGGCAGATGTCTTCCTTCCTTCCGTTCGTCGGGGTGGGTTTCTTTACTCAGCTGCGTTTTTTTTTTAAGTTAACCGTGGAAATTGCCGACCTTGGATGTGGTGGCAAATTTATTGGACTCCAACCCATTAAAAATAGCAGCAGGGGAAGATACAACGTAGAGGATGAAGACTTTAAGGTCCAGCTCGATTTTGGAAGATTCCCAAGCAAGGAGAGAAGTGAAGAAAAGTATGTAAGTGATGTTCGGAGAAGATTAAGCCGTGACTATTCGGTATGCGTGCATGGAATTAAAACATGGAAGCTAAGCACAAAGAGGCTGTAAAGGAGGGCGGAATTTCTCTTTGATGCCGTGATACCACAGAAATTAGACAGGAAATCATCCGGAATCAATGTTATCGCATTTACAAAATCTTATTCCTCCTAACTTGTTTGCTACATGTGTGTAGAATATAATTCGAAGCATTAAAAACATACAAATGAGTTATTGTAATAACAGCTTTAGAATATCATTAAGTACATTTTTTTTAAGCATTCCTCTTCAATCAATTTATCATGTTTTTAAATATCTCACCATATGAACACCTGCGTCGATGATTTAAGAGATAGTGATAGAGATAGTAAAGCGCTGATGAAATTGTGTCACCAGCTAAGCTTTAGTTGCCCTAAAGTCAATCGATGTACCTATTACCAGACTTGGCTAGTCTTACGCCCAGTGTGAAGACTTTTATCACTTGACTGGAGACGATACTTGACGACACAAACATTACAATTAAACCGTTATTCCCATTAAAAATTAAAGAACTGAGAACAATATTGAGAAATTTGCCACTTTCATAATCTAAGAAATCTTGGAAGTAAAAGGAAGTAAGATCAAGTAAAATGTAAAACTAATAATGAAAAACTATTTGTATCTGATCAGAGCAGATTTTCGTCAGCGGAACGAGATTTCGAATGGGCTGCAATCGAAAAAATATTGGCATTGGTGAAACTGAAAAAAATTAGACATTTTTTGCCATATGAGTTCCGTTTTTCAAGAAACGAGTCCCTTTTTTGGAAAGGAACAAATCCTTGCAGTTTCTCATATGGAGGTAATGAAAATAAATGCGGCAGAGCACTTAGCTCGTCAACACTGCACAAGATATCAATATCTAGGTTTTCATCCCTTCTACTTTCCTGAGTTTACATTAGATTTATTTATATTACTACACTTATTAAAACATATAACTTATTCGATTCTTCGTTTAATATTTGTCATTTCTCTGTAGACGTACATTAGCCACACTTCCAGTCGTCACTTCTCTTCTTCTGTTAATGTACACGATTCAAAATGCAAGTTCCAGAGACATGTTTGATGAAGTTCTTTCTCATTTTCAGGGTTGATTTGCTATTTGTGGTCCAGCTAGTCTTCTGATATAGTCTGATTTGCCTGAATTGCTACCAATAATTTTACTCTTGCCGTTTTAAACATCGCTCATTTTTTTCACAAAGAGTAAAGCGTCTTTAAGCTTAACTTCTCTAACAACAGAAACAGCCACATTGTCGACAAGATGCAACATACTGATATTTCCTCAATTTTTTTGCTTTCTCAATGAACTCGTTTTATGATAAGTGCAATGTATATCTTCGCTTTACTCCATCCTACATTCGTTCTTGTCACATTGAGTCTAGATTTGATTACAGTAAACTGGTAATCATACAGAATGTGACTCACTCATTTATCATTTAAAGACTATTCTTTTTCTTCAGTATAAGAATCTCAGTAATCTATTGCGTTTTATCGACTACTCTTTCCAGACCCATAAATGCAAAGCATGTCTATTGGTCATTTTCAATTTTCTTCCGCGAAAGTATCCTAATGATTGAAATGAGTTATTTTATTCCCATAACTTTCCACAATTTGAATGTAATAATTAACGTAAGCCAATTAAAAATTAAATTTTTGAACGGCATATGAAATTGAAGAGTACGTGAGCAATCGGTAATCTTAAACGCCATTGTATATAAGAGTATTTTGTTCTTCTTGTGTATGTATGTGTGTGAATTGTAAGAGTGACCGTTGACCAGACTTGTCCGTTGCCACCAGGACAATTGCCTAATTGCAACGAGGTTTATATAATGATAATAATAAACATTAAGGGGACAAAATATTAATGAGAGAGATGAGGGAACTGCGTGAATAAGCAATGGATGCCGAATATCCCGGTGTCAAACATCACATAGGCATTGGTTGGGAGTACTGAATGCATTCGCCCTCCCGAGTGTGCCACCCGTTAATGATGTGGGTCACGGGAACTGATAAGGGCGGGGGAGGAGAGGCTGTGCATGCCTTCGCCGCTTAGTCACAGCAGCGCAACACTCCCTGCTCGCCTAACTCCCTGCAGCGACACCCGCGAGCCATAAATTATAAGGATGGGCGTGCTTTTAATCGTTCCATCTCCCTCGGCCGAACGACACCCAACCACTCCAGGTGCGCCTTGTGTATTTTGACGAGCGCTCGCTTTCTCCCTCGTCGCTGACCCCTCTTCGCACTGACATTCCCAGAAGACGGGGAGAATGTGAAGGGGGTGACGAAGGGGGGATTCGACGTGAGGGTGGATCAAGAAACACCCTCCCGCCCCTGGGAGTTGAGGGGAGATGACCTACCTTTTTTTCATTGTGGAGGGGTGATATAATTTTTTGTTAATATTCCGACCCTCTTTCCCTTGATTCTACCCCCCCCCTCCCCAGCTTCTCTCCCCAGGGCAAGGCGATCTGGGGCGAAAAAGTCGAAGGATCACGTACGACCCAGGGGTTCCAAAAATCGTGAGTGAGTGGTACCACCCCAAATTTTGCCAATTTATTTTTAGTTTCTTGTGGTAGGGGCGTGATTGAATCGGCCAATGCCGAAATACCCTCATCCGCGAAAAGCAAACTTGTATAAAATATAGTAAGTCATTATTTGTAAGACGACAGAGAGCGGTTTTTCAACTCAAAATGTTAGTTTTCGTCACCTTTGAGAACGCCTCTGTTTGTATGGATTTTTCTAATGATAGTGAACCTGTCACAACACTCACTATTTGTATACATTTTTAAGGCGAGATTTAGAAATGTTTATGGCTAGCTTAAGCTTTTCAACGACTCGAAATTTATCCTTTAGCTTCTTGAAAGAAGTTACCGAACTCGTGGTCAACCAATTCCGTGCCATTGCCGTCATGTAGCATAATTGACATTAACAGAGGCAATCGAGTATTTAAGTGCACATGATCAATGGCACTACTACCATTTTAGCGTGGCTTGGTACCAATATGCACATAGACAGAGACAGAGCTAACTTGGATTCAGTCGAAACGTAGACACTTTCTTCAACTGCCGATTCAAATCGCTTTCAAAGCGTTCGAAGAGATTTTCGAGGATATGATTATTTTTCCAGCTTTCTCTGACTCTGAAATACTTGGCAAATTCCGCAGATACCATCGGGGATTCAGGAGAGAGTCGAGCCTCAGTCGTGCTACCCCCCCCCCCCTCTGAGTAGGTGCATGCTTCCCCACTCCCGTTGGAATCCACCCCCGAGTTGCGAACAGGACTTTGGCATTGAAATCGAAGTAGCGTCGGTATAATAGTAGATGGCCACTTGGCGAAGGTATCAAAACATACGATGTCCCTATGACAAACAATTAATAATTGATGAAGCCCTAATTTGAGTCGGTGTTATGCTTCTAAAATTACTTCAGCCCAATATTTATATCTGATTTATAACCGTGGTTGTTAGCTATATGTCTGGGGCACAGGAGGTGACAGGGGAATCGACTTTTGGTTGATCCACTTGTGCCCGTCGTAATTGAGAAATGCACCGGCCTTTTAAGATCGCCTCGCGGTTACCGAAGTGAACGTTTTCTGGAGTTCCATCATCTGCCATGTAAAGAAAGGTTGAACGGTAACAGAATTCACTTAATAGGTTTGTCCCCACTGCTGATTGAAAGAGCATTTTATAATTTCAATGATTTTGACTGATTCAAAGAACTGCGGGAGATTCCGCGACAGTTACGTCAACGTACTCATCCGCTAACGTGCACTAATTTCATCCATTTCAATGATTTAGATTCAAGAGAGAGGGAAAGAATGCATAGAGGACATAAATGGTAAAGTTATAAAGTCAACAATTTAAGACGTAAAAAGTTAACATGACGTAGATGGGATATCTTAAGACCAGACATACTTGATTGCTTGAGGTAGAAAGGGCATAAAGGAAATTGAAATCAAATAAGGCCGTGGAAATAGACACCAATCCCGTAGCACTACTTAAGGGTTTAGAAAAGAGTGGAAGGGAGAGTTTTTATGGGCTAATTCGTAGCATTTATGATGGAGGAATTTGGCTGGAATATGTCGTCAGATCAGTGTTAGTTTCCATCCCAAAACAAGAAAAGATTGCCATATGTGTGGACTACAGATCAGGAAGTTTGATTTCGCACGCAGCCAAAGTGGTTTTCAGGATTATAAACCAGAGGATGGAGGGCTGGGCAAATGATTACTTAGAGGATGATCAATTTGGGTTTAGGAAGTGGAGAGGCGCACGTGATGCCATAGCGGTAATGAGATCAATAATAGAGAGTAACATAGAATTCAATGAGTAAGTCTTTGCCTGTTTCGTGGATTTCAAAAGAAGTTCGATGGAGTTAATTTGGCAGAATCAATATGTGTTTTGCCAAAAAGAGGAGTAAAGCTGAAGAGAAAGGTGATTTATCCATAACCTGTATATGTCCAAGACTTCTCAGGAGCGTGTGGAGGATGGAGACACGGGATGGACAGTGTCAGAAATAAGAGGGGGATGCTCATTACCACCAGTCCTTTTTCAACGCTTAAATTGAAGAAGTATCAAAATTGGTATTGGACGAACTGGCATTAGGAATAAAAGTAGTCGGGAAGTTCTAGAAATCAGTTACATATGTGGATGAAAAAAAATTACTCAGTCAGCCAAGGGATTACAATCATTGCTGAGAGCATGAGAAAATCAGTGTAACAGGCATGGGATGAGAATACGTATATGTACGCAAAGCAAAGAAATGTTATTACTATACGAAAGAAACAAAATCTAAGTTAGTTAAATGTTGAAATACTAGTGCAAAAACTAGAGTAGATGGAGCAGCTTACCTTTCTCGGCAGGGATTTGGAACAAAGTGGTCAAAGAAGTAGATGCATAAGATGAAGAATTTCGTAGGATAAAGAAACTTTCATAGGAAGGAAGGAATCGATGACAGGGGCGTTGAATAAGGGTGTTAAGAAACGGTTCATAAAACTTTTAGTTTAGAGCGTGGTTTTGTACGACGCGGAGACATGGTCACTGATGCATGATGATGGACATAGATTGGAGACCTTTCAGGTGTGGGTGTGTAGAGAATGGGAAATGTAAAATAGATGGAAAGGAATGCCATCGAAGAAGTACTACGCATTGTATAGGAGGAGATAGGATTGTTGGGAGTTACCCAAAGGAGGCAGGAAAGATGGATGCAGAGCATTTGATTGGCGATGGAATGCTGGAGAACTTGATAGAGTGGAGGGCTTCAGGTAAGCGAGGTAGAGGTAGGAAAACGATAGGCATGTTGGACGGAATGAAGAGAGATAGGATGCATGTGAAATTTAAGAAGAGATCATAGTCATGCAGGGCGTCAGGTTGTCTTGATAGACGAAGGTAAGAAATAGGCGTGTTTAGTCTTTGTCCATCCAAAACCTTATCTGAATCTCAAGCGGTCAGTTAGGGCTTACTGGTACAATAACTTTTACCGTCCATCAAAAACCAATCCTAAGACAATAGACTACCACTAATAATGATTTTTATTTTCCGATCAATATTTGGACCTACTGGGTTTAATTTCGACGTCACGCTCAGTTTTATAGAAATTTAAAGCTTGAGTAAACAAGTATGTACAGTACGATCTATACAGTATGTATCTATTATACTTAATTTGGACGCTGTTCATGGATTCTAAATCAATACTGATTATTAAGCACTGCAAAATCAAATGTAATAATATACAAAAAAGTCACATAGCACTCTACCCCGTAATCAATGATTACGCGATTCAGTGTTTTGCCTCTAAGATATTACATTTTTGCAATTACATTATTATTAACTTAATTACTATGGTACATCGTGGGAAGGAATTTATGTAACTTCCCAATTAACTTTTTCATTCTGCTTTGTCAGTATGACACACTGATATGCTTCACCGGCAGGTGGCAGACTCCAAGAAAGGTCGGCCAATGGGCGTGGATTTAGGAGTTGAATTTGCACAATTCTTCCATTGTGGAAATGAGAAGAGAGGAAAACACAATTTCAACTCGATTTTACAGAAATTTTATTAGGATCGACCCAGGTTTCGACAAATAATGTCAGCTTTAGGGGCAGAGATCCGAAGGTGACATAAATTAGATGCACCCCTGAATCGCAGTATTAGGGGAGGCGACAGACAGCTGAGGTCATTTGCGCCATAAGGGATGGATGGGAAAGGAACAGTGGAGAGAAACCCGGCGTCGGGATTAGCCTCCTCTTAATGAAATTCACCAAGGGGTCCACAGCTTAACGTCCCATCCGACGAAAGCCGTACTCCCTCAAAGTACTCTCCACAAAGAACCTCGAGTAGGGATCGGGACACCACTGAAAATTTTCTTCCGCCGCCGGGATTCGAACCTGGTTCTCTGGGCGGGAAGCCAATATGTGGGGATCGGGATGGTACGGTGGCTAACGTATAAGCTTCCCACCGAGAGGGCCCGGGTTCAAATCTTGAAGACTATATATATTTTTAAGCTTCGGGATTGGGCATTAAACTGCGGACACCTTGGTGCCTTTTGACAAGAGTAGACTAATGCCGACGCCGGGTTTCTCTCCACCCTACCTTTCGCATCCATTCCTAATGGCGCAAATAACCTTAGCTATCGGTCGTCCTCCACAAAAACTACTACTACTGCCAATACATTAGCCACCGCAACATCCCGACGACCCTCCCTGAATCGCTCGCTCCAATGAAATGTATGCAACGGTAATCACGAAGGGGAGTTTTTCCATCTCCTCTCTCGAACGATGCGCGTTGCATATGTCCACTCGGGTGGGCACGCCTCTCCCGTGGGATCGTCTTCGTAATCGGATAGCCTCATTTCTTTCCGAAAAACAATCTCCGACAGCACGTGCGCGCGTCGAATCGCGCCGTCACTAGTCGTGGGGCGCTCGCCGTCCCCCATCCCTCCTCTGCCGCCGAAGGAGAGGAGTCGGATGGGGAGAGGTGCCCGCCCCGGGAAGATGCACCGTGGGAGATAGAGGGGCCGGGGATATGCACTTCCCTTGTTCCGTTATGAGGGGTCGGGGCTAATGGGGTGGGAATGGGGAGGCGACCCGTGCGTTTAATGGACGGTCGGACGGGCAGAGTGGCGGGCGGCGGAGTCGCGATGGCCGGCTGATGCATACAAAGCCGCCTCGCCTGCCGCCCCCGCCCGCTCGGATCTCGGAACGCCACGCCCAGCCCATGCCCGTCAACGTACTACGCCCACAGGACTACCCCACAAGACAACCAAACTATTCCAAACCTTGCCATATTCATTCATTAGTCTGTACATCCAAAGATACCAGGCCGACTGAAGCCATTCATTCTATTCTATCCAGTGCTAATATTCTCTTGAGAAAAGAGGCCAAAAGTTATCAAAGTTTTTAAGGGGAGGCGACCGACAGCAAAGGTCATTTGCGCCATTAGGGATGGACAGAATAGGATGAAGGGTGAAGAGAAACCCGGCGTCGGCATTAGCCTGCTCTTGTCGAAAGGCGCCAAGGGGTCCACAGTTTAACGTCCCATCCGACGGACGGCGTACTCACTCAAAGTGCCCTCCACAAATCACCTCAAATAGGGTTCGGGATACCACTGAAAAATATCTGCCGCGGGGATGCGTACGCCATCGCATCAACCCGATCCCCTCAGAAAGTTATCTTTTGCTAGTTAGGCCTCATTTAGAATATGATTTTAGTATATGGGGCCCTCATTAAGTTGGGTTGAATGCCGAATTGGTTCCCGTGCAGTATAGAAGAGCTATATTTGTAAAACGTTGTTATGACAAACTGTATGGCGTATGAAACTTGGAGTTAGGTTGGGAGTTGGGCTCACGAAGCGAAGGTTAAGTTACAGATTAAATCTCTTGCATAATGGAATGGAAATCTCTTTAGCGGTGAATTCGTAAATGTATTTTTAACTCCATTAAAACAGAGTAGATACCACTTATCCTCTCACAAAACCTACATCTGCATTTCTGCTCTACAATACTATTCTATTACAGACATCTAAAAATAGCCATGAATAAGTCTTCCAATTATAAGTGATTCACTACAACAGTCAATTCGCCTCAAAAGAAATTTCTTATACCCTGATAATAAGAGATAAACATGAACTTTCCAGCACTTAAATATGACCTTACGATCCCCCTTACATCACATTTTAACGTGAGACATTGAATTGCAATGAAATGTGAATAAAACGCTTGATTATTTTTCGAGAAAACTGTCTTCGTTCATGGATGCTTCTTTCCTTTAGTCGATAGTCGTCTTTAGTAGACGAGCGTATAATCCAAGACTTTAAGTGGTGATATTTGAAAGAATCCTCCAATTGTTAGAGGGAATTCTGGGTATTCCCTTATCATAAAGCGGGAAAAATCGAGAAGAGGAAATTAACCTAATGGAGAGATAATAGGAAAAGGATGTAGTGCTTAATAAAAAGAGAAAACATTAACATTTGGGTTGGACTATTAGTATTAAATAGGGGGCATATGAGAACCGTTTCCGGTGTGAGTAAAATTTACTACTTTAAGTCAAGACTATATGCGTGTTAAGTTGATTATTCAATGTTACTTGTTTAATAACGGTGTTTCGTAAAGAATACAGTGAACCACAAACGTAGAAAAAATAATGTGCCGATCGCATGATTTATTTATAAACGTGGTCATGGCTGCCGAGTGCAATGTTGCGAAGTCGGGTGTGACCTCGAGCCGGAGTACCGAGACTGGCTCGAGAGAAAAAAGTTCGATAATAACCCGTGGCCGACATCGAAGACGCGATCCTCTTCGTGGATGCCGCTCTTCGATATCGCGGACGGCGCAGGGGCGGGGCACCGTGAAAATTTATACGCGCTAATCCGGATGCGACCATAAAAATACACAGAAAAAAATGAATACATCGCACACGGCGGGGACTCGCTTTACAACCGGTCATTCAGTTCTGAACTGTATTTGAAAGAATCGTGCCCTTCCACAGGGCGAGTGATTGATAGAGCGGAGGGTCGAACTCGACTCGTGCTGAGACCAACGGCGCGTGAAATCGCACACTTCCTCTCTCCGCTCCACCGTTGTACAAGAAAATGCGAGAGCCTGGGCTCGGCCGAGAGTGGCCGAAGGGAGCCATCACCTGGATTTGAATCCGGGGCCTTCTGGTCATCAAGCCAAATGCCCTACGCTCACCACTAGCGAGACGACATGAAAACCCTATTCTCAAGTCGAGTTGGAAACGTTTTATTCATCACTTTAAATGTAAAAAGTTTAACCCATCATTTGTGGGTAGACATTCATCGTCAAGAAAATATCAGCCAATTTCATCTCAACTAAAGTCTTGAATTTGGCACTAAATATGAGAAATAAGAAATATGAGCGTCTTAAATAAATCATTAGGGGCGGACTCAATACATTTTTGGTTCATGGTCTTTTAAAAAATTATGCAATCTGCCAAAAGTCATTAATGAAGTTGAATAAAATAATTGCAATATTTTTGTTTACAATGCAAGGTTAATTACTTTGAAATTAAAAAATATCAGTTTTGATTTCATTACTTTCGTACAAATATGAGTTATCTAGTATGGAATGAGTCCCGAGAATCTCTGAAATTAGCTGACCATTCAACAACGAGTATGTTGTTAGATAATTGCTTACACGTTCAGTTAAAGTAATGAGAAATGCAACATAGCGAATAATGCTTGGACATGGAAAGAAACGTAACTTTTTTAGCGGTGTTTATAAATGGTGAGATGCACAACGTATTGAGGTTACTATTCGGAAGTTGCGACATCCTTCATTTTTTTAATATAGTATTTTCTAAAAAAATCAATGACACGAATTTTCTTCAATTCCAGGAGTAGTGAGAAATTCCACAGACATCTCGGAGTAGGTCGAATTTTTCTTCTTTTTGTAGATCTGTAAAAAGATGGCGTACCAATTCTTTCTTTAAACCTTAGTGCTCTTATAGGAGTATTTAATTTATTCTGTCCCAACGACTTGCTGAAGTGTACAAAAAGAATCTTTTCAAATTTTACCAGCATGTTTTATTTTTATTTATTTCTATTTAAATGGAGGATTAGGGGTAAATTGTTTGCAAATGATGAATAATAATATTAATTATTAAAATAAAATATAAATATTTACTTGAACAAATATAAATCATTATTATTCTGCAGTATACAGAATCGAGATTCGTTTTATATGGTCTCTGGGAGCTATAAGATATCAAAGTAAGCTTTAAATACTTCTGCATGGCATAATAATAAGTTGGCGGGCAAAGTACCGACGTTTTTTTTCTTGTCCTCATTTGTCCATTTGGACCCTTTAACCGGGTCAAGTTTCATAGCCCATAAATACCCAAATATCTCTAAATATCTCATCCATTCTCTATTTCTTCTCTCATAGGATTCTCTTGGCGAATTCTTCTCTTTTCCAGCTGACATAACACTTTTCATTTGTCTTTCCATTTGTCCAACTAATTTTCATCGATAAACTCCATGTCCCCATCTCAAATGCCTCCAGTCTACGCTTATCCTATTTCTAAACATCTAATTTATTTACTGACACAATGCATCGTACATAATCTATTACCGACTCATTACTCATTCCCCTATCTTCAACTCTTTACCCTTTTGGAAATTCTTCCTTTGCTAACACAATTCTATCACTAATTTATTCAACACCACAACAAATTTTTGTTCAAAATAAACCCAAAAAACTTTAAAGGTCAATTTTATACCTTCCTACTTGAGTGAATTGGAAATTCATTCAACAATGCTATGCAATATAATGCATGCAGGGCTAAGCTAAACATTAAAATCGGAGGGGAAAAAATAGAGCAGATGGAACAATTTACCTATCTCGGAAGTGTTTTGGACCAACATGGTCAAAGTAGTAGGGACGTAAGGAGAAGAATTTCACTAGGCAAAGAGGCTTTCACAAGGAGGAGGGAGTAGATGACGAGGACGTTGAGTAGGGGGGTTAAGACAAGACTCTGATAATGAGCGTAGCTATATGTACGGCGCGGAAACGTGGTCGCTGAAGCAGGAGGATAGACGTAGATTGGAGGCTTTTGAAATGTGGGTGTGGAGAAGAATGGAGAAGGTGAAATGGACCGAAAGGAAAACAAATGAGGAAGTACTAGGTATGTTGGGAGAAATCATATGGAGGCAGGATAAATGAATGAAGGGCGTATTGTGAAAAATGAATGAAGGGCAGTGGGATGTTGAAGACGGTAATAGAAGGGAGAATGTTCGGCAAAAAAGGAAGGGGCAAGAATAGGATAGGGATGTTGGACGGGATGAAGGGAGGAAGGAAGTACACAGAGATGAAGAGTATGTTGCTCGATTGCATCTTGTTTAGAGTCAAAAGATATTTATTTGATAGTTGTGTCCATCCAAAAACCTACCTTAACCGGTAGATTACCTTCTAAAAAATACAACAAAGTATGTTTCAGTTAAATTAGCACAATCGAGAGTTCAATACTCTATCAAAGAAAACCCCTCCCAGATACAAAGACCTTGACATGGTGAAAGGCCTTGCTCGTTCTGTTGACCCTTAAGGTATACTGGCTGGAAGAATAATAATTACCCCTTATAGGTTCACTATTGGGGGATAGAGCGAAAGATAAGAGCCAGGTAAAAGTCGATCCGAGCAGCGTCTATTGGCCAATGTCACCCAGTGGGACGACATTGAGCAATCGACGCTGAATGCTGAACGCTGACACCAATTAATGAGTTTAAGGAAAAATGAAGGAAGGGATTACTTGAACTTATAGACAGTATTTGTGGAGAAGTACTTAGGCCAGAAGATTTTCTTACAAAACTTTTTATAAATTAAGGATGGCATGGGAAGGGATTGAGTTTGGAATAAAAGCAGAAGGTAGGATAATTAATGCAGTTTCGTTTTATGATGAGCAAGCGATATTGAGTCAGACAAGAGTTTCACTTTGTTATTGAGCGCTTAACAGTAACATTGCGAGGAATGGGAGGATGATAAGCAAAAAATAAAAGAAAGTTATAATATTCTCGAGAAGCAGGAAAGCTAAGTGAAAACATTTAAGTAGAAGGGAATGAACTAGAGTGAGTGCAGAAGTTTTGGCAATATTTTAGAGGGCAATGGACATTATAGTTGAAATAGAAGGATGGCGTTAGCTAAAGGAGCATTTACAAGAATGGCAATGATGATAATTAGTTCACCAAGTAAAGTGGTAACGGAAAGATTAATAAACACTTAAATATGGAGCTTAGCGCTTTCCAGATGGAGACTGGTACTTTTAGGGAAGATATTTTAGAGGTTGATTGGAGCCTTTTGAGATGTGGTTGAGGCAGAGAATGGAGAAACTATATATGTTGGATAGAGAGGAAGATAAACGCCGAAGTTCTAAATAGGGTGGAAGAAGAGAGGATAATAGAGGAGTTATTCTTTAAAAAGCAGAGAATGTGGGTAGAGGAAAAATAGAAAGTTTGAGATACGCTGAAGTTGGTGATGGATGTGAGAATCCTGAATAACCAGGATTGAAGAAGGAAGGGAATAGGGTGTTAAAACAACATGAAGGAGAAATATAAAACAAATAGTATCGGGGAAACAATGGGAAGTTTTCGTAATACGTAGAAGTAAATAGTAAGTAAGGATCGTCCAAGACATACATGTATTAGGTAAAATAACATATCTTGAATGAATGAACAGGAAAATTAAAACCCAATTAATAGCAATACTCGACTTCTAACTTTCAGTCAACTTGTATTGATTTTTCGATGGGTTCATTTTCCCGCCAGATTTCTCTCTCCTTCACGAAAGCAAACATTCCCACATGAACCCATATCACCCCCTGCGAGAGTGTACACCCTACAGGTGTTCGCCAAAGGGGCTGGAATCGTCGCTCCAACTCCCACCACCCCACGAATATTCCCGATTTAGCCCTTTCCGGCCGGCGGGGGACCGACGAGGAAATTCCCACGCCCGAATACGCCTCGGACGGCACCTTGAGCGCATCAACGACGGGAGCATGCTTCACCTACATTCCACCCAGTTTGCCAACCCGCCTCTCCGACCAGAAAGAGAAGAAATTCCCCGCATTCAGCCACGCAAGATAAAAAGGGAGGGGATGAGAAGAGGGGGACCGAAAGGGTAAAGGGGTGGGAATGAAATTGTTTTTTTTTTAGCCGACCATTCCGTTCCGTCAGAGGGAGCACGGCTCCCATTTTCTCACCCACCCCCTCATTCCATCCTGTCCGAAAGATGAGGGAGGGAGAGGAGGGGAGGGGGTGGCGTGGTGGAAACGAGTAAGGCGAATCCCTTCAAGTGCCACCACACCGACGGACGCCTTCCGTCCCCTTCTGCCCTCCATCCCCCTCGGGCTCGACGGCGTCGTCTTGAACGGACCGTCGCTAGTCGACCACCGCCCCTTCTCGCCACCCTTCGAGACGGGGGAAGAAGGGGGAGGAGCTTGGAATGCGGAGGCGAACCCTCCACCCTCGGCGTCCCCCGCATTCGGAAACCCTGACTCACCCCGTCAGCGATGTTACTCCGGGAGAATTTCATCCATGTTCACTAATATCGGCCGTCGACGCATCCGAAGTACACGTGTCGATCGTTATTCTTGGTAATTTAAGCCTCACGAGGGTATGAGCACGCCGGATAAAATGACATCGGGTAGTACAGGTGCCGGTAATTGGGTTTTTGAGTTGCCCCGACGGTTCAAGCCATCTTTTGCCAGTAAAGGTATCAACTCGATGTTTGGTTGGATAGGTAAGGGACGAACTTCTTTCCCTGCAAAGTGTTTGGGTCCCGAGAGGAACTCGATTTTTCGAAGCTGTCCCTTCACAATGGGGAAAGTGATACACTTGAACTGGCGTTACGCAGCAACCAGTGATTACATGAATATTTTAAAATGCTGTGCGTACATCGTATTCTAAAAGATTGAATGGATTGGAACATATTTTATCACAACAAATTACAGAGAAGGACATTAGCACACACACGATGAGCAAGTGAACTACTTCAGACTTCATGGAATTAGTGAAAGGAACGTGGGAAATACTTTTAAATAGAAAACAATAATTGGCAATTTATGGTCCAAGTTAAAAGACATTAAAAGATAAGATAAAAGGTATGACAAAAACCATTGAAAAAAGGTGTCGAAACTTAAATGTAGGGAACGGGCACACTTCATAAATGCATTACCATACATAATTAATGCAACTTTGCGCACATATAATAAATAACTAACCATAAATGCAAGGAATGAAATCAGAACTGTGGTTAGGCAGTGATCAGAAATTCCAGAGCAGGATGAATACAAATACCCACTACATCTCCCCTCGTATCCGTTCATATGAGCGTATCCGTTCAGTTATTACGTTGTTGTGCAATAATGGGAATGTTTCTAAACAAATTATGGGAGCAGGCATTTACGGCCATTGCTACGATGAATGCTATAAACTTAAGGGTTGACTGTGGGAGTTTGAAAGTCGCAGTTTTCATTGAGGCGGAAACTTGGTCGTTGAGCAGGATTATAGACGTAGATTTTAGATTTTTGCGAAATTAGTGTGAAGGTTGGAGTGAAGTGGAGAAGGTTGGAAAAAGTGAATTGAAAGGAAAGAAAAACAATTGACGGAGTACTAGGAATGGTAGGGGAAGGGAGAGGGCTGTTGGTGGAAATACAAAGGGATCAGGAAAGATGTATGGAGAACATTTCTGTTGGCAATGGAATGTTTAATACTGTAATGGTGGGAAGAGTATTAGGCAAATGACATAGGGGGCGGAAAAGGAAGAAAGTTGAAGGGAGATATAGTGTATGCGGTATTGAAGAATGATTTATTGTAATTTCCAGTGCTGCGGTGTTTTATGTTCGTGTTTGGCGAGGCTCAGAAGTTGAGCAGTGGTTTATCTCTGCTGCCATCAAAGATCGACCTTTGCAGGTATACTACTAGTAACAACTAATGATACGTTTTCAGAATCGGGGGTATGCGCGAATCCAATCCCATCCGTCACCCTCACTGTGGCACGGACTGGCTGGGTTAGTAACATATTGATAAGTTAATACGTTGTTTTTATCGTAACTCATTCTTGATTAATTAATTTTTCCTAACCATTAAACATTGCATCAATATACAGGTACCTGTAGTTTACAAAAAAGTACCGCATAACTCGACGCGTAAAAATTAAATTCTCCTGACTTCTCGTTCCGGAATGGGTTTGATCCCAATTTCACTTCAAATTCAACAAGTATTCTCAAAATTATTTAGAGAAATGTATCTTCAAGGGCTTCACCATTTAATTTTTTTCAGGAAATTGGCGAATAAAAAAATTAAAATTTTATTTCAGATTTTACAAAAAAAATTATTGTTTTTAACATTTCCATGAGGATTCACTTTTTGGGGATTCAAATTTAACTGTAATTAATTTACTAACCTCAGAAATTTTTTAAATTTAATTTTCACAGCTAATAATAATGGTGAATAATTTGGTTTTAAGTCACCAGTTGCATTGAAAAGGGTATGTGCAACTGTAAAACAGTGTCCATATTTCATGATATACTCAGGAATGGGTCAAAACTCTATGTTTACTTCTACCATATTTCGATTAATTAAAAATATCATCACTTATTTAAATTAAAAAGTAATTGTTGCTTTAATTCTTCAGCTAAAGTGGGGGTTTTTTCACGTCAATCCTCTCTGCCGCGCAGTAGTTTCAAACGTAATTTTCTCTAATCTTTAAAAAAATTATGAATAAACGTTTTTAATGCAAACATTTATGCAGTTTAATTAGTCGAGCACTATATAATGGCTTGAATCGAAGGGTTTTCTTCACTTACCTTTTGCAATGCCTTGAAAAAATATGTAATAAGCTATCAATTACGTGCAACACGAGAAAAAAATAAACACGCAATATTATTTTTTATTCAACTCGGCGGAATGATTCGGTCCACGAGATGGAAAAACGTGGCCAATTTAAAATCGTGCCACGAGAGTGAGCGTTCACGGAGGTGAAGCGAGGAGAAACGCTTTGGTGGTCGGGGGCGGGGAGGGAGGAGAAATGGAAGACAGGGAGTCGGAGAAGAGACTCGGGCGGGACTCACGATTCGTCCTCTCCGTGGGAGCAGGGTGAGGCCCCGGGTGGGGGGAGGGGGTTGACGGAAATGTGATGAGTGGAGATGGGGGTCGAATATATCGAATGAACGCGGCTTTGGACGGAGCGAGTACTTTTGCGTGCGTATACGTGTGCGTGCTGCTCTCTTCTCCCATCAGAGGCTATTCGTTCTGCCGCCGGGACGAGGGGACCTCCGGGTGAGAACCGAGGTATCTCGAATAAATTTACGAAAATAGATTTCATAAAAAAAATTAGTGGCCGAACAGCTGCTCGGTTTAAAAAAAATGCGCTGACATCTCTTTTAGGACAGGTTAATGAACATCACACGCGAGGGATCACGGAGAAATAGATAGGAAATTAAAACCGTCCGGGAAAAGAGATACTCCTCGGGGCCTGGTGTATCTTCCGCCGGTACTTTTGACGCACGGAATTATTATTTGCTGACGTTACGAGACTAATTATTTTCGATTCACGACTTCACATAAATGAACTTGGTAAATGCCACGAGATGGAGGAAAAGTTAACGCCCGAGGTCGCCGATTAAGGTTCTGCACATGAGGGATTTAATAAAATACATTTTTTTACGGTTCTAGTTTCTAAACCCGTTTCTACATTATGATATGAAATATTATTATTTCCGAGAGAAACCAATTCAAAGATCTAACAAATATTTGGTGTTTTAAAAATACGCGAATTAAGTTCATTTTCGTTTCGTCGATGATGACAGAAAAATAATCATACAAGCATGTAGCACATTTTTGTTAAAGTGTGTAGTGCAAAGATTAAATTAAATTCTGCACAAATTACGTATGTACACTTGTGTAGCTCTATCGTACATTGTATGCATTTCTATGTCTATGAGATGTTTATAACAGATGTTAAAAAATCCAGAAGTAATTTTAAAGCGAACGTTTGGATTAAAATCGCCTGCGAATTCAGTTTTTCAAAATTCATAAAAATGGATTTTCGACCGTAAGGACGGGTTAGAGTGAAAATTTGAATATATCTTTATTTCCAAATCAACATTTCTTCTGATTTTCCACTGACGAAAATTTTTGTTGCTTAAAAGATTCCATACACCAGGAAAACAATGAAGAATAACATTACCAACAATGTGCCACGATATATAATGAGAATTCTTGAACAAGCATAATCTGCAAAGAGATGACGGTTTAAGCCTAAAAAAAAACAACCACAGGTACGATCTTATCTGTGCAGAAGAAGAAATACTGAAAAAACGTTTCAGGAGGTCATGATTATAAAAAAATGAAAACAGAAAAATTGAGTTAGTTGTTTATAAAATAGCGAATGATGCGGTCTATATTAGTCGAACTAAGATCCATAAATTAAGATTTGGAAATTAACATTAAAAAAATTAAAATAGCGTGTCCATTCATTGAGTCATATTTTATTTTTTTCATCTATTTTGATGCAATTTTGGGCGTCCCTAGAGTTGCAGTGGAGAGTCCCGAAACACCATTCTAATAAACGATACGATACAATAAAAGGATTTGAATATAATTTAAATGGGCACATTCTCTAAATACCGTATGGGGAAGGCAAAAGAGACAGGGGATAACAAGTGTTTGAATTCCTTACGCCAACTTTAAATGCAAATAAAACAAACTGACTTTTTATTACTTACTTTCTTGCAAATTTTAACCATATGTGAATATGGGATAAGATGTTATTTATGCATAAAGAATAAGAATTATCGTATCAACCGCTTACAAGTCAGCTCGATTTCCGTGATCCAATCTCTTCATCTCGTATTTAAATCCAACTGGACTTCAAGTTTCATGGACGCTTATCCCTAAACCTAAGGGATCTTTTGCGTGATTTATTTGCAGTAGACAGCGTGCATTTGTGTACGTCTGATAAGCATGTCATCTCCATCTGGGCATGCGATCTGAGGCGTGCATGCATCGTGCTGCCTCGGAGCTGGGGAGTTACTCTGCAGAGTGAAGGGAGCGCGAAGGCGGGCTGCGGTCTCATTGCCATCCGCTACGCGTCATTTGCTCTCAAAAATAAGCTGTCTGAACAACTCTGTTATCAAGAAATTCGAGTAAATACTTTTCAAGAATTAGATATAATGTCAATGAACGCCTTTGTCGCTGGCAAAGAGTCACGTCACCTCCTATGCGGTCTATATTTGCCAGAAGAGGAAATTGAAGGAAACCGTATTTGAAATATATACCCATTGAGTTTGTTAACCCGAGTTAGTGAGCAATAGAAACTCTTTCCCTCGAATTAGCAGAGATCATTTTATGGAATTTTCCTATTTGAATTCTTTTTCTGGTTGCAATTTGTTTTGCAATCCACAAAAAATATGACCGCTAGCGTGTGAATCGTGTATCAGGCGTGTGGTCAACCGAGGCATATTGAAATATCCATCGATTCTCTCTTTTGCAATCTAATAAGTTTCAATGATCCTTTGGAATAGAAATAAGAAAGTTAAAAATAATGATTCGTTCATATTTTTGTGGAAAGTAATGAGCATTAGCCTTGATAACAATAAATAAATAACCCCAATGCTGTAGTATTCGGGAGCACAAAGCAGTGAAGAGAGTGGAATTTAAAATAAATTAATGAAAAACGATGAAAAGGATATAAGATTAGCTTAAACACTCTCCAACTTGGGTCTCTGACACTCAGAAACACTCTTGAGTCTCTCGCACAAGCGCACAAGGGTTATTTTCAATCACAAACCAATTGAAAAGGAAGGAAGTCAATACCGGCAAAACCTACCCAAAAGGCATTGGCATTATCCTTTGGACTTCTTTGAACTGCCGTAAACATTACCTTTAATTAATTAATGCTAACATTATTATCACCAGTCGTGTGCTTAAATTGAAAATATACATTTACTAAGGCTAGCCATTTAGAATTTTCATAAATTATCATTTAATTCAACGAGTGATTTTATTTTAAGACTCATGCACTCTTCTTCTCGGCATTCCACACATATTAAGATAAATATGAAACTGAGCATTGGACGTAAGATGAATGAAATTTCATGATTTTTAATTGCATTCGAATTACAATTCTTCAAAACGTTCACAGAAATCGATATCGTAGCGGAAATTTGAGTAATTAAGTATTCATGGACAATATCACAATTTCCTGGTGACTCGTATTTTAAATCTAATACTTTTTTATTGAAAGTGAAAAGTATAACTTCTCCACGTATTGCGACGGAGAAGAACTAAATTCTTGAACGATGAAGACAGTGGGTAGTTTATTTTCTCCCATCGTGGACGTATCTTTCCTCAAACTCAAGGTAAGACGATATTATGGACACTTACTATTTATTATGGATATTAGCATCCTGATACCGTTCCCCTCCCATTTACCACAATCTTGGATTTGTGAAAGGTCCTGTGCGCTCTGTTGACCCGTAGAACTGTACGGGCAGGCGTAATAAAAAATTCCTCTGATAGAGTCACCCATACCAGATAGGCCATAGGGCACGAGCCAGACTGAAGATAGTCCGCGCAGCGTCTGTTCCCCAGTGAGGCGGCTGCAAAAGCGCCTGACCCCAGTGGGGTGGCCTTTTAAGTGATGGTGTGTAGCGTTAACAACACCATTAAGGATGGCAACGGGAAACCACCTAAATTATTTTTCCATGATACTGTGAACGGAAAAAAAAGAGAATATAAATCCCGGCGACAAACGGGACACGTTCCACTGCCGGGTGTCGTGTCCGGCAGCGGGGGAGGCAAACCCTCCGTGGTCGTCATCACGCGACAATTTTGCACAACCTAGCTGAAAACTTAGGGGAAAAAATACCCAGAAGAAGATCGCAAAGGTTAAGAGGATGAAATGTTAGCAGAATGATGACGACTGGTGAGCTAGAAAAAATGAGGAGAGAAATGGCGCAAGGGGATTTGGATTTCTCCTTTGGAAGGTTCGGTTTGTATGAGTCGAGAGGGGGGAGGAAGAGTCAATGTGAAATGGCCATAAAGAAAGTAGGGAAATGGGTAGTGAATAAAGGGCAGGTGAGTCATAGAATATTATTGGTAGAGATGAAAGTAGACCCGAACAATCTGGAAGTATTTCTGGTTTGCATGACAAGTGATCACCGGGAGGATGAAACAAACATTTATTACGACCGAATAGAAGAAATAATTGGGACCGTGTCAGGAAGGGAGCACCTAATATTAATGGTGGATTGGAATGCAGTGGTCGGCGAGGGGAGGGACGGGACAGAGTACGGTTTAGGAATTAGAAATGATCGCATCGAGCTCTCGTCTTCGAGAGAGAAAGGGTTTGATAATAACTGATACTGACATTTTAGCGCTTGCAAGTTTTCAAACATGATTAGATGTACTCGTATAGACACATGGATAGATAACAGATGAAAAACTCATGCAGGGACGGATTCCAGTTATATTATACCATATTTAGATATAAATTTGGAAGCACCGTCACCAACTCACACACTCACTTCCTGGGAGTGGATACTGATATAGATGACAATTTGGTCGTTATGAAACCCAATTTCAAATTGAAAAAAAGATTAGAGCGCCATTATGGAATATTGAAGGTACATGTTTAACGGGAATAAAATGGAAGGAATACCTGGAAATATAGAGAAATATGTAATAGAAAGTAGGGGAACGAGAGATCTGAGAAAAAAGCAGAAAAAGAAAAAAATAGAAATGGTTAAGATTAATAGGATTAGGGGATAAAAGAGTAGCAGAGGGAAAGAGCCGTGATCGGCAGGGTGGCAGGGCAGGGTTAACTGTTATCGCCGGTTCTTATCGACATTACTGCCGAGGATAAGGGTAGCATGGGAAGGGTTTGAGCAGCGTATAAAAGTGAGATGATTGAGTCAGGTTTCAAGATCACCAAAAAATACTGAGTCATGCGAAGGATTACTAGTATCATTGAGTGCTTTACAGAATTTGCAAGAGCAATAAGATTAGGATAAGACATTGAAATTAATGAGATTGTCAAGAAATCATATGATTTTCATGAATTAATCACATGGCGGCTAGATTAAGTTCAATGGTAAAGATAAGAGTAGTACTAATTGTTAATATTGAGCGTGGCACCGTGTGAATGTGAAGCCCGAGTCTTTTGAGGCAAGAGGATGAGTGTAGATTGAGGGTTTTGAGATGTAAGTGTGACTGAGAATGGAGAAAATTAGCTAGATGAAGGGGAAGACAAACGCTGAGGTTTTAAGTGGGGAGGGCAAAGAGAGAAAGTTCCAGGGGTAAATCCGAAAAAGGCAAACAAGGTGGAGGGAGAATACATTGAAAGTTAGTTCTATGATGAAGGTCATAAATGAAGAGAGGAAGATGGGTAAATGGGACAGTGGAAGGACGAGTGTTTTTAGACAACTAGTGGGCAGGGAGAACTTAGGAGAAGAAATAAGGAAATTACGAAGGAAAAACATAAGAAAATGTCCCTAATATGTTGGTAATACATGCAGTCTTTAGGGATTGTCCAAATCCTACCGTATTAGGTAGAATACCTTAAAATGGCAGGAGGTTCCTGGTCCATGTGAAGTGGTGTAATCCTATCGTACATTCCGAAAGGTCCCTGTGGAGAATTCATGCTTTCTCAACTATTTGGCAATGATATCATAGAAAAAAGGTTTTAATATGATCAGGGTTACGATTCTTTGACTATAATTGCCATTTGAAAGCAAATAAGAAAAAATAAAGTAAGGAAATATGCGTGGGTGTATTTATTTGCATCAAGATCAATTTATGAAATTATTTAAGGCGAATGAGCAAATATTACTCCGTACATAATAAACAATAAATTTACATTGAGCTAACAATGCATTAATGATGAGGCATTTTTCCGTGATCCAGTTTGAAGGTCGTATAAAGGGTAAATGATTACATTTTGGATGTTATTATATTATTACGGTCATCATTTATACACATAATAATCAAAATGTATTGTTTAATGTAAAATAGGCTCTCAAAGAAAAGCAAATATTTGGTTACCCGTTCAGTGACTGGGTAAGATCACGGCCATTGATTTGGTATTCACTGAAATACAATGCCGAGGACATTTTTAATCAAACAAATACATTATGCACACTTATATGTATGATTAAACAATTTCGTTTATTTAATTTCTCTTTTGTATCAAGTTTTATCCTTTACCGTCTATTTTACTCGATTGCGAAGTAAAATACTCAATATTAGCAAAAATTATTTCGTGTGACTATATCCAATGAGAGAGAGGTACGAAAAAAATTGTACACTATTTATTTTCTTCTTACATGAATACGATTCTTGAGAAATCTACAAATTATTGGCAACCTTCAAAAAATGAAGGATTCAACACAAATTTTCAAGCACGGAATAAGTTAGTGCTACTAACACAGTTCGTAATTCCCGCCGGTATTTTGGAGCCACAAGACTGCAAAGGCAATAGTTCTACGGTCGGCCGCGTGAGCGCACAGCGACGCTACTTACTGCGCGCTTGAGCTCATCTCTCTTATAAATGAAATACACGTACACTGTTTCAGCCATCGAGGAAAACAAGAACAGCATAAAAAACTGAGCCAATTGCTATCTCTCCACGTGAAGATGAAATCTAAGCATCGTTCAACTATTCAGTCTCATTTATCTTTCCGCGGGAAAACTACATGTAGGCCAATGAATTCCCACAGTTGACATGGAAAATGAACTCGACCTAAAGTAGAATAATCAAAGGCCACCAGCCTATTGTTTAAAAAAAGCATACTGATTCGGATCAGATGTAATTAAAATTCTCTTATTTGCCTAAATACTTCAAATTAAAAATCTTACTGAAAGCATGGGTAAAGGTAATTCATAAAAACCTTTTTGTTTTTTAAGTCGCACGGAAAAATTCATTAATGACGTATCGCGCTGGTATTTGTAATTTTACATATCCTCCCTCCTAAATTTATGCACTCCGTCACGGTGGAGTAGACCTCCCCTCGAAAGGCGTCACATTTAATTTATAACCCTCCACTTTTAATATTTTCCCAAAATATCACTGTGCATGCCATTGTGTCATCACACATAGTTTGTATATATATATAATATGTAATATATTATAGTATACGTTATGTAAATTGTGTTCTTGTATCCTGTTATTAATTATTTGTATCGCGATGGTTGAATTTCGCTCGGTCATCCTTGGCGGTCGACTTCACGAACACGAAATGCACTATATGTCACCCATTCCCAGACGATGGGTAAAACAAAAAAATCATAACGAGCCAAATATTAGTAAAATATTGGAAATAAAATATTCCGCTACCGTTTTACAAAATCTATTGCTATCACTGAGAAAAATAAAATTTCAGTAAAAATTAAATTCATGGAATGGCCAGGTAATCCTTGCATTAATTTAGTAAAACCGAGACTTTGACGAATGAGGCGACGTATCACATATAGTATAGCTCACAGGTTGAAACCAAGGTCGTCTCTGAGAGTCACGATGCATCAAAACACCAATGCGTCTATACGGTGCTTGGCGTCATTTATGATACGAGTTTTTCACCATATATGAGCCACGTCGAAAGTTTTCCTTTTTGAAATTGAAGTAAACATATTGAATAGGGCTGACATAATTCCGCTTATAATTTCTAACTTGGAGAACCACATGAAAATGAATGATTAGATCACTTTATTTAATTTTTATGTATTAAATACGTATGTCAGGAGATGCTAAAAAACTTGCCACATTGCCTTGTTGAACGTGTCAGATAAAAATTAGGAAGTATAACATGGTAGAATGATACGCGACAGCGGTATTACGTACCCTTTTCTCAATGAAATGTGTTATAAGAGCCCATAGGATTAACTTCCCATCCGACGGACGTTGTACTGCACCTGGCCTCAAGTGCTCTCGATCTCAAAATTTCTACATTCGAAGTTAGGATATGGGCCGGAATCAAGTGCAATTCGAACGGTAGGATAACAGTTTTCGAGGCCAAATAATCACTTTTGGCATGGTGCAAAACTAACATTAACTGTATTTTCAAAATGCAAAATCTCAATATCTTTTGCGGACGGGTTTTGCAATGGATGATGGCGTTGGTGAGTTTAAGTGCATCCCAAGCTGAAATACGGAAATCCCACGACAACATCAGTAGGGCGATTTCGCAAAGTGTACTAAAAAGGCGAAATCCATTTATGTCTTTATAATCCATAAAATAAATTTTTCATCAGATTCAACAGCTGTCGCTCGTCGAGTTGTGCTATTAATCGCTCCCCATTTAGGAAATAGTTTGAATAATTCGTCCAATTATCATTAAAGCTATCAAAGAAAGTGTTGCTACGCTACTGCACTTCGTGGTAATACCCAAGGATTTTAAGATGGAGAGATTATTGAAAGAGTGTGTGCTGACTCAGTGGGATCCTTCTGAGAAATGGTGACATCAACTCTGTCCGTTTTTGCATAAACAATTGACGATTGCCATACTAGATTTTTTCCGGTGAAACAGGCGTCAGATTGAAGGAAGGTACCAACAAAGAATTTTAAATGGGGAAACGGCGTACACGTGCAAGGATATTTGTATAAATATCTGATTCAAAATAAAAAATATCCGCAAAAGTTATCCACGAAAAATAATAACTTGATGCTCTGCTTTGAATATTAAAAAACAATAAGTTAACCCTCAAAACTTGGACTAAGGTAACTTTAGGATCCAAACAGTGCTTCGAATGCGAGCAAGTGCATTTTGCAGATTAACCTTCTTCCCTGGCCGAACTCCAATAGTTGCCTAAGGGCTAAGGGAACCCTGCAATTTTGATTTTGGCATCTCGAATCATCTTTCAGAGATTCCGCCTAGAAATGCGCCCCAGCTGGGATGACACGTCATGCACTCATCTCATTTCGTTGCGTCATTCTCCTTCGTTTTTGGCGAGACTGCGAGGAGGGCATTTGACATAGTCGCTACTTGAGAGCAGAACATCGAATTCGAGCTCCAGGCCTCAGGCGGATGGGAGGTGGCGGCGGTGCTCATGACATACTGGGGCTTTCCTGTAGAGTTCTCACAATCACTTACGGTTGCTCTAGCCTCTTCGATCGTCAATGGCGCGTGCGTGATTGAGGTGTCGTAATTGAAATAAATTTCCACACTCACGAGAATTAGTACCCAATACACATACCGTATTTACGCGAAGTCTGATTTAATTTCCTCGGGACGAAGGTGCAGATACTTATAAAGAAAGATTCGTTGAAAAAAATAAGACGACTCTATGCACAAGATTTCCACCCTACAGAAAGGATTTTCGTAGAAGGTATTCACCTAATTCTGCCTGCGGGAAAACATGATTCACGATCAAACTGTAATGTTTCTTATAATTTTACTAAATATAAATAAAGAGAGGATTTATTACAATTTTTAAGATGCTATTATATAAAGAGAGGAGGAATTATCATTTGCCATCCAATTGGCGCAATTTTCACGAGTCCAAAGCAATGTTGCTGAAACGTTATATTTCAGTTTCTTCGGTAGCAATGTTTTAAAACGAACGGGGATTGGTAGTGTAAAACATAAAAATTATCCGGTGGTACCAAATACCGATGTTTTCTGTCCTCCTCTTCAGCGAAACTCTCGAGTTATATCGCGTGCAGCAAAGAGGAGCTTGCATTGGAATACCATATGTTGTAACTAAAAATAGAAAATATCCTAATTTTGGATGCTACATGACTGGTGTTGAATGACTAGTACACCCCCTGTCACGCACCCTAGGGGTAGCTTACAGGATATAGCATGTGTAATTTGAACCCCGGGATCCAGTAATACCACAATGCCGCCACTTGGAAAAACTAGTGGTAGGAAAGGAGTCGCAAAGGTTTCTTGTCTAGCACGATAAGTTATTATTACGAATTAGATATTTCCTACAAATTTCCTAAAACCAGTAACGACGCTGGATAGGATTCTTTAATTATATTTTATTAAGAATTACCTAACTTACTGGAGACGTGGTGACCAACACTCTTATGTTTTGAAAAAAGACACTGAATAGGGCCCCGAATTTAATGGACCATTGTATTTTGAGATCCAAGCCGGAAAGAGCATAGCCAAAAATTGAACATCATATTGAGGAAGCAACGCGTTTCGTGGCAAAATGTAATGAAAGTACAAAAGGCGTGAGAAATTAATTTTTTATTAATATTTGAGACCAAAGGGAACAAAAAGACTCGATGATGAATTTAATATATCACAAACACAATGTCGAGGGTTTTTCCTTGGATCATCGAGGGAATATCCCGAGTCCCGAACAACGGCGACAGAGCGGAGAAGGGTTAAGCGAGAGAGAGATGAGAAGGCCGATGGAGAGTTTTGAGTTGCCTATAGTTTCCCCCTCTCTTAATTCGAAATCGCTACAGAAAGAGAATGAAATTTACTCATTAAAAGGTATGTAAAAATAACATTGTCTACTTTTTGTCAAGGTTAATGAGCAAAGTACCCCAGACAAATGTACTTGTGGCAGTTAGTTTCAGGGTATTACGCATTAGTATTGCACAAATCTTCTGGAAGTCGAACATGCATGGCCTCCATTACCATCCAACACAATCAAACTCGAAATACTCATCTGAATTTGGAATATGATCTTGTGTTCTTTCAGAAGTGATCACACCTCCACGATTCCAAAATCTTGCAAAAAAATAAATATTTTTTTGCGACCAAAATATATACTAAAACTACCAAACTTCCAAAAAGGTGGACTATCAAACTCTTTGACCAAATATTTCGCAAATTAGGAAAAAAAATGGGACTCGGGTGACCTCCATAGTTAAGGGTTTGATTCAACAATTGTGTTGCCGTTAAATCCTTTTTCAATTATGGACGTTCGTAAATCAAATGCGGACAAGAGCATTTCTGATGCAAAATAATTTTGGCCATATTTCCCTTTCACAAAGATAACAAAAGCAAGAGAGGAATTTCGAATGCTGTTTCAATTTCAGACATTAATTGGCTATGTGCATGTTTCGATTTTATTTGAGAAATTCAAAGGCTCAGTTCAATACGAAATAACTAAAATGATGAAGAATGGAACTGAAGTCATTGGTTGTACGAAAATTGGTTTCCCATAGCATATATTTTTAAATATTTCTATAGAGAATGGAGACAAAATTCAAATTGTTATTTGCCTTTAGCATATATTTCTCCAAAAAAATATGTCGATACTTTTTAAGAATTAGGCCGAAATATTAATGTCCTCAACTGCCAGAAACTACTTTTTGTGACTCTGCTCTGATTTGATAAATAGATTTCTTTCAAAGCTAACATTCGTAAATACTTTTTTTGATTATGCATATTTTTTTGCGAACGCAAACGAATATATCATCCAATTCCTCGTTAATGCGATATAAATTAAGCGAAAAGGGAAGTCTGGGTTCTTTCTAAATGGATTTCTGATGTTTGCCTTTTTAGCTTCATTCTTTGTCTATCGTTAACAAATGTCATATACTCATATTAGTACGTCGAGTTCAATTCACGGTCAATTTCTGACAAATGAAGAGTAAAATAAAGCACTAGCGATTTTCTCTTCATTTTCAAGTTGCGATGCATAAGAATGATCCAAAAAGTGAACATTCCTGGGATATTAGTCATTTAAGGAGTGATCTTTAGAAATCAATAGACAAGGAACAGAAACCTTGCTTACTCATGGCTTCAGTGAAATACTGCGCAGGTTTATTTTAGGTTAAGACCATCTTATTTTCTTAGATACTTTTGAATTATTTTCACATCTGCAAAGGCTACATTTATATCACTGTGGGGTTATTTTAAAATACATGAGCGTTTTTATAAATATTAACCGTAATTTAGTAATCACTACTGCACCAAAACGTAAGTTTTAAAAATCTCTGCCAGTAAACGGAAATAAATATGCTAAAACTTGCCCTGCATCGATCGGCAGTTCCAAAATTGATTTTCAAAATCTATTAAGTTGTAACTTTGATAATGCTCAACAATGCCCATTTATTTTCATTCGACCAACGAAAATTGAAACTGACGTGAGAAGAAACTCCATAGGGAAATCGCTCGCCATTTATAAATTTCATCACATTAATCGATTCCAAATGCACTACAGATGCGTATTAGTCAAAGAGTACCAAAGTCTTGCGTTTAGAGTTTTCAACACATTTAACCGTGCACATAAAACATTTTAAAATTATTTTATTTGGCTTGTGCCGAAGCAAATTTTTCTCGAGCTCGCTTCCCCGTTGCTCGAACCTGGCTCGCCACGCCACTGCCCTAGTTACCAGATTTATCTTAAACGGCAGGAGGGGAACTACCTACCAGAGCCTGTGATTTCACGCTCCATTTGAATAAGGAAGAAGACACAAACTCCATTGTCTCGCCGATAAAAGCAACCTATGCATCGAAAATTGTACCTTGACGCAATTATCAACCTTTACATTGACGCAATTATCAACCTTTACATACAATTACTAGGCTTCTGACGACGCGGTAGACCAGTGGAAAGAGCGTTCAGAATATAACCATGCGTTTAGTTTCACAAGGTGTAGTAAATTGCGCTTTTCAATCGGTACCATTAAATTACTAAGCTATGACCTGCATCCAGTGGGAAGAACGTTCAGATCCTGATCGAAGATATAATTACGCCATGTGTAGTTACCAACATATTTAAATTTCAGAATAAACCAATTGAGTGACCATGCAAATAGTCGTGCCTATTTCGAATTCAAACCGAACACGGGGGAACATTAGGACGTTTTCATTTAAGAGAGGATTAGAAACGATATAATGAGAGTACTGATGGCCATTAAGGTTGCTTATGAGGCGGTCGGCTTCTGGCGGGAGGTTTCTGGTAGCAAATCGAGGCGATACCTCAGGACAACCTAACTTGCGTGATTTTTTTGGTACTAGATCTTTCTGGAAGACCGCCAGTGGCTCTGGTTGGATTTACTTACTCTGATGTGCAAATTGCACACGCCTAGTACTAAGCGATCACTAGCCTCACCTACCTGTATTGTACACCTAATGTATTATACTGATTAATTCGGACCGTTTATTTTGGCCTTAAATAAATTTATTTGAATTGCCGTGTGGCATGCTAGACCACACCAGAGCCGGTTCAATCACACTCGCTTACTCGACACGACTCCAAAGAGATCTCAGCCCGAGGAACGCGACGGACGTTGTGCGCATTCTTCACGTTACGACACGGATTTCCACAACCTCGACTTCCTTCACATTCTCCTGACCTCAAGTTAATAGATCGTTTCTGCTGACAGAAGACGACCCGGAGCGATTTCCCAGTTCACCTGATCAAGGCATTTCCAACCCCGTTCAAAGAAACGCAAAGGCCTCGCTTTATCAGCAGATTAATGGAAGTCCATCCATTCGTGGGGAATATGTGTCGACGACGCGAAAACAAGGTAGTCTTTGAGCTTCTTAACCTTTTGGTGTACCATGATAACTCTTCCCGAATAAATAATTAACCTAAAGTCATAAAAAAATCATTAAAAAGCTTTGCAGGAGATTTTTAATCAATTCCTATCCATTGAGAAATGGAGTTTTCAGTGGTTAATATATGTTATGTATAATAAAAAGTTTATGCATTGCAAATTCATGTAAGAATAAAGATGATAATCGGTATCCGACAGCTTTGCTTAAAAGAAAGCTAGAACGAGGTTTTTAAAACAACATAATTTGCCCTTCGGAATACGTAATGCCTAATAAATTTGTATAGGCAAGCATGCAGAAATTATTGCAAGAAACTCCACTTAACAATACTATCAGAAGAAATAAAAAATAATGAAATTTAAGATGACCGATTCTGAAATGAATCTTCATCAAGGGAAAATTTTGTAAAATTAAAATAAAAGTATTTTAAAATTGACTTACAAATGACGTATAGGTGCCGCTGGTATTAATTAATAATTTCATTAATTGCTGGAATCGTTAATTCTGGACATATTCTTGTGATCTCAAGCATGAACTATGCCAATCCTGTGACATAAAACTGGAAGATACATTATTATTTTTGTTATAAAATCTACCAGTTGAGGCGGGTTTTTGGTGGATACACACTAAACAACGATATGTTTCTTTGCCTCTCCTAACGGAACACAACCTGGCACCCGACATTACAATAAACAATCCTCTAATTCCGGAAACTTTCTGCTTCCCTTCATTCTGCCCAACATATCTATCATTTTCCTACCCATTCCTGATTTTCCTAACTTTCTCCCATCTATCATAGTCTTCAACACTCTATCGCCAATTAAAATATTCTGCACCCACTTTTCCTACCACTTTTGGATTTCTCCTGGTGATTCCCTCTCCTTCCCCACCATGCACAGCTTTTCTTTTTTTTCCTTTCTGTCCAACTCACCATCTCCATCCTTCACACCAAAAACCTCCAAACTACGCCTATTATCCTGCTTCGATGACCATGTTTCCGCGCCGTACATAACTACTCTCCGTATCATTCCATAACAACTACTCCATATTGTGTGATCGCCTAAGATGACTCGTGGTAATGGGTGTTGGACAAAAAGTCTTTGCCCGAGAAATACCCGATGTCCAAAAATTATTTCAATTACAAATATCAGAGTGCTCAACTATGGTTAATTTGAGAACAAGAATTGCGTGGAGGAAGAAAAATCCGGGAGAGTTTTGCGGCGCTTATCGAAAATATTCATCTATAACAACAAATAATATTGTAAAAATGTTTACCCTACTTTTTCGTTCCTTACTCTTTTCGGAAGTAATCTAAAAAAATCTTACTCTCCAATGACAACTGTAACTGTGAAATGAAATATTAAGAGCGTGGCTCCTCCTCTCAGCATCTCTTTCGGGGGTATGGGTTAGATGCCCTGTCAATGACAATGGAAATGCCACAGAGTCACAAGTGTTGAGCGTTTGCCCACTCTCATACGTTCAAATGCTTGTAAAGCACAAGCATGCCTTTTTCTTTGAATTTCCTGCAAAAATCTTGCCACAAACAAATCTAATATTCTACTCAGAAGTAACGGGAATTTCCCTTCAAGTCCTTTCTACAAACGACGAGCTTCTTTCCAAAATTCTAAACACATTCCCGGATCACACAAATGAATGAATGCATAGATTATTTTTTCAACCCTCTTGGCTGATGTCCTGACGTCTCCTTGTCACATGCTCTTGTAGGGGCTTGCGGGGTATTGTGTGCATGTAAAGATTATCACTGATGGTGACACTGGATCTATTAAACTCTCATAATATTCCTTCTAGTTGTTCGATCACCCATGAAGGGCACAGTTGGTGTTGCCAGGGAATGTGGAGCGGGAACTGAAAAGTCCTCCGTGGGAGCAAAGCAGGGGTTGGTGGTAGGTTGAGAGAATAATGCACCATCACCCTTCAGACCACACTCCCTCCCTCGCCATTATTTGGATAAAAAATGTAAGTTGACATCTCTGTCCAGTAATGTTAGCACCGTAGAGTTTTAAAGAATCAACGAATAAGGGTTACATTTGTATGCGTCACATCTCCAGACTCGAAAGATCCCGGACTTTATTTTAAACAATTGAGACAAACGAAATCGCCAAAATCCAGAAGTCATAAATAAAAGAGACCATAATCGTATCTACAACAAAATTTACCGTCGGTCTGAAAATCGAAATGAAAAATGCATGAATGACGTATTTCTACTCACAGGGTGAATCAACGATGAAATTGAGGTGATCCACAAACAAATTTAATGGAATTAAAAAGAGAAGTTTCAGGCGTGATAAGGTGGAATATCATGATTAATTAAAATTGGCAATTTTCCACAAAATAATAACATAATAATTGTGGAAATTGACAATTTTAATTAATGTAATGAAATTTACTGAAGTCTTGGAAATGACAAATGTTAAGCAAATATGTGAAATAATTATTTAAATCATACAACGTTCATTCAAAAACCATGCCTTTAAAATTCATATTCATTTCCTTCAATTAGCAATGCATTGAATATCTATCCATATCTGAATGTTTTACAGGTACACCTTAGCTACGTTTCACTATTTGCACCGCCACAATACCTCACTGATGGTTAAGATTACAGGTCCTATTTCAGATGTACAGATTAAGATTAAGGTTAAGGTTACAGGTCCTATTTCATTAAAAAATTGATGAAATTTGACTCTAAATATCAACTTTACGATGTAAAAAGAATGAATAATGACAAAATCGCTCTGTAAAACAATTTTTTTTCTAAAAATAAAAAAAAATTGTTTTTGTTAGCAAAATTAACATTCGTATTCAAAATGCTTTTGAGATGATTTTGAACATTATTATTTTTTTTTAAATACCTAAAAATTTAAAACAAGTTCGATTCCCGTCAAAGTCGAAACAGAAACTCCTGGATACATTGAGAAGGTAATTAATCAATTGGTAATTGAATCCGTGGGATCAAGTGAGAAAAACACTAAATAACTATTTACACCCTTATGTTCCGAGACCGGGATATCGCATTTCTTTTCCGGTGTGGACGTCACCGGAACCCACCGCCTTGGTCCTTTCTGGCTGCTCCAATGCGCTCACTGTGTCTGTGCGTATCCGTACCTTGTCCCCCCCTTCTCCCCACGTTCCCTCCGCCGCCCCTTGCTTTCAAGCTTTCGCAGCTCCGCGCCTTGCATCGTGGCGTCGTGTCGTCCCGAGGGCGGCCTCTCAAGTTACACGCCCGCGACTACCCCCCTCCCTCAGCCCCACCCCCCCGCGGTGCGAAGCGCGAGGAAGAAGAGTGCAGGGAACGGGTGGGGGGGGGGAGAGGCGAAATGTGCCCCCTTGGTCTCTGTGCTTGTGCGCGTGACCACCCACGAAGCCAAGGACTCAGACACTCTCCCGTCTCCTATCGCCCCTCATGCCTACTGCACCCCGGCGGCGGGTGGTGAGTGGGAGAGTGGGGAGCTGCCCAGATGTCAGCGCCGGGACAGTGGAAGGGGGAATGAGGGACGCCGACATTTCTCCTCTCTCTGATGATTTAAAATAAAAACAAAGTTAATTTCTCTGAAACTGAAAACTCGATTCCCACAATCGAATGTCTACTTTTGGCAAACGCTTGCGATTTATTCTCAGACCACGACCCGTGTCGCCTCTCTGCCGTGCATTTATGATTGCCATAAATATCATTGGCATGTTATCCTAACCAAAATTTAAATATGTCAACTGTAAAATAAACAATAATTACACGCAAATTATAGACTCGGGTCCATTAAGGAACCTCCATCTTTGATAGCTTCCAGATATTTAACCCCATAAGGCCACATTAGCGGGCTTGCTTTTTCCCAATTCCCTACACTTAGTTGCAAAAACTTATAAAAGCTTCTAAAGAGTACCGATTGAAATTTAAACCTTTGCGGTGTGGGTTAAGGCTTCGGGAATACTGTGGAATTCACGTTTCTACTAGCTCGTAACCATTTAGTTACCTAATGTTCATTTTGGAAAATGCATGCCAGTTGTAGAATCATGCTCTGCAACATACTGACCTAACTTACAGGTTACCATGCAGACGGAAACTGAATAGTGATCAGGAGATGACTGCAGTGATGAGGCACCTTTAAAAAACCAGGTCGGTTTTCCCTGCTGCACACCAGATGCACTTCCGCTCGTGGTTCCGCCCTATACCCGAGGTCTCACGTCCATTCGAAACGCGAATTCCAGCCACAAGTGAAAATAACATTATTTGAATGTTCAAAGTGGAAACGTTCGACTTATTCCAAATGGTACTGTGGAGTTATTCTGAAAACACTAGATAATCCATCATCTTCAAGTGTACCACACACACACACGATACAAAACATTTCATCATTTGAGGATTCCACCTCGCGGGAATCATTTACTCGCCAAATATATAAGGAATAGTAACATAATTATGATACAGGTATTAATGTTTATTATTAGGACACATTTATCCTCATCTGATGATTTGTGCTGTAGCAATAACTGTACACCTTTGATAAATATGCCACGATAAATTATTGACAGGTAACAGTTTAAGCAGTCACGCATGATGTGATCTGTTATTTAGTCAGATAAGTATTTATTGTCGGCCTAATCAAAAAATTCAAAATATGGAATTAGAATCCAAGCACAGAAAATACCAAATTATTCAATGAATATATATGTTTGGGATTACTTCAAGTATTATTAAATATTTTAGAGTTACTATTTGGAATGCACAATGAGAATTTCACATATTTTTATCCTAGGCATTCATAAAGGTCTATGGGATGTTAAATGGCAACTTTTTTTTAAGTATCTAAAGAATATATCGTACGAGGGGACGTGGTAGTCCAGGTATAGAGCATTGGACGGCTGCCCGGAGGGCCCGGGTTCAATTCCCGGGCTTGCCTCGAGGCACCCTCAGTTTCATCCGAATTGTGTGATTTTTTGGATACCAGATCTTCCTGGGAAACCATAGTCGGCACAGGGAAAGGAACTGTCCCCCATACCCTGAAGTGTGATTTTCACACGCCGTCGGGCTTAGTAATGGGTGAACTCTACTATTACCTACCAAAACGACCTCCATGTTGATAACTATGTTGATGTTCTGTAAAATACTATATTTTCACGTGAACACCTTCAATGAAGGGGAAAAGGGCCCTACTAAGCCATCCTAGGCCAACTAAGCCAAATTCGGCCTATCATGGGTTCCGTCACTCCGGCTTGAATTGAAGATGACATATTTTCGAAATGCTAATTCGCGTCTACTACGCAACGCATCCAATCGCAAAAGTTAATGCTTTTGGAGTGGAGTGAAAACGAATTGGGCATATCCCATTCCGAAGCTAAAATGTTGTTCATTAATTACGTGGTCAGGCATCTAAAAAGAGCAACCGTTTAACCTTCGCGTCGAAAATTGCATTCATTCTTGAAAGACGTCCAAGGGATTTGGTTGCATTGCAAATTAAACTCGACGCCTCTCATCTTTCCCCCCACTCCCAACCACCCCTCCCCCGCCTCCATATAGCATAAGATGAAGAGGTCCCTTCGGATAACACCTCCCTTGAACTCGGAACGAATGGCGCGATCAATCTCACCCCGCGGAGATTCTGGAATTGACCCCTAGTCGGGTCATTCATGGAGTTGCAGAGGGGAAAAGACTTGAACTCGTGAACCTCCGGGAAAAAGTAGTCGAACCTCGCGATGCGCTCGTCTGCAAGAGCACTTTGAGACGAACCCAATGCACATCCATCAAATTTGACGTCCGACACCTCTGCCAGCCGCCTCTTACACGCCACCGAGGGCTGTGCATTTCCTCCTACCCCACCCGCCTCCCTTCATCTTCCACCCGCTCTCTCCCCCTCCCCTGTCTCAAGGCCTCCCGACTGTGAGATTCGTTTTACTCGCTATACCGACACATCGTTATATTCAGAGCATTTGCTACGGGAATAATCGAATAAATCACTACAGAAGGGGGCACTTCTGTTAAATGGTAGACACTCTTCTACCCAATCAACCTCCAACCGAACGAATATTATCGATCTCGGTTCCTCCAGATCAGTACCATTAGGTTTCCTATTGGCTAAGGTAGGATATCATGGGCACAGAAAAACCACGGCTTCAGTTCTCGTCATACAGTTTGACAATTTACACTACATCCTCGTTTAATAATATTTCTCCATCGGTCTTCTATATTCCATCGACATTTCTCTTTTTCACTGTTCTTCCTTTTCTAATTCTCCTTATGATCTTTTCTCTTACCCTACTATGTCGAGTATTTCTTCGTTTTTTTTCCTCAATTTTACTTTTCCATTCTTCTCCACACCCACGTTTCAAAAGACTTTCATAAAGCTTATCCACTTCTCTAAACGATCAAGTTTCTGATCTTTATTCAAAACGACGCTTCATTGCAGTTTTCACTGATCATTTATCTAGACCGATGTCGAGGACTTTCTGACGCAATTCTTCCTCGTATGCCTTACATATGAGTTTTCACTGACATTTTTTTTGTCCCTCATCATGAATCCATATTTTGTGGAACTCTTACTTTGTTTATTACATTCTTTTTCTGGCTCAACTCTATTTTTTATTTCAAAGCAATACTTTTCCACGAGAGAGCAGCTTTGTCATTCACGCTGTCTTAACGTAAACGACTTCCTCTGCGACGTATTTTTAATTTTGAAAAATTTACACTTTCTCATGAATCTCCAGACGCCAACACCAATGAAGCAATTTTGAGATATAAAATTAAAACGAATTGTTTACGAAAACACACATTAATATTGAAAACGAAAATTCAATTATTCCATTATTCAGCTTAACATCGAAATACGCTCAGTTACATTAAATTTGGAGCGATCATAATGAACACTCTTTGAGTTTTAAAACTCTTCTCGTGTATCATTGGGAAAAAACTGTTGATATTTCGTGACTTTGGATTAATTCAATCATTACTTTCACAAATCAAAAACTTTATTTTCTCCATTTCATAGTGTTAACGGGAGGAGCGATAGAAAGTGAGTGTCAGTTTTAGTTAGAAAATTTCACCCAGTTTCCTGATGAAAACGAAGAGATAATTTCACTGTTGATAGTATGGACAACAGAAATAAGTTTTCTGTCCGCCTTTTGGAACATAGTGTAACTTGTAAGGGACTCCCTATATTTTCTAATATTTCTGTAGCGTATGGCTTTGAAACGCCAATTAAACGCAGAGGCGATTGCGTTTTTAAAAATGTAAACCATACACGGAAAACATGGGAAATATTTGACTTTTGTTGCATATTAATGTCCTAATACATATTAATATTGCATAATAATGTCCTTAATTGCTTGTTTCATAATAAAAATGCCACATGTTTGTTAAACAACTAAGAAGGCCCACCATTTCCAATTACAATTGATCAATCTGGACCCCAAAATCATCAAGTAACATGACCAACACGCTCTGACATTCAAAAGTTCTAGTGGTTAATAATAACTACTTATAAATACTACGAGGGAAAAATGATGAACTTCCACCAATTTTCCGCATATTAAAATGCAATTCCTGAGAGGGTGAAAGTCCAAGCTTGAAAATACTAATGCCTAAGTACTTTAACCATGGGATAGACTCGAAAAGATTCATTATTTCCTGAATAGAATGAATATATTTTAGACCAATAGCTTGTTGACGACACGTATTCGACCGAAAATGTTCTAGTATATGATTTTAGAAGGACTCCCATGTGATAGAGTGAATGCTGCCATTTATGTTCCGGTGAAAACCTATATCCCACGGGATATGCAAAAAATTAAGTCGTGGGATAAGATAATTAGCCTGAAACATTCTGGATCGTGACGAAATAAAATCAGCTGAAAAGAACAATTCTGATATAAAATTAAATTATTTTACTAAAAAAAGGCAAAAGGAAAATAGGGGGTAATCGCCACTTCGAGGTAACAACCATTCCTGGTAGTGATAGTTGAATTCTACTCCAATAAGACTCCATATCCATTCCAACTCGTATTTTTTTTCATTTGGTATTCGAAGTATCTATATTAAAAACTCTTCAGGTTATGAAGAAGACTGAATGAATGAAACCCGGAAGACAAAAATTAAAAAAAATGTGGACAAAAATGCATAGTGGTTCATTCCAAACGCTGAAAAATCGAGATAAGGTGCAATTCATTCAAAAAACTAATGGCACCGTTTAAATGCACACTTTCACCGATTTTTAAGCTGCACTGTGGGCGATGGGAAAATGGAAAACTGGGATTTAAAAAATAAGCAAGGAAAATTAAACGGTTCTATTTAAGGAATTAGATAATCGTCAGCATAACTTGTGCGTGAAACGATTAAATCGGACCTAGATGGTTTTGCTTCTTGATGCCACGCCGTGTATTAGCCTAGGAATTTTCCGTCGAAGTTTTGCCAGGACAAACAAGCCATTACTTGCGGTCGGGAAAACCAATGAGATTTCATCTGCTGCGTCAAAAAATCACGCGGGTACCTTTTTATAGACACTTGGGTCATTGGAGCAAAGCGGTCTCATCGCCTGAAGGTTTCCCAGCGGTAATCAACACGAGCCATTAGCCGACGAAATGAAAAGACGGCTTGAATAAAATAAGATAAATAAATACTGCCCTCTCGGTTGGGGGAGCAAAATCGATGCGTGCGGGGGCGGGCCTAAGAGAGACTGCCAATGCTGCTATGATACCTGGATCGCATCGCCATTTCAGTCGAAACTGGAAGTTTAGATTAAATAATTAGTTTTATTAATAAAATGTATGTCTCCTGGTTTTCATTTTAGTTAACATTCTACGTGGTTTAACTTTTTGCAGCCAAATGTATGCGTTGGAAAAACATCTTGTTTCGATTTTCTTCCCCTTATAATACTTATCATACGTTGAAAAATACGGTACATAAAATTAGGTACACTTGTTAGCTTTATATGGAATATTTAAGTAATCTAACTAGAAGGAAGAAGGAAGTGAACAATCCCACGAGGCATTTCATCAAGTGAAGTGTGAAATTAAACAAATCCAAGTTCGCATTTGGCCATCATGCATGGTCCAACATACGTTGCTGACTTTCTTCGGATTATGAAAATTCCTTTATCAGTCGCCAGCCACACTCTATACTACCGGAACATTTTCTATGATTGGCGTTACGAATTCCAATGCTGCTTCGAGATTAGTCATTGCTTCCTTCTCCGAGTGGAATGAAAGGTGTCCGCAACCGACTGTCAATTGACGGCCAATGATGATGAGTACAACACTGGGATGAAACGTAATATTAGATGACAAAAAGTAATAACATCCATAGCATAGCTCTTAAAAGATTTGTCGCTGAAAACGTGGCACACTTCGCATGCAGACGGAAAGTGAACTGAAAACGGTGAAAAAAAGGAATCACCTCATCACGCAAAGCGGGTCGGATGAAATTTACGCCTTGCCCTCCCTACACTTCCTACACTTTCTTTTAACACTTCCGTGAGGCGTCGTTGGAGGCGGGGAGGGCGTCCGCATTGAGCGCCGGCGCACGTGCTGCCCACCCGCCGGGGAAAGCACGAACGCACGCACGCGCGTGGGCGTCGGCGACACGGCCACTCGGAATAGAACTCTTCTCTTCGCCAGTGAGGGGGGTGGGTTTGGGGAGGGGGAAGGAAAGAGCGAGGCGGAGGGAAAAAACGGGAGGCAAAGGAGGGAAAGAAAGAGATTTGAAAGGGGTGGATGAACGCACCCCCTCCTCTTCCTTCCAACAATTGGAAACATGCCAAATATCCTATCGCCATTGCTAGAGATAGGACACCGACGCTGATGACATCATTTAGTAACAATGTTGGGGAATCGCATAAGAGATTGCATTAAATGATTGAAAATGTAGGGCTTCGCTGAGAGACAGTGAGACCGCTCTGATAAAATGAGAGATGAATAATGGCATTTTATCGTGAACCGTCCAGTTCGATTGACTAACAATAAATAATTTAGACAGAAGGGTAAAAGTCTCTAAGAATTACAGCATCAGCCGATAAAAATTACAGCAAATATGACTACTTTTTATGGAGCTAAATATTCGATAAGTTCAGTTTATACGAAGCTCTTTAATATGAACTGTATAACCTTCTTCATTCGAAGAGTTGGTATTTTGAAAGTGAAATTTATTATTTACTAAAGACATTCATGCTTGACTCAGCCCTATTTTTGCAGCGATTTTCATACTACGATGAATGAATGATTTTCATTCAGGAAGTTCTCTCGGGTTTCCCACCGGGTCAGCGTGGTGTGCACCGACGTTTCGACGGCTAACTCTGCCATCGTCTTCAGGGTGAAGTGCAGAGCAATGAATTCGCCAGGTATTTATACCCTGTCGTAGGGTCAGGTGTCCTCTGATTGGTCAGATGTGTTCCCAAGTGCCGAGCCGCCCCGGTGACGTCTCGTACTTTCAATTTTTCTCAGCACAGGTCTCCACGTGCTGCTGATCTGGAAGCCAGTGTCCCTGTTGAAGGTATTCTGTCCTTCCAGTCGGATTTCCACGGCTTCCTTCGCCACTCGGTCCCAGTAGCCGTTCGTGTGACAAAGTCTTTTGGTGCTCTCCCAGTCAATCCGATGACCATGCGTGATGCTGTGTTCGGCGACTGCAGACTTCTCAGGGTAATGGAGTCTGATGCATCGCTCATGCTCCGTTAGTCGCTTTTCAATTGTGCGGCCAGTCTCCCCGATGTATACCTGGCCGCACTCACACGGGATCCGGTATACCCCCGGCGCCTTCAAACCCCGTTCGTCTTTTGCCGTGCCAAGGAAGTTCTTCAATTTTCCTTGTGGCTTGTGGATGGTTTCCACTTTATGTTTCCTTAGTATCCTGGAGATCTTATGGGATACCGTGGAAACAAAGGGGATGCTGACTCTGGCAACGGGTTTTTCTCTTTCCTCTCTCTGACGGTCGTTTCTGGTGAAGGCCCTTTTAAGGGCCAAATTGACCTCCCGGCTTGTGTATCCATTCTGAAGAAAAGTATTTTTCAGGTGATGAACTTCTGCCTCCAAGCCTTCCTGGTCTGACACGCATTTTGCCCGGTGGATGAGCGTTGACATAACCCCTCGTTTTTGGGCAGGGTGATGGTGGCTTTTCCCGTTCAAATAGAGATTGGTGTGGGTAGGCTTCCTATACACCTTGTGGCCTAAGCTCCCGTCCGCTTTCCTTTCAATTAGGATATCCAGGAAGGGCAGCCGACCGTTGCTCTCAATCTCCATGGTGAACTGGATGCTGGGATGAATGCTATTCATGTGGCCAAGGAAGTTGGTGATGGTGTCCGGTCCGTGCGGCCATATGATGAAGGTATCGTCCACATACCTGAAGAAATGCCTCGGTTTTAGTGGGGCCGTTCTAAGTGCCCTCTCCTCGAACTCCTCCATGTAGAAATTGGCAATCGCCGGAGACAATGGAGAGCCCATGGGGACGCCTTCCACTTGCTCGTAAAACTTCTTTTGGTATTGAAAATACGTCGAGGTCAGCACGTGGCGGAAGAGATCCACGATTTTGCTGTCAAACTTCTCTTCCAGCAGCAGTATGGTGTCCTTCACCGGAATCTTAGTAAATAAGGACACAACGTCGAAACTTACAAGAATATACGGTCTACCCAAGATCCATAAGGAGGGTACTCCCATAAGACCCATTGTGAGTGCCATTGTGGCTCCAACATACCATCTGGCGAGGTACCTGACGGGTGTCCTTGCACCTTACGTGGGGTCGTGTGAGCACCACATCAAAAACTCCGCAGAGTTCGTCCAGACGCTACGGACCATTAAGCTGGATCAACATGACATTCTTGTAAGTTTCGACGTTGTGTCCTTATTTACTAAGATTCCGGTGAAGGACACCATACTGCTGCTGGAAGAGAAGTTTGACAGCAAAATCGTGGATCTCTTCCGCCACGTGCTGACCTCGACGTATTTTCAATACCAAAAGAAGTTTTACGAGCAAGTGGAAGGCGTCCCCATGGGCTCTCCATTGTCTCCGGCGATTGCCAATTTCTACATGGAGGAGTTCGAGGAGAGGGCACTTAGAACGGCCCCACTAAAACCGAGGCATTTCTTCAGGTATGTGGACGATACCTTCATCATATGGCCGCACGGACCGGACACCATCACCAACTTCCTTGGCCACATGAATAGCATTCATCCCAGCATCCAGTTCACCATGGAGATTGAGAGCAACGGTCGGCTGCCCTTCCTGGATATCCTAATTGAAAGGAAAGCGGACGGGAGCTTAGGCCACAAGGTGTATAGGAAGCCTACCCACACCAATCTCTATTTGAACGGGAAAAGCCACCATCACCCTGCCCAAAAACGAGGGGTTATGTCAACGCTCATCCACCGGGCAAAATGCGTGTCAGACCAGGAAGGCTTGGAGGCAGAAGTTCATCACCTGAAAAATACTTTTCTTCAGAATGGATACACAAGCCGGGAGGTCAATTTGGCCCTTAAAAGGGCCTTCACCAGAAACGACCGTCAGAGAGAGGAAAGAGAAAAACCCGTTGCCAGAGTCAGCATCCCCTTTGTTTCCACGGTATCCCATAAGATCTCCAGGATACTAAGGAAACATAAAGTGGAAACCATCCACAAGCCACAAGGAAAATTGAAGAACTTCCTTGGCACGGCAAAAGACGAACGGGGTTTGAAGGCGCCGGGGGTATACCGGATCCCGTGTGAGTGCGGCCAGGTATACATCGGGGAGACTGGCCGCACAATTGAAAAGCGACTAACGGAGCATGAGCGATGCATCAGACTCCATTACCCTGAGAAGTCTGCAGTCGCCGAACACAGCATCACGCATGGTCATCGGATTGACTGGGAGAGCACCAAAAGACTTTGTCACACGAACGGCTACTGGGACCGAGTGGCGAAGGAAGCCGTGGAAATCCGACTGGAAGGACAGAATACCTTCAACAGGGACACTGGCTTCCAGATCAGCAGCACGTGGAGACCTGTGCTGAGAAAAATTGAAAGTACGAGACGTCACCGGGGCGGCTCGGCACTTGGGAACACATCTGACCAATCAGAGGACACCTGACCCTACGACAGGGTATAAATACCTGGCGAATTCATTGCTCTGCACTTCACCCTGAAGACGATGGCAGAGTTAGCCGTCGAAACGTCGGTGCACACCACGCTGACCCGGTGGGAAACCCGAGAGAACTTCCTGAATACAATACGCCGGGAAAAACTGAGATCCTTCGAATGATTTTCATTTTTCCACCAGTACATTGGTACATTGGTAATGATTTTCGTATCAAACAAAATTAAAATTACATGAAAAGTCAGAGTATAATGTAATATCGACGACCCCTCCCGGAAATCTTTGGCACTTCCCCGAAGAGACATGGTGATGCCGCAAAAGATGATTTTGTTTGCAAAGTGATTATTATACGCGTATTTCTAACATTTTCACCTGCGTATAAGCAGCTATATAAATTTAGACTTTGCTAAAGTTTCCTTTTGTTTACAAAGGAGTATCCTCTGAGGAAGACATTTCCTTTACGTATATAGGGTCACGATAATAGATATAGGTGGGCACTTGCATGTACATAAAATTAAATTTCTTTCCAAATCCCGCAAGAACAATTTCCCGACCGCCTGAACAAACGAAAGGATGTTCCATGGCCCCCTCGCTCCCCGGATTTGAGCCTATCTGATTTTTTTCCTTTGGGGATATCTCAAAGTTGAGGTTTACAACGTTCGAACAAGGGCTTTGGAAGCTCTTAAGGGGAGGCAAATACAGATATCATCACTGGAATAACTGCTGAGAAGAGTTTCGAGAACTTTTTCGAACGACACAACACGTGAATCGCTCACCAAAATTTTCACATGGATGAAATATTTTTCAAAACCTAACGAAAATAAAATGGCATTAAATGTAATTTTCAGAAATAAAAAGTTTTTTTTAATTATTATGTTTGGTTTTTTTATAATTAACCTGTAAAATCAGGGAGTTCATTCTGACTCAACTTGTATGTTTCTGTCCCATTTTTCTATTCCTATAGCCGCGTGATTACGTACATATTAGAGTGTGTACATAATGTGCACATACTATGAGTATGTAATGTAGAGTATACATACATACAAATAAATCTTTTATATGTGTTTGTATCCCTTTTCCCTCTACCTATACCCGAATGTGAATGCGTGTATATTCGTATACATACATATTTATATATCAAATATTATTTTTAAGAGAAACCACAAGTGCTTTATAAATTGTCTATCAAATACAGACAAGTTACTTACCAACTATCACGTTGATACCATCGGGATTACTCTAGTTTCATTCATAGAATCCGAGATGAGGCACTTACCTACAAATAAAATAATGATAAAATTAGTATATTAGAATATGCAAATTATGACAAGGAAAAAGCAACATACTGAACTGCAATTGCTGACTGACAAAGTTACATATTGTAAAAATACGCCAAAATTAAACTTTTAAAGAATGGAAAATAATTTAAATCATTCAAAAGAGTATGACTAATGTTAATTTTTTGTGAATTTCCCAGGTGTTGACGTAGTTTAATTTTTAATTCATATAATAAAAAATGCACCCTGGGTAACGCTTTTACTCGTAATAGGATTCCATACACCCAAAAGTGATTCATTGATGTAACCTGAGGCCACTGTTACCAGGAAATTACCCTGGAATGCACCATATACCTGGGATCAGACTGAAAAATATTTATTTTGTATCATTTAGATGGTTAAATGTAGGACAGCACGAGTCAATCAAAATGATGATAGCAACATAAAAAGAGTCACTATAATGCTTCTGAACTTGGACACTAAATCGTTTCAACTTAATTAATTTGTTTATTAATTTTCTGCGAGAAATTCTTGGTGGCAACAACATAGAGTATTGGACACTTCATCCAAATCGCTTTCGCATCATCCCCATTCCCTTTCCCATCCCGAATCCAGGAAATAGGCGTTGATCCCTAAATGTTATCGTCACGTCCGTAAATTTGCAAATCGAGATCGGGACGCTCCGAGAAGTCGAGAGACGGCTTTCTCCCTTCCTCCCCTCCCCCCTCTCGAGCGTATCTTCAAGACGCCCACGCCGGCAGACGCGAGCCTCCCCCACCCCCATCCTCGCCCTCCGCAGCCGGTCCGCCGCCCTCTTCTCCCGCTCCGCCGCCGCGTCCTCCCCCCACCCATGCGGTTTGCCAGTCTGGACCCCGGCGGCATCCCCCACCCCGCCCTGTACGCTCCAATTCACCCACTCTTCCCCTTACCACCCGCCCTCCCGAGGACCTCCCGGCGTCACCGACTCCTTCCCGTCGCAAGAGAACCCCTCCTCCCACCCGCACTAGTCCCCTCAACTCCCCCAATCCTCCCTCCCTTCACTCCTGCGCTGTTAGCGCTTTTAACTCGTGTTCCGGGAGGTGGCGACAGCATACGGACGCTGCGTTTTTCTTTTTTATCCAGCACAGAACAGAAACGTGCGCACGGGGACGCAGTAAACACGTTGACCGAAAAACCTCGGTGGGGGAGGGGCGTGGGAAGAAGCCAGCAGGGGATGGGGGCAAGGATATATTGGAAACGGAAGAGTAGGGCAAAGATGGTCTTGAGATGAAATTATGTCGGAGGTTGGCGATTCGGGCTTCGGAATGATGTGCCGGGGTCCGGCCGGGTGATTAGGGAGAACTTTGTCGGGATGCTGAAATTCACGAGGTCAAAGCACCGCACGAACCAACTATTTCGGTCAATCTTTGTATGCCAAAAGACAATTCATTCAATTAGTGCTTTGTTTCTTTTTTCTAATTGACACTCTAAACTTTACTCAGGCAATGTGATTTTTCGGGTAAATAGACCTTCCTGGGAAGCCACGGGAGGTACAGGGAAATGAAATGGCTCTCCTACCCTGATGTGTGGGGCTAAATAGCGTTACGACCCTGTGGGGAAGCCCGAGACTTATTCCCCGCCATTCTATTTGCCGGGAAAACCTGATCTCCTTCTAATGTTGTGAATTTCACGTGCTGTAGGGTTTAGTACGAGGTGAGGTCTGCCATCACCATCATCATGAAGCCAGACTTCGGGTAGATTACTATGGTATACACATTATTTAATTTCTCCACTTAAGCTTGGTAGCTTAAAATTAGAGTGTTCGGCTCTTTTCCGGAGGGCTACCACATTAGAATTGAGCCTTTGCACTACACTCTACCCTACACTGCTGTAATTTGTCTGTCATTGTCAAGTACCATCGGCAGAATACTGCTTTTTCGATCTGCGACCTGAGTAGTGGGAACCTCAAGTTGCATGACCGTGGTGTAATTAGTGCTTTCTCCTTCTTACTTTCCAGGTCTGCATGTCCTGTCTTAGTATGTTGACGGTCTCTGACACACGTGATTGACGTTCATTTTTATCCCTTCCTAATTGATTTACTGAAAAACTACAGTAGTGGGTAAAAGTAACACTCGTTTAGAACTAAGATTGGCGCTAACGTATATGTGTGGATGATATAATATAACGTATACATATATGGGTGTGCATTGGTGTGAGTTCTCCCTCTGACCTTGTTCGTCCTTTTCAGGGGTTTTTCCCCATCCCCTTACTTCAGACCTTACATGGTTCCTGCGACCCCTACCAAACACCTTTTGGTGGATCGAGGGGTATTTGTGTAGATATACACTACACACTTAAGTTATTAGTCCTAAGTTATTCGAGAAAAATACGCCCACTTATCCCACGGTTTTCTCCCTCTATTACTGTATTCCGTATCCATCCCATCGCCCATCAGCATATTCTGCATCCACCAGCACTGCCTTATGGTAACTCCTTCCAACAACCATATCTCTCATCCATTCCTGGAACTTTCGTTTGAAGATCGTTTGCTTTCCATTCCATACATTTTATTGTTGCCATTCTTCAGTACAACCATATCTCGAAACGCCCCAATCTACACTTATACTATTGTTTCAACGACCAAGTTTCCGAGTAATTCAAAACTACGCTATAAAGCTAAAGTTTTCACTAATGTCCTCTTTATATCTTTCATTCAAGTGCCAGTTAACAACTCCGACATATTAGTTCATGCAGCTTTACCTAATAAATTTCTTCTTTTAATTCCCCTCCTACTCCTACTTACTACGTACACAACAACAAATTTCTTCCTTAACAGTTGCACTTTATAATCTGCTCTAGCATATGCCCGCCGGGTTAATGTTTATCTTAGCCTTTTAATTTTTTGAAAATCTCATTACTTTAATTTTCTAAACATTAGAACTCATTTCATTGCTATCATACTGATTTTTTAGTGGGCTACATAATGAATGCACCCCTTTGGCTGACTGACTAACTAACGCTTGCACATCCGTACATCTACTTTGAAGGCTTCCCTCACCTTCTTTCACTCCAGTGTCCATTTTGTCACGTAACTCCATAACCATTTTCTCCGAAGATATATTGAAAAGCTTATTTCTCCCTGTCTCCGTCATCTTTTCATATCCTTGCCTTGTTCTATTCACTACATTTCCTTTGCTCTGTTAGTTTCTCTACTCAGTTTATTGTTCTGCTCCTAGTACTTTACGTGTAGGTATATACTTAATTTATATACATTTATGTATGTATATATATATATATATATATATATATATATATATATATATATATATATATATATATATCACTGTATGGTAAAGAACTTAGGCCGACAAGGTTAGACATAGAAAAGGAACATGACGTAGAAGAAGATAGGTTAGGTCCAGGCATACTCGACGAAGAAATAGAAAGGGCATTAAAGAAGATGAAAGCAAATAAGGCTGTGGGGGTGGACAATATTCCTGTAGAAATGTTGAAATGGTTAGGGAAAGGTGGGAAGAAGGCCATATATGGACTGATTCGTAGTATCTATGAGGAAGGAATCTGGCCGGAAGATTTTGTGAGATCGGTGTTAGTTCCTATTCCAAAAAAGGCAAAGGCTTCGTCATGTGAGGATTACAGAACAATAAGTTTGATATCCCACGCAGCTAAAGTTATTCTCAGGATCATCAACAAAAGGATAGAGAGTAAGGCAAATGATTACTTAGGGGATGATCAGTTTGGGTTCAGGAAAGGAAGAGATACGCGTGATGCCATTGCAGTAATGAGATCACTAGTCGAGAGAAATATAGAATACAATCAGGACGTTTTTGCCTGTTTTGTAGATTTCGAAAAAGCGTTTGATAGAGTGAATTGGGAAAAATTAATGCGTGTATTGCAGAAAATAGGAATGGATTGGAGGGACAGGAGACTGATCCGCAACCTGTACATGTCTCAGACTGCTCAGGTGCGAGTGGGGAACGGAGAGTCCGGATGGGCAGTGTTAGGAAGAGGTGTAAGGCAGGGTTGCCCATTGTCACCGGTACTGTTCAACGTATATGTAGAGGAAATGATTAAAGAGGCATGGGAAGAACTGGAGGTAGGAATGAAAGTCGGAGGGGAATTCGTAAAATCGGTTAGGTTTGCTGATGACCAAGCATTAGTTGCTCAGTCAGCCAAGGGGTTGCAAGCATTGTTGAGTGAATTGGAGGTCCAGTGCGATAAATATGGGATGAGAATCAATATTAATAAAACAAAGGTTATGCGATTTTCCAGAAAGAAAAAGGCTAAGCTAAATATTAAAATAGGCGGGGAAAAAATAGAGCAGGTAGAGCAGTTTACATATCTCGGAAGTGTTTTGGACCAATACGGTCAAAGTGGTAGGGACGTAAGGAGAAGAATTGCGCTAGGCAAGGAGGCTTTCTCAAGGAGGAGGGAGTTGATGACGGGGACGTTGAGTAGGGATGTTAAGACAAGACTCGTAAAAACTCTGATATGGAGCGTAGCTATGTACGGCGCGGAAACGTGGTCGCTGAAGCAGGAGGATAGACGTAGATTGGAGGCTTTTGAAATGTGGGTGTGGAGAAGAATGGAGAAGGTGAAATGGACCGAAAGGAAAACAAATGAGGAAGTACTAGAAATGGTGGGGGAGGAGAGGGGTCTGTTGAGAGAAATCCTATGGAGGCAGGAAAAATGGATGAAAGGCGTATTGAGCGGTAGTGGAATGTTGAAGAGGGTAATAGAGGGGAGAATGTTGGGCAAGCGAGGTAAGGGTAGGAACAGGATAGGGATGTTGGACGGGATGAAGGGAGGAAAGAAGTACACATAGATGAAGAGGGACCTGATATAGATTAGTTGCTAGGTGGGGAGTCACAAAATGTTTATTTGATAGTTGTGTCCATCCAAAAACCTACCTTAACCGGTAGATTACCTAATAATATATATATAATATATATATTTTTTAGATGTGCAAACCTGTGCATAATGTATGTCTTTCTGTCTATATGTCTATTTATGTGTATGCATGGCTATGGTCTACTTATGTGTAATCTTATGGCTAATATAATGTGTGTACGACGATGGGTTAAATGGAAGAAGGGACCATTTGGTTTCAATTTTGCCCAAAGAAAGACCTATATCTGTCTATCTACTTTCTCCTCTCTAATTCTGTGTTCACACACTTCCACGTCGCCTATCGCCCATCTTCCAAATATTATTTTCTTTAATCCATGCCTTCCTAACCGTTTTTCTCGTTACCTTTCCTATTTTTTTGTTTGACAATTTCTTTATTCCTTGTTTGACAATTTTCCATCTTTCTTTCGCGGATACCGTCCCCTTACTCACGCCCAGAATTTTATCAACTCCCTCCTGATACTTTTCGCCCCAGTCTTCCGGCTGGCCAATAAGAATGATTTTTAAACGCGATGGAATTTCTTATGAAATTGTTGAACTCGCTTTAGTGCTAATTAATATTCGCCATAAATATTTGCCAAAATTTTATAATTTTCTTAAGCCTAGAACAAATGAATTTCTTGAACAATTTAATGAAAATTCGGAAGCCTATAATGGCAAGTCCCAGAATATTTCAGGAACAATAAGGTAATTAATAATTAATAAAAAGTGATACAAATTTAAATTCTAAATGAATTAGTTTATTTTGAGAAGAGGCACATACGATAATACAAAAAAATTATGTAATTTACCAAATTACGGAGAGAAATGTCTTTCACTGATCAATTACATAGAATTAAGGAGGTTTTCATGTAATTTTAACCGTTCATAGGACGATTTTCCGTTAATAGAATGGTAGACCCATTGCATGATGCTCTCCTAAAGTTATTACAGGGAAAATTAAGATTACTGTTACAATAAAAATGACACACATCACTCCAAGTGAATATTCTATCACCGATGGAAATTTAAAGTTTATAGCATGTGAGATAGACAGCCGTCGCTCCTGGATCAGAAATTTTAATTTTTCCTCATTTCAGCCTCATGCAACAGATCGCATAAATATGTTTTCATTGTAATACTCGCATCACGTCTGGTTCACAAAATGAATTACAGTAGTAGGAGGATGGAAATTTTTATTTTGAGTATTCATTGTCTGATTTAATATCACAAAAAACTTACGGAATATATCTGATGAAAAATGTAATGCACACGATAATACTAGTGGTCCGTGGACATGGCAAAGGTCCTTGCCTTGATGCTCGAATAACTGAAGTTAAGGAAACACTGAAATAAATCATATTATTTCTTCTTAAAAATTTTCTTTGTGATATTTTTATCGAAAAAAAGGAGGGGATAAAAAGGGTCCTTGGAATGGAACCAAGACGTTCAGTTTTGGATACCAGGACCATGACGCAAATTTTGGCCATGGCAACAGAACACTCACACAAATGTTGCATATAGGGGCACTAAAGACTCGAGGATATTCCACAAGGCCTCTATTTCCAAATAAACCATTACAGAGCGCCCAAAAATGACTAAAAAAAGTTTAATTACGTTAAGGTGCGAAATATTTCCGTCCTGCCTTGATGTAAGTGGCTCAGGGAACAGCATAAACGCTTGACTCAAGTGCCCACATCAAAGGAAATAGACCGCTTGAACCATCTCAAGCTTGAAAATGTTATACGATATTCGCAATCCGGCTCCGAGTCCAAGAGTTCTCTTAAAAATATCCTTGCGCTGGAACGAAGGTATTAGGGAAAATCCAAGCCCAAAATAACAGCGAGTTTTTTTTAAGATCCGGTAGTCCTGTAGGACGGAAAATGAGCAATCGAGAATAAAATTTGGAGCTCGATACAGAAATTAAATTTCCAGTCTCTTCTAAAGTTTACAGTGATTAAAATATTATAATTTCCAAGAACGATTTATTTTATGCAAATGCGTCAAAGACCTTTGTATTACTGAGTTGGAATCTGAAATAAAATATTGATCGTAGCACTTTTCCACTTGATAGAATTTATTTTACGACCGGGTTTCGATGTATTATCTATATTCTCTAGTATATTCGATGTAAATTCTATCAAGTGGAAAGTGCTACGATCAATCATTCATTATGCTCGACTTTCACCACATCACGCCTACCTGAAGCTACCCAATTTGGAATATGATACATTTCACACATTCTTCCGACGATAATATTAAATATAACTAATATAACTCAGTGTACCGGATGTTATGCGCTTGGTTGCAGAGTGATATTATAGTTTAATCCATTTTCTCCTATTTTTTTTGAAAGGCATTTATGGATGGACGCGGATTTCATCTATTCAAACGCTTCATTGCATTACATATTTTTTTCAATCTGGATGTAGAGTATTGGATATATCCAGGGCAAAAACGAAAACAAATGTTATTTACACGCATAGCGTAAGGGATCGAGCACTTTGTGAATGACGGAATAGGGTCACTAAAAGCGAGTACATTAATTCTTTTCCGTGAGACAATCCTGTGCCCCAGATAGCCTTAATCACCTTAAATTTATGTGCCGAGATAAGAAAGAAGGTGGTCCGAGCGATGTCCACATATATTCAAAGCGCTCTCCATCAGTTTGAAATAGGGGGTAGGAACACCCTGCAGGAGAGGGGGAGCAACGGTGAAGCAACGCGGAAGACTCGCAGCGTAAACACTTCCAGAACAATTAAGTCGGAATTTCCTAAAAAAAAAAGAAGAAGAGTGTTGGGCAGTCGATCATCGGGGCCCTCCGCGCACCTCTCTCCTTCAGAACAATAAATCGGAGCGAATTTGAGAAAAAGAGGAAATGCTCGGAGCGAGCTGGTGCGGGGCCAAGGAAAATGGTACTCGCTTCGGAGAGCTCCATCAACAGGGAGGGAGGGGACCGAGGATTCGGGAAGCGGAGCCGCGGAGGTGACAGGTGGACGGGGGGAGAGGAGATCTTTCGCGGCTCCTGAAGACGGGAAGGAAGGGGGGGGAGAGACGGCGGGAAAAAAATATGAGGCCGACATTGGGGACGACTCAGGGCACTGACACTCGCTCTAACTACCTTGGATCCCCTCAGAAACGGCCAGACTAAAGAGAAAAACTGTGGCGAGTAAATGCTTTAGGACAGTGAGAAAAACGGGGACTAGAAGGGATCCAGCCACTTGGAAGAGCAAGACGGACGAGGCCTCGAGTTCAACAACCCGTCCCTGATTCCGAGTACTTCAGCTGCAGCGGAACTAGAAGGGCTCCCATTTCATATAAGTATGAACAAAAATATTTTAACGATAATTTATCCAACATAGCAATTCGCAGATAATCACATACATTAACAGACCGCAACATACCAAGTAGCAAATAATTTTATGCTCAGGTAGTACAAATATGCTCGTATGTTCAGGTAGTATTAGTAGGTATTCACAATTAGTTTAGGGTGTCCGATGTTTTCAGGCTTAACACTGTGGAAATCTGTTATCACGGAAGTAAAAAATACCGAAATTAGTCGTTCCGAATAAATATTTAGTAGAAAGAAACATTTGTATTGTTTACTTAAATAGTTTAGCGTGTGTAAGCTACATACCTGTATATTTATTTAGAAGACATTTCCCATTCGTCGGATCCGCCCTTGAATGACCTTGATCGGCAATCATTCACTTTCAATACGAAACGATGAAATTAATAATGAATTAGTCACTTTTATTAACCCTTTAGCCGAATCTCAACCAGACTAGAATTTTAAAAATCTAATTACTAATGTAACTATGGTTTATATTTACTTTTAAGTTTAAGAAATATAGTAGACGCGATAAGCTCGGTGAATAAATTAAAATAAATGCAGGGTTCGTTCTGAAAGTAATGCAATTGGAATTCCCGCGCCGCTACTATTGGTCGAAGAGGAATCAAATCACTTGGAGTCGGTGGGTGGGGGGGATGCTAAGCTTTGCCGCAAAACCAGTCTCAGTGCTCTCCAAGCTGCGGAAGCAGCAGGACGTCAGTTATTGTAAATCGTTGCGCGCCGACCGTATCACGAAAAAATGGAATCGAGTATCGTGACGGGATTACTAAATTTTGTATGTAAACCTGTACTGGGTATTTTAAAAACCTCCATAAATCTATTTCCAGGCCTCTTACATTTATCTCGGGCAACACGGAACGACTGCACACTGCTTTGGCCGATTTGACTAACCGTACCAATTCAAACAAATAAACAGCCGTAATATTATATTTAAATGAACACCCGGTTTTTCCACGATAAAATACCGATCGTAATAAAACAAGAGAAACCCACTTATGAAACCAATAGAAAGTTTATATTGACATATTTCAATCCTTCTGCGAACACTTCATAGAGCAAATTCTTAATTTCCTTCAAGTCTATCATTAAACTAGTGTGTCATTAAATATATGATGTAATTATTTCCTGTTGAGTGTGATCTGATCAACGAAATAACTAAACATCAATGAGAAGCATACATGGAAAATTCGACTTATTAATTTATTTCAGATGAAATGTAAGTTTTCAACGACCAGATTCGATCATTAGGTCAATACGTATCTCGCTGGAGATGATGAAGTCTATGTTATTCTGACAGGGATGTCTATTTGTTGAAACGCGCTTTCAGTTTTAAAGAAGTAATTAACTAATGGAATTATGTGCTGATCATTAATGTTAAGGTGCGATGATTTACCAAACATCACCAGACACGACTGCTGTTCATTATAAGGTTCATTATAGTTAAAATTTCCGCAGTTTTGTTCCTCGATCGGCACCCGAGAACAACTTCGCAGTGGAGAGTCAACATTCTGAGGTCTGATACGCGGATGAAACCAAAATTTCACAATGATATGTATCTTGAATTCGGAATTCTAATGAACTTTAAAAATATTTTGATATTTTCTGCAGGCTCACTATTTCTTCTGGTATCTACCTTTTTAAGAATATATCATTTTAAAGGAAACGAATTTTAAATTTCTTTTGGAGAAGGGTGGAAAAGATGAAGTGGACTGAAAGGAAAACAAACGAGAAAGTCCTAGGCTAGGTGTGGGAGGAGAGAAGATTGTTGGGAGAAATCAAAAGGAGGCAGGAAAAATAGACTCAGAGCGTTTTGAGTAGACATGAGATGTTGACGACTGTGATAGAGGAAAGTTGTGAAAACGAGGAAAAGGGCAGGAATAGGATAGGCATGTTTGATGGAATGAAGGGAGGAAAGAAATACGCGGAATTAAAGATGAACTTACTGTAGTGGTCAATTTTAGGAGTGCTTTTGGTTAGAAGAAATGGTGTAGGCAGTATATTGTATATCCAAAACCTACTTTAACCGGTATAATACATTAAAAAATTAGTTTCCATACCTTTTTCAATATTAATTGTGTTATACTATCATCACTTTCATCTTGGGTTGTGCATCTGAAACTAAAATTTGGCGAAGACAAAAATTAACAGTTAAATGAAATACCTAGCGCGGTTTACGGAGACCGATATTCCGATGAGTTGAATGATCCATTACGTCATTTATATCGCTATTACACTGATTGTGAAGCACATGAATACGGTTTTCAAATGTGTAATTAAGGTTCATTATGTTGCAATTCAAAACACGATGTGAGAAGGAAACCGATAAAAAAATTTTGAAATTGATAATGGATGCAAACACTGCAATTACATTACGTAGATCGATATGCGCACGTTTTTAATGTTTAATAAGTAATAGTTCATTGCACTGCAGTATCACGTCATGGAAACGGAATACGAAATTGAGGATTGATGCTAGTGGGTGGGAACGCAAGAGTTGACACTACCGTTTGAACCCACCGCGACTTTTAGGTCACGCGGTTTAAGCTATTATCGAGAAAGCATTGGCCGCCAACAGAGAGCGATATACGTCAAACTTCCGTCTTCATTAGTAATATTGACAAATGCGCCCTGGGTAGAGGCGAGGGTGGTGTCGTATCTGATATCGAGGCAACAGAGAGACAGGAGAAGTGTGCGGACGCCTGTAAAAGCCCGCCCACCTTCCCCGTTACAATCGGGGCAATCTACGCACTCCCCCCCCCGTTCGAATTCGATCCCTTGAGATCGAGGTGAGAGAGATATGGTCTCTCCTCCAATCAAACGGGTTTCTCTTCACCGACTAACCTTTCTCTCAGTCGGTCCACCCACGAGCCCTCTCGTCACGGCTGTCCCGTTGACCCTTAGTGTGTCCTATACCCAGGAATAGAACAGCCAGGCAACACCATCCGTGGATCAGAATATTCGGTGACCTTCCAGCTTTTGATGCACCAGATACTGCTGTATCACGTGTACATACCACGTGTACCATGCCCTATTGTCTGCGCATACATTATTTTATTTCGAATGTGTCTTGTTAAAAGATACAGGGAAACTGACCCAGGGAAACTGATCGATATATAGAGAAGTTATGTCGGGGAAATGAAGCATAGTTACACTTTTTAAGTCCTAAATATCCATAACACTACGCCTAAAACTCTTAATAACCTGCATCACATAAAATCATTTTCCACATCCAAGTAAATGAATTAAAGTAAAAGTCACAGTAAAAGTAAAGCTTTCTTGAAATGATTTTGTAAATCAATGAAATTTGTGCGAAGCATTGATTATCCTTTGTTGAACACAATTTTTATCGTTGTCATTTGTTGAAAACAAAGAGAATGCCCAACCAAAGTTGTTAATATTTAGTCGATGGTTTCAGGCATTATTTTATGGAATCGGTTCATTCTTAAGCGGATAAAATAATACTTTGTAATTCCACAGATTTATTTCACAAACACACGACCCGGGTTTCGACGTACACCTTCACCTGAAGATGACGTTGTACGTCGAAACCCGGGTCGTGTGTTTGTGAAATAAATCTGTGGAATTACAAAGTATTATTTTATCCGCTTAAGATTGTTAATATTTACAAATGATGTTCATTAAATACGTAAGTTAAGATATGTAAGCACAATTTTCGATTCCTCGATAATCTATTAAATAAAGTGGTTGAGACGTTATGGAAGAGCGAATAAAATATTTTCCAAACCGTCAGGACTTTGCCAAACGCTTTGCAGTTGGTGTTTGAATTTTTTCTTAGAAATCTCCAAATTAAATCAGAAAGAAGCAACCGATGCAATTCCGAACTAGCTACACTACCTAGCCTAGCTATTCCTAGACAAGAATTAGATTATCATGAGTAATTAGCCTTCACTCAATGCTTGAATGTAATTCGATAATTATTCATGTATTCGCATGTCCATAAATATTTTAATAAATCTGGCAAAATTGTCGTATTGTATATAAATAAACCTTTGTAATTTGTACTTTGCTAAAGTATCTACCGTGACAAGGTACGATAGTTTTATGATGGGTCTAGGTACCAAGCGCCGTTGAAATTCTAAGCTCTGCCGAAAACCACGCTAAAGATCCGAATCACCTGTAATACAGGAAACCATTTTTAGTTCGTCATGCTTCATAACTCACTTCATTCCGTCCATAGTGCCTGATCATTTCCTCCCTCCACTTGGCCTACCCAACATCATTCCCTCAATTACTTTTCAACACCCCATCGCTTTCCAATGTGCCCTACATCCAATTTTTCTACCTTTCTCAAATTTATTTCACTAACCATAACTTCCCATACTATACATATCTACCACTTCATTTTTTTTAAATTTCCCTCCAATTTTAACTTTTCTTTCCTACATCCACACCTCCAATACACGCTTTACTCAACGACCTAGCTCCGGCACCGTCCAATACTTCATATAAAAGTTTTCAATAATCATTTCTTAAGACATGGAGGTGATAAACGAGTATGCAGAGCGCAGCGCGGGGGACCAAGGTTCGATTCCTAGGGACGCCTCTGAGCATCCTCATCAGTCTCATCCAAGCTATGTAATGTTTCGGACGAGATCTTCCCGGGAAACCATAGGTCGAAAGTCCCTGGCTCCCCAAATAACCCTGATAATGCGTGAATTTCACACACCGTTAGGCTCGAGATTGGATCCACCGTCACCTATTAAACCAGTATCTTCGTTAATTACTACGGTTTTTGGTTCATTACGTCTTTACTTGAAGTTCCACTATCTCCCACTTCCTTAATTTCGGTAAATACTTATTTTTATTTCTTAGTATTTTCTTTAAACAATTATATTCCTAAATGTTCATATTATTTTATCATTTTGGTCTAAAATAAATCCTAAATAAGTGTAGTGTTCTACCAGCTATAAAATACATTAGGCTATTTTGATGTTTAACATTGCGTGGAAAATTAACAAGTTCATTATCGTTCTGTAATATCCTTCCGATAACTTGAGGATCTCATTACCTGCGAATGATTTTTAGTGATTATCATTCAACACCTCTCACAAAGATTCTATAATTTTTAACGTCACATTCGTATTATAAGAACTTAATAGTACCATTAAGGATTTATCCAAATGAGCGTACCCGTGTTACTTTATATTGCTATGGTCTTCACTGAAAGACTGATAGCCATGGTACCTATATTCCTTACGGTACGTGGCTATTTTTCTCACAATCTATACTCCCCACCGCAACATCCCCTATCTCTAGCCAGTTATTGATACGCGCATCGTCCCCTCCTGAGTTCTTATTGTTTCCACCCCATTGGCCCACAGGGGCGAAAGACATTGCGGTCAAGCAGCGGAACGTTGCTTTTCTCCGGTCCGTCTCCCGGATAGTCCGCCCGTCGCCCTGAGCATTACTTCGGAGCCCTGACAGCGGAGACAACGATCCTAAATTTCCGACGCGATTGCTACCACCCCCTTTACCGCCGTGGAATCCGATCCCGTAACCTTTCAAAGGGAGAATCCGGGTGACACGAAGGCAAATCGTGGCGTGGTTGCTCGCGAAACGGATTTCAGTGCTGATGACCCAGGTTCCGGAGACTGAAGATTTGTTTTCTCAATTTTCTGTGTCCTAAATCCAAGAGGTAATGATCAAGGCAAAGTAAGGCAGTAAGATTGTCAAGTGGGATGTGAAAAGATGGGCTCTTTCGGCTTCACATCATTAGTGAGGAAAAGAAATGCTAACGCAGTGAGTTCCCGGACGACAAGGTACAATATCTTTGCTAACATAAACGCCAACGATTCCCCTCACATGTCAGGTGACAATTACCATCCAAATGACATTGGATTCTTTCCCGACTTTGAAATTGAATAACAATATGCTGTCACATACAGACACATCAGCACCAAATAAGTGAATATTCGAAGGAAAATGAAAGAGAACATATAGTCAATCAGCAAGGCAAAACCTTTAGTTTGGCCGGCTGAAATTATCCGGAGAAGCGTTTAATACGTGGTTTTTGTGACTAGTTCTGATAATATTTAATACACAGCTAATTAAATCCTTCCTTACCTTGATGGGGAAAGGATATGTCAAAATTAATACAACTAGTTGATTAGAAAGTAAGGACTTAATTAGCGCAAAATTCCTATTCCTATCCCAAACCTATACCCGTTCTGTTGGTGCAGGGGCTTGGGTACAGCATAGTGGACAATTGAATCAAGAATGGACCCATATTGTCTTCAGCGTGGAGGGACGGACGTCGAAGGGTAACGAGCGCAGAGGAAGAAAAGAAAAAAAAGGTGGCACTGCAAAAATAAACCACACAGGAGGTGCAGTGAACTCATTAGAACCGAGTGTAGTACTCTCTTGCAATATTGGTCTTGGCGCGACAGGACGTTTGGCCCGAGACGGTAGAACTCGAAGAAACGGAAGGGTAAAAACTGGAATCGGTCGAAAAAAACGTTTCCCCTGCCTCCCTTCCACCCCCAAGTTGTAACTTGTTCCGCGATTCCTATAAATATAATCGCGTGAAGGTCACCGAGATGGTCGGCCTTCGGGGCTGGGCGAAGATCTATTCCGGGTGAAATCCTTACGGGAACGGACGCATTCGCGGCTCACGCAGAGTTCCAAAGCAAATTTGGACTCGTTCATCCCCACATCCACGCTGTCAAGCAACGACACTTCTTGCCCCCCGTCCAAAATTTAATGAGAAGATATTTCAGGAGTAATGCCTCGTAATACCCGAAGGAGGCCTCGAAAGTGACGAGCCAGACAAAATTAATAGGTACGGGGACACTGAAATATCGACCATGCAAATTGGGGAGGGAAAAAGAAGAATGGGGATGGAGAATAATTGGAAGAATTGAATCGGGAATGGAAAATTTTACCGCATATTCTATAACTTTTTCTTTCCTTAACTTTCCACGTTGACGTTTTTCAATTAAACCACTTTGCTTTTCCACATAATATTTTTATTCTCACGGCCAAGGTTTCGTAATAGTATAACATCATCAGGTTGATGATGTTATACCATAACGAAACCTGGGTCTTGAGAATAAAAATTTTACGTGCAAAAGCAAAGTGGTTTAATTGAAAAACGTCAATATGAAGATTTTCCACCAAGTTACGCCAGAAACTGGTTTATTTAAACACCCACGTGTTTAAACATTGGTTCTATCTTTTGTACTGGGGCGCTGCCCACTCGACTACGAATATTCCGTGAAACTGTACGCGCATCTCATTCCTTAAAAACCATTGGGGAATTCAATGAGATGGCAGAAGCACTCCGGTATTCCGATTTTGGAGAATGGTTTTAACACCGTGAAAATGTTTCTATCAGTTGGGAAAGAATTGAAAATAGGGGTATCAAGAAGCGAATTAAATCTAAAGGAAAAGTCAATGCACTCGACGTTTCTCATAAAATGGAATATTACTGACACTACTATGAGAAGAGAAGGAATTATATCACATTCCTAATAGAAGTTTGCATATGCATTCAAACAGGCATTCTAACTAATAGGGTAAGTTTTGAATGTTCCGTAACGACTATTATATCCTACGTCTTTCGAAAAATTCATTTTGTTTCCACAGCACAGTATTCTCCGTCATTTCGTCACTTGCCTTCATGCTCCTTAAATACCATTCTCTCTTCCTTCCTCCTTCCCGCTGAGGCAACAATCTCCTCATCCAACTACCTTTCAACATTTCCTTCACCCACTTCATTTGTGTGTTTTGTATTTTCCCCCAGCGAATTCCTCCCTCCTCCCACCCTATTTAATCCCACCTAATTCCATGCCTATCTTCCTCACTGCCAAACCTATTCTTTCCATGATTCGGCACTCTTAAAAGGCTCCAAGCCACGCGTATCTTCACACCACCCAGAGGGAACCGTCAGAGTGGGAATGGGGGATTCTAGTGATAAGCAGCAGTAACGTCAGACGTGTGATAGTCCCATTGCGGGAGAGGGCATACCAGGAGGGTGTGAGCCATCGCCTGACGGCATGGTGCATTCCTAGTGGTGGCGTTCTCCGCGTGACGACAGCGGTTGGACCGGCAGCTGCGGGCACGAAGTGTTCCAGGCTGCGAGTCGTGAATAATATTGGCGTCAATGATGCCGTCGACTGTGGAACTGAAGAGATTCTGAATTCCTTCAAGGGATTGAACTCGCAAGTGAAGCGGATGGGTAGTGTCGAGGGGGTTGATGTGACGCTCTCGATCTGCAGCCTTGTCCCAAGAATTCATCGTGGGCCTCTGGGTTGGAGTCGAGTGTAAGGCATCAATCAGAGGTTCCGTGCTTTCTGCAGGGATATCGGGGCGTCCTTTGTCAACCTTCAGCCGGCGATTCCATCATGTAGGAACCCTCTTAACCGCTCTTATGTTCACTACACGTCTGAGGCCGCGAGATGTGTAGCGGGTAAGATATTCCCTTAGTAGTGGTTAGGCTGTGCCATATGCTTATAGCTTTGCGAGTAGTTTACGATGAGGTACTTTGTCGAAGGCTTCTTAAAATTTATAAAAATCGCGTCCACTAGAACATTGCTCTCTCCCGAAATAAGAATATCATGAACAAAAAGCGCAAGTTGTGTTTCGCAGGATCTACCTTTTCGGAAACCGTGCCGATTTTCCATTAATAACTTCTGGTGATCATGGTATTTCACAATATGTTCCGTTATTTTTATTTTATGACTTATTATATGTTCCTTTCTCACAATGTGTCTCACAGATATGTTCCGTTACCTTGCACGAAATGGATGTGAGGGAAATAGGTCTGTGATTTACTCGGTTCCTTCTTGTCTTCGTTTTTCAATATTGGTGTTACGTTAGCCTTTTTCCAGTCACTGGGAACTTTATGATCTACCGGCGACTTCTTATATATTATTTCGAGATACGGCAAAATTTCCGTAGCTAGATCCTTAAATATACGAGCGGGTAGTTCATCGGGCCCGGAGGATATATTAGGCTAATATTTTTCACCAAATGCTCTATTCCCTTACATGAGATCTCAATTTTGGGCATCGGCTGACCGGAAGGTTTTGTAAGCTATCGGAGGAATTCGGCCGGCATACGCTTTAAAAGAAGGAATTTAGTAAGTTAGCCGTTTACAAACTGCTGGTTACTCTTTCGCCTTAATCATTTTTGAGTGAATTAACAGTTGACTTATTTTCCTAACTTCTCTGACGTATGGCCAAAATACTTTCGGATTCTCTTTCAAATTTTCTGCAAACCTTTTCCTTATGAATTTGCTTCACGCTTTCCAAAATTCATTCTTGCCATTCGCCTCAGATATCTTGTGATCTCATTTTTAATCCATAATAAATTTATTACGGCTATAGGAGTTTTCATTTTATTTTGTTAATTTACGAGGCCGTAAAACTAAAGTTTCCTAGATTTTAGATATGGCTTTCCTGTCATCTGAGCTTAATAAATACCACCAAATTTAAACAAAAACAGGAAAATTGCTGAGGACATCCGTTTCCTTCAAACTTGTAACCGTGACAATGTGCATCCTAACTTTATTAGTTCTCTCCCTCTGCATCAAAAGAGATATCCCAAAATTGACGAGTCTCTTCGACGTAAGGTTCTGAACTCGGAAATAGTCTCCCTTAAAGCTAAAAGAAGTAATTTAGAGTTACTAACTCACAATTTGCATTTAAAACTTAAAAATAACTCATCAGTTAAGATTTTCAGGTTTGGTTGGAAACTTAATTCATACTAATACAATAAACGAAAAGGATAAACAACAAGATCAATTCGCACCGTAACCACTACGAAATCCCAAGAAAATATTAACTTACAGTGAAATTCTCGAGCATACAATTCAGGAACAGAAGAAACTATTCGTAGAATAAACATATATAATGTTTAATGAGTATAATAAGCCATTTTTCGTAACATTTAATTAGCGTTTTGGCATCTTAACATTCAAATCAGATAAGTGTTGAATGGAAAACGAGGTTTCCCTATAGACTTTCCCAAGCAGTCATAGGAAGTTACTGTTTTCTTCATCACAGGAGTGGTTAGACACCCAAGATGGAGTCCCGCAATTTTTCTTTCAGCACTGTCGTAAAAACTACCAGCATGCCAATTTCATCTTCCTCTATCTACCGCAACTGGGGTAGACATTTTTGGCCACATAAAAATAAACACTATCTTATTTAGAGAGAAATACAGGTTCACAGAGGTATCCGTAATCCTGAGACTAAAACAGATTTAGCAATGCAATGCGCTAAATTATTATGTGAGGATTGCCGAAATGTACGTATGATATGCCAGAACTACTGGAAATTGGAGCAAGGGAAGAATTCGGAAACTAGATAGCTCTTCGAAACCTGGCGCCGGTGAGGATGCCAAACACAGAGTGCATAGACTAAAGGTAAAAGAGGAAGTATCCAGAAGAGTGGAAGACCATATGAATGACTAGACGCAGGAGAAGACTCATGCAGTGGCGAGGCAATTGATTACTCGGGTACATAAGAGACGTACAACGATCCTAGACGTAGAAGACCCAAGAAAAAATACGTAGACCAAATAGAGGGGGATGTGAAAATGAACTATTAAGGCACAAGAGAGTATTGAGTGCATGCCAAAGAAATATTACGAATTAAAATATAAAGTCCAAAGGGCAACTATTATTTGTAAAACTTTTAAAGAAATTCATTATATCACAAAAGACACCCTGTTTCCATCAGATTTCCTGAACAAAACCCAAATCGCTTACTGAAAATTTCCTATTCGCTTGTATTGCAATAATTCCAAAATAGTGGTCAGAAAACAAGTCATTCAATGATTCCGTCAATAAAAAATGACAATAAAATATGATCACCATCGCAATGTTTAACGAGGAAATTGGTATTCCTTTTCACAGAATGGCCACCGCTTTTGAAATAATTCAGCAGCGTGAAAAACGTACTCTCCATCTCAGACCGCCGACTTGAATCGAGATTCCATCCTTTCACAGGTCGGAGACTCATTCCCCTTTATTTGGCTAATCTTCATGTCCCATTAGTAACCGATATTTATACACCTTCCACCGCTGAGAGTCTTGAAGGCTTTTAAAGTTGGGATTAGAGGAGAAGCACTCTGTTACTGCTTTTAGGAAGGGCGTTATAGTATAGGAGCGATGCTCCTCAGCGCGGAAGGGTATAGATGGCACGGAAAGAGAAACACACTCCGCTTCCGACAGCAAAACGCAAAGGAGGAAATGAGGTGAACAAACTTTCCTTTCAGATGACAGAGAAGTGGACCAAATAATCCACAACTGGTTTCGCAAAATTTGTTTACCACGGGGTAGCCGAAAAATTCTAAAAGTGCCACCCTACATTCTAAAGTGCATAATGATCATTATTCCCCGTCGGAAGAGATAGCTGTTTTTTCATTTGGTTTTCGACTTGATTAATCAACGGAAAAATAATTTAAAATTCTTTAACTCCTCGATGTGATAACTCAATATTTCATGCTTACGAATTCCCTTCGCTCAAAACCTTCGTTTCCTCATTTCTTATGAATGCGACAAACCAAGATACCAAATTCTTTAACCTATAAATGACCAAGTATTTGGCCCTTCGTTCTCAGGGAAAGTTGTGTTTGGAAACAATGAGGACCGGAGTCCCTTAATCATATCACTCCAAGTCAAGACGCATCATCACAGGACGTCATTTGGAAATAAAATAAAATAGAGTACATACAGATAACAACTTATCTGAAATAAAAATATACACGTGCCTACCTTCAATTTCTCAGTACTAGAATATCAAAAATGTATTATTCCAGGATCGAAAAGCACAAGAGAAACGGTGTATTAGAATTATTATTATAAGGTAATCTATCGGTTAAGGTAGGTCTTTGGATGGACACAACTACCAGGTAAATAAATATTTTGTGACTCCTAACAAAACACAGTCCAGCAGCCTATTCTACATCAGGTCCCTCTTCATCTCTGTGTACTGCCTTCCTACCTTCATCCCGTCGAACATCCCTATATCCTGTTCCTGCCCTTTCCTCGCTTGACTAATATTCTCGCCTCTGCATTGGTATAAATCTTGTAAAAACCCAATTGAGAATTAACTGTGAATATTAACTTTTAGATAGACGTAGATTGGAGGCTTTTGAAATGTGGGTGTGGAGAAGAATGGAGAAGGTGAAATGGACCGAAAGGAAAACAAATGGGGAAGTACTGGAGTTGGTGGGTGAGGAGAGGGGTCTGTTTAGAGAAATCCTATGGAGGCAGGAAAAATGGATGAAAGGCGTATTGAGCGGCAGTGGAATGTTGAAGAAGGTAATAGAGGGGAGAATGTTGGGCAAGCGAGGAAAGGGCAGGAACAGGATAGGGATGTTGGACGGGATGAAGGGAGGAATGAAGTACGCGGAGATGAAGAGGGACCTGATGTAGATTAGGTTGCTGGATTTTGTTTTGTTTGGAGTTACAATATGTTTACTTGATAGTTGTGTCCATCCAAAAACCTACTTTCACCGGTAGATTACCTTATAATAATTAACTTTTATTATTTTGAATAAGTAATGTTATTTTCACGGTTTCAGTTCAAATATTGAACAGGGAACGCTGAAAAAGTTTGACTGTTTCAAACCAGAGAGGTTAAATTAACTTTTCTTAGAACTGCCTACTTAGGGTTTCATCTGAACAAATTAGAGGCCGTAGGTTCAAAACGTTTTGGCAGCGTGGGGCGACCGGCACCTTTGAGTGCATCTTCTTTAGACGAGGGACGTGTGATTTCCCACCCCTCCCCCTCTCTCTCCCCCTCCACACGCACTTCCCCCACCCACCGGGGGCAGCGAACACAATGAGAAACTGCCTCCGTCCAATCAAGTAGGCGCCGCCAATGACGTCAAAAGCACGTGGCGGTGCACAGACTCCCAGACGCCCCGAATCCTCCTTCCCCTTCCCACCCACCACGCTCCTCTTCCCTCCTGCCTCCACGCATCAGTTTTCTAGTGATTTTTACACCCGGGTAGCGCACCATTAACTCCCGCTTCCACCATCCCGGGGGAGGAGAAGCCTAAAAAACAAGAAACAGTAGGACACCGATGCACGCTTTTCCTTTTAACTGGGTCCAAGAGACAAAGAGAGACCCTTGAAGAATATCCCGCTTGCTCGATTATGAAAAGGTTTCGCATGCCGGCGGCGTGTGCGAATGAGGGTCTCCATTTTAGTTACTCAGTGGATAGCAAAGTGGCACCGAATGGCGGCTTGCGATAAATCCTGCGACAATTTCCCTCATCTCGAAGTGCACTGCTAATTCTGCCGACGGGTAAAACGGGGAATGATCAAAATAAATCGACGGAGGAATCGAAATTTACGAGGTAGCTCAATTTAAACCTCTTTAAGTCGATAGATTTAAATAAATTTGGGTGTAAAATAAGGAAGTGTGTCGACAGCACGCGGTACGCAATACTAGAGTCAAGTCAAGCACGCAAGCTTCAAAGAACATCCTATGGGCGTAAGCATGTTTCATCATCTATTATTGGACGAGTATGGGTGCAATTTATTTTCTTGAGGTCTCCATGTGTTGCGTAGTATATTAAGCATTTAAGATTCGTTCCTTTTGGTTTCAAGACAAATGTAAATTAAGGACTTGAAGGATATGGTACTGTTCCAACGACACGTGTATTTACATACATATTTTTTTTACAAAGATCGACTGCACTAGGTGCACATGCACCATTCATTTCATGATATTCTTTCGATTTCAGTGTTGATCGCCCGCAATCATCCTCCCCTCTCCAGTACCAGCTTTCTTTCAGTACGTTAGCTCTTATTTTAAGCATCCTTCTCACACCATGTTCCTTCGCCTTCCTCGTGAAAACTCCTATTATGATGTTGGTGCCTAAAGGAGTAGTCCAGGGATCTCTCGACTCAATCGATCTGGTTCTCTTTTTCCGCCCGGTAATACAAACGATGTTTCTCTTAAACCCTTTGGTGTACACTTCTCACGCCGATTTTTATCTCTCCATTTGATCTTCCGCATCCTAATTCACCACCAGGCTTTACGGAGTGTTAATCTCTTCTGGTCTGGATTTTCGCATCATTGATCAACAGATTGCCACTTATTTATTTACAGCTGTGGCCCTTAATTCTAAAAGTATTTTTTCTCATATCATATCTTTTGACTATCGAGGTGAAATACCTTCCACAGTAAGAATTTCCAGAAACTCTTGATTCATATAATATAATAATAGTAACTTTTGCCAACTTCATGGAAAATATAGTATTGAGAACCAGTGACGAAAAGTATGAGACTCATTCCTGATCTTGTCGACATATAAAGATTTATTGGCCTAATGAAACTTGCACTTTGGGGACGCAACTGCGTATAGGAATGCCAATATATTTTTCATTTTTTAATGTCTTTATTATTTTTTTGACTACTCCAGTAAATTACCCTTCTCTTGCAAAACTTCAGAAGTTCTATAGCTATTCTTAATAACTATTCAAGTTGAAGGTTCAAACTTGCAGAAACATTTCCCCAACAACTGTATCTATCCCGGTTCCTGACATTTGGCTCTCAAAGTCAGACGATAACAACTCGAAAACCCAAAAATATTGAAAAATGTTTAGAAGCAAAGGAAAATAGTGAAACTGTATTTCAGAAAGTAAAATATGATTATTAGTCGCTCAGAAAAAATATAGTTGAAAATTAATTGTGATTGGAAAATATTTATTCGGCGTTTCTTTTCCAGCCAATACATTAGGCAACTGAATTGCTATAGTGTAACCCGATAGAGTGGTCATTGCTAGAATATTTATCCAACTGAACAACGATTAGGTATAAACTAAATGTTATCAAAGAAAAATGACTTCCGGCGGTGGTATTAATAGAAATTCCCAAGGAATGACACTCGTTAAGTTCTACTTACGATGCTTAGATATAATACTTTTCCGGATATACTGATTTCCAACGAAACCCTATTATTAAAATGAAAAATTTGAAATAACGTTAACTCTTAAAGTAATACAGATAATTAATATGAATAAAGCATTTACGTAGTTCACCTATGAATACCATTCAGCACATAAATTACCGATTTCAATAAAATTCACATGGAATCGATTGTTTTTTTTTAGGATTCCAGCTGTATAAAATCGATATTTAATTTTAAAATCTAATGTGTTCATACTGAGTAAGATTTGAAAAAAAATATAATAGTACATCGATACATTTGACACTTCATGTTACTTGTAAATTATCACGGAATTTCGTAATCGTATCCCCATCTTCAAATTTGTCATTATTATTCAAATCTCTCCTCCATTTTAGACATCGATTTATATCAGTTTTCTTAACTAGTTTTGATTTAAATCCAATAATACGATTCGATTCGAAATTCATACAATCCACTTCTGGAATAAGGTTTACAAAACGAATCCGAACGATTGATTCCTCTGAACCTTTTGCTTTTAATGCATGCTGGTCCTGTTATAGTTTTCTCGCAAGCATGGAAAAAAATAATGATTTAACCGACCCCTTCTCCACCATATGACTTGAATTCAAAACCCCGCAGTCTAGCATGAGACATTAAAAAAATATCAGGGAGGGTGGAACAGAATCAAGACTCACTTTGATCCCGCGCATCCCCTGTACGCAAGGAAACGAGAGGTGATGTGTGCTTATTGGTTTTCGTCGGGAACTGGGACGCCGGGGAATTCCCCCGCGGAGGACGAAGAGTACGCAGGCAGGGTCACGTGCGCGGCGTGGATAAAAAGAGAAGGAGCGAGAGTTTAACGAGTGTGAAAAAAATGGACGGAGCGCTTGCGAAGGGGGCGGTGGGCGGCGACAGGGAGGGAAGGGGGCGATTCGGAAAAAGGCTCGGCGTTATATTTAGTTCGGTCTGAAACGGAGCCTTGGATCAGATCGCTAAAGCTTCATTCTATCTTCGTCCGTGAACTCAAGCGCCGTCGACGCCATCTTGAGCACACGGGCTAATATCATCTGGAGATGCGCGTAAAACCTAGACTTTTCTCCGCAACTCTGTTGGTAAAATGGCGATTACGTTCATGTCGCACACGTTGAAACGCGGATCGACAATCTATTGGCCGTGAGCTGAGGGCTACATGCATTCAACATATTTGAGAACTTAGTTTTAAATTTGAACCACAGGATCGACGATATTTACGACTGATATTTGACGTAAAAATAAGAAAGGAAAAATGAAAAACAACATGCAAAGCAATCACACCGCCCCAACTATGGAAATTCGCTGCGAAAAAAATTATTTTCTCAGGAAAAAAACTCTTTTACTTTTAAATTAATTAAATTACCCCGTATACAAATTTAATACAAAACTATACTGATTATTCTTAATAAAAACTTATCTTTCTCAAAATATTTGCTCAAACCATCTTCTGGAGTGAAAAGATGTAACTTTCTGTTAATCCTCAACACGGTCACTTTGAAGCGCGATCGGTTTCTGGAGGTACAAAGTGGGCTGAAAGTGGGAACATCTCGTTCGCTTGAAAACCTCTTCAAAATCCCACATGAAGAAGGAAATCTTGGAGGCGCAATTTAGACATCCGTGTTCGAATCCATAATTTAGCGAAACATTTTTTTCACAGTGAATTTTCGCAATAAATTATAATAATCTGTTTACGAAAACGTTTGCTAAGAAATATTAAAAAAAATTAAAAGGGAAGATAGACTAGAATAGTTTTAGACCAATTGACATGACGATGAATATTATGCAAAAACCAATCTAGGGTGACATGGAAGAGGAATTAAATGGGAAGGAGGAGAAAATTCAGCCAAAGGAGTGGTGAACGAGGAACATCATATTAATTAGAGCTTTACAGTAAATGAAAACAAACACTCTAGCATTCATAGCATTAGCAGTGTTGGAGAAAGCCTTCATAGGAGATGGTTGGAGCAATGTGCCACCTGGAGGAGAGAGAGTAAGGATGACAATCAGTGGCAAAAGAATGATCCACCATTTTCATCAAGAGAATTCAAGTGAAGTTTAAAGAAAATGGCTCTAGCATGTAAATAAAATAAGAATTCTTAAAAAACATATATATGAAATACATACTTCAAAGAAGGTGAAGCACGGAGGGCAATGCAAACAATGAGGGCAAAGCTTTCGGTTGCTTTCGGCGTGGAGTCAGATTTTCGTTTCAAATCAGATTTTAAACGAATGAAGATATGTATGCTGGTCACTACCGCAGAAGTTCGCGGAAGATCAGGCGAGGATAGTAAGCCTCTGTCGCCATTTAAACTCGTCCAGTAAGTGCCTCCCTCCTGCCCATTTGCGCCTAAGTACTACCTCTGGAGAGTTAGTCGTCGTGGGGGCTTCCGGCGGGAGGTGCAAATACAATAGTCATGCAAAAGTAAAGAACGAGGGGTGGTGCCGAGAGAAATGTTGAACTTATCAGCGCTTCCCTCTTTTCATTCGTGTAAGTGAACTGTGCGAGAGAAGAACGAATCCGTGAATTTATACATTTGTCGGAAATTTATATTTAAGCATTCGTTTGACTGTTGAATTCGATAATCTGTCTGGCTGGGAAATCTATTTCAGAGGCCATATAAAACAGATTGCTTCATATGCGATGTAGTTTCCAGCGTTACTCCGAGTAGCGTTGAAATACATATGACGAAATCCCATGAAATATTTTATTAAATTATCAGTGTTCAATGAGCTGTTGTGCTAATCCCATTGAGGTATTTTTTAGAAATACGCTATGTCAAATCTTCTTTCAACGATTCCTGTATCAACTTGAAATTTTAACTTTCAAAGCGCCATTGAAAATTAGATTACAAAATCACATCATATCATCAGTAACTCTTTTTAGCTTTTAGGAGCGTTAAAATTTTACGGATATTAATTATATTCGCATAATTTGATTCATAATTCTCAATTATTAGCGCTTGCTATAACGAGTTTTTTTTAAGGATAACCAGACTTTAATCCGAAAACGAACAGTATTTTGCGTATTAATTCCAGGGTGTTAATATATGTACATACACAGCACTTCGGGTAATCTGTTTTCATAACTCTTTGATCTGTGATTGCAAAAAAAGGCAGGGCTACTATTCAAGAGACTAACCAGAAGGACTTATATTAGTTCACTTAGTTACAGGCAATTTTTCCCCGGTAGCCAGATAGCAGTGCGACTGATAATATTAGCCAAGGTCATGAATTGGAGACTGAAAAACAAAATTGCCTCATTTACTCGTGGACGAAGCGTTTATTCTCTAATTACTTCTGCCGTTGTCTGGCCCAGCCGCAGCCGGATGCCACATCGTAATTTAAGGGCAAAGAAGCTTGAAAAGCAATTTAAAGACTCCACAGAAGTTTTTCATGCGCTTGTAACTCGGGTGGGCATTTGTCCAGAAGAGACATGAAACGGTGGTGCGGGCGACAATATGAATAATTAAGCTCTTCGTAAGTTATTCATTATGTAGCATAAAATACGGCGCAAGTTAGAGCCAACCTCTCCTGATCGACTGAGAGGGAGGTAGAGAGAGCACATTCTAATTCGGTGGCTTCTGAAATCGTGCTCGCTGGGCGATCAATTAACTAATGAAGAACGTAACAGCGTACTTTTTCCTGCATACAGCAGAACCAGAGTGATTTAACGATATTCTGCTTGTCGGACGTGTCGAATGAGCTAATTAAAACTTGCCACATAATTTTCATGTGAGTTCTTGAAAAGGTGGATATGATAGTACAGTGGGTAGAGCGCCGAGCCTCTAGGCACCCCCAGCTTCACCCAAACTGGGTGATTTATCGGGAAACTGATCGTTCTAGGGAACCACAGGAGGCATAGGGAAAGCATGTGACCCCCTTATTACCCTGATATATGAATACTACACGCCACGGCGTTGGGCTTAGGACTAGGTGAGCTCTCCCCTCATCTAACGCATCAAACCTTCGCTTTGAACGGTTTTATGCTATTAAAAGTCTTAATTTGCGGATGTAGGTCTAATGTATTCAGCGATCGCTTCAGTGCCCAGGTGTGGAGATACCTAAAAATAGCCACTAGGGGGTGAGAATTCGTGGTCAGATTATTTCGCAAATCCAATAAACACTCAAAAAGAGAAAAAAACTGAATTGGTAGTCGTGAAGAGTCAAAGATTAATTTTTAAAAAAGGTAAAGAACGTTTTACAGTTCGTTAAAATCTGTTTCAGAGGAATAATAAAAATAGAACAGTAACAAAGGAAAAGTCCTTTGAAGAGTGAAAGGAGAGAGGAGTCTATAGTGAGCAAAAGAAGAGAGAATTTGGCTGGAAACAGCCTGATGTGCGATAGCTTACTGAAGACATTCATCACCATCGTCAGTTCGAGGGTTGCTATTTATATTTTGAGCCAAATTATGAAAATACAGTAATTTACTGTGGAAAATTGCTTTAATATTTTTTGAAGCATTCTCCATGATAATCAATACACTTTTGCATGCGCTCGAACCAATTTTCGGAAAACTTCTCGTATTTTATTCTAACGATTGGTTTACAGCAGCCATCTCTTCTTCTCTATTCAGTGTTAATTCTCTAACCCCATTTTAGCTTCTGTTCGAGGTCCTTCATACTTTTGTCCTATGCACTCCTCTCTTGGGAATTCATCTTTCAATATTCTGTTTCATTATGCCTCGTAACTAATTCATTGTGCATCAAGGTGAGCCTCATCCATACAGTTCTTTTATTCCATTGAGCTTTTCGTATGATCCTTTCCCCTTCGGCCCTTCTGTTTACTTGTTAAAAACTATCAGACACTGAAGTATTGAATTATGAAGTCTTCTTGCTAATAGAAAATATTCACTACAGAGAATTATTCCAACGCCAATTTTATTTTTTAAAGGGAGAATTGAACCTCGGCAACCACGCCGAACGGTGCAGAATCCTGAACCAGCTTAGCGAAACCCCTCGGTTGGTTTGATAGGTGAGGGTTGAGCTCACCTAGTTGGGTTACCCTTCCAGGGGTGTGGATTTCAGACAATAGGGTAAGGGGGCCAGTTCATTTTCCGTAGGCCATATATGGTTTCCCAGGAATATACCCAAAACATTCGAACACCCTGGGTGAAAAGTAAATGATGCTAAGGGGCGTCACCGGAATCGAATCCGGACCCTCCGGGCAATAGCCCAGCGTTCTACCCATTGTATTTCCGATCCTCCCACTGATCTTGCACAATTACGAAACCGAACCAAACAGGAATTTTTAATAAACATATCATATGTTTGAAGCAGGATGGTTGATGTAGATTGGAGGTTTTTGAAATGTGGGTGTGGAGAAGAATGGAGAAGGTGAAATGGACCGAAAGGAAAACAAATGAGGAAGTACTAGGGATGGTGGGTGAGGAGAGGGGTTTGTTGGGAAATATCCTATGGAGGCAGGAAAAATGGATGAATATCGTATTAGCGGCAGTGAGATGTTGAAGACTGTAATAGAGGGGAGAATTTTAGGCAAACGAGGAAAGGGCAGGAACAGGATAGGGATGTTGGACGGGAAGAAGGGAGGAAGGAGGTACACAGAGATGAAGAGGGACGTGATGTAGAGTAAGTTGCTGGATTGGGTTTTGTTTGCAGTTACAAAATATTTATTTATTTGGTTGTTGTGTCTATCCAAAACCTACCTCAACCGGTAGATTACCTTGTAATAAAATAAGTACTAAAATATCATATGTATTATTTCAGGAGTTCAGGTAATGACCCAAAAAAGAGATTTATTGTTTATTGCCCACTCGATGAATAAGGCGTTAACTTGATGTGTTTGTAATCGAACGAAGGTACGTATCGATGGAGTTCTTTTAAATAAATGGTTTGGATTAGCATATTTGTGCTATTGTGCACGCGAGTAGGAGTTTTTCAGTTACCCCCTAAATGTACCAGAAGGCCAGATTATACGTAGATAAACATGTTCACTTAGAACTTTAAGGCTACGTGCACTCCTATCATCGGTCGACTATTAAACTAATAGGTAGCAACTTATACACAAATAGGAGATAGAACAACGCAAAAGGAATTCGGGAAGCGACATGACGCAATGATTCTGCGTAGCTCAATAAAAGAATGCGTACTCGCTCATTCGGCCAAAACTTTCAACTGAAGAAAGGGGAAAAGAGTTTTGGGGGGGTAGCAGAACAGATCATACACTTAAAAATAGTAGAAGTGACGTCCCGCAATAACCTTCTTGCCAAAGCTCAGCTGGCAGGGGACGAAGAGAGGGGTAGCGTGTAACTCGATTTAAGTATAAACAATCGAAGCATGCACCAACACTCTCGTTAATGCCCGGATTCTAATGAGGTTCGAGGTACGGAAGCAGGTTAAATGGGGAAAAAGTAAATTGAGGCAGAAGGGGAATATAGCCGCGGGGTTTGATATACTGGGTGCGACCAAGAAGAAATTACGCGGAAGAATGAAGAGGTGATGAGTAAGAGCGTCACGCGACAACAGTAAACAATGGCGGGCAACCAACAATGCATTCTCCCTCCGGCTTTATTGCAACACACGGGGGCTTGAAGGAGTCGCGCGAGAGGTGTTCGTTCATTCACGGATAAAAAGAGGGGTGCTGAATTCTGAGGCCGTGCAATGGACGGAAAGGGTGGATGACACCCGACGAAAGATACGCAGGCACCTCACGTTCGAGAGAAGAATTGGGTGTAGGTACGCGTATGTCTGCGAGTAGGGAGAGCAAGGTCAACTTCGGGTAGATCAGGTACCCAGGAGAATCGAGAAAGACAAATAGGATATAAAGAAAGGTAAAGGATATAAGCACAAGCTTTCATCGTGTCCTCTTGGTCAGAACACTTAAATGAACACAGCCAATGCTAATAATATAAATGTGTAATAATTAATCTTGCTGTTATTAATGGAACATTTAAGCGACATTTTAGCGTATTTTTATGGGTCAAATAACTTTTATTTTCAACGTTAATGAATGGAGAAATTAAGTTTTCCTAAAACGAGGCAAATATCTGAATTAATGTTTAAATTAATCTTAAAAATATATGCACTCTTCTAAAATTACCATGATCGAAAAGTTGGTGGCAGTATGCGAAAACTAATATTGTAATAGAGAACAATGTGTTGAGGGTAAAAAAGAAGCTTTACACTTCTACAATAAAGATTTAATACCTCACGTAACCATGGTTTCGATGCTGTGCATTATCATCAGGTAACATACATAAAACATTTTTCAACTTATATAGTCTGGCTCCAAGAGGTGAGTAAGCCCCTCTCCCTTACCCCCCCCCCCTACCTTACTCCCCTCTTGGAGAAAGACTATATAAGTTGAAAAATGTTTTATGTATGTTACCTGATGATGATGCACAGCATCGAAACCATAGTCGTGTGACATATTAAATCTTTATTGTGGGAGTGTAAAGCTTCTTTCTTACCCTCATCATGAAGGAATTCCACAAAGTTAAACCTGGAACTGTCATATTTCACAATTTTTGTATTTAATGTAAAAGAAAAATACATGCGATTGTAAAATCTATTATGAAATGAAAGAAATATTTTATACCAACAAGGTTTACCATTGCTATATTATCAATCGATGAATGCCATTAAACATTCTAGCTTTAAGATAGACGATTGAGTTTTCTTTTAATACTCTATGGGCACAAAATGCTCATAATTCATTAAAGTGATCCCGTAACCTTTTACGCTCCCTCAGCCTCGTTTGCCTAGCATTCTCCTTTCGGCATCACGTTTCTCCTCAGTCTCTCTTGCATCCACTTGTCCCCCCTTCTTCAAATTCCTTCCAACAACATGCTCCCCTCCCCCCCCATGCCTAGAGCGTCATTCTTTGTTTCCATTTATTCCCATTTTATGTTTTCCGTTCTTCTCCAATCTCACATTTCAAAGTCCTCAAATCTCAACGCTTACCCTCTTGTCTCGACGATCAATTTCTGCAAAAAGGAGAACTACTCTCAATATTTATGTATTCACTCATCTTTTCCTCGCGTTTTTTCGGAAGGTTCGTGTCGTCACGAGGTTAGAGATCGCCTAGTACAAAGCACAATGGCGTGTGAAATTCACGCATCAGGGTAGGGGTTCCCTTCCCTGTACCATCTGCAGTTTCTTAAAAAGATCTGGTGCCCAAGAAAGCAAACATCTTAGGCGGAGATGGGAATCCCGACGTCCCCGGGAACCGAACCCGGGCCCCCTGGTCAGTGCTCCAGCGCACTATTCACTGGAATACACTTCCTCCTGTAAAAATAAATATCCTAAATAGAACTGTTTCCGGCGTGACTTGGTGGATAATCATCACATTGAAATTGGAAAAAAACCAACTTGGCTTTTCCACATAGAAAATTTAATTAAAGAGCACCTATGATTCATTTAACCTCTACTTTCACACTGTCAACTTTGGACGAGTGGCAGCACTCTCTCATATCAGGTCGGCGAGGGGCATTTTGGACGCAGACACGCAGGGGGGGTATGACATGGAATTGAATGAGCGACAGCTCGCCACCCGTGCGTAAGTGAACGCTGTGTGGCCACAATCTCTACTCGTAAAGGCACCGTTGAGTAATGGGATAACCCCTCGCTTTTCAAGGGTCTGCTCAAAGACACGTGACCCAGAGCGGAGCAGCACAAAGGAAGCCGGGGAGAGGAAAAACACCTGTTCTAGGTCGTCCACCTCGAGTCGAGTTGTTTTCGAAAAGTATTCGACCATTCGAAAAAATCACGGATTCCCTCATCAGCGATCGCTTGTTTTAGGGCGGCTCGAAAATAGGACTGGGAACATAAATTTTCGTCGACCAAGTGCTCTCGGAGAATGCCGCGGGTGAAACAACCTTCAAACGTACTTCCCGGTAATTCTCGTAAATTTTCGGAAACCAATGCACCACAACTACTCTTTTCTTAGTGGCTGCCGCAACAATAATCACTGATGGTCGATGGTCCCAAATATTTTCCAATACCAAAATTAAGAAATAATAAGTTTTAGATTAGTTGCTATGAATTAATCTTCGAAAAGGAATTGAAATCAGAATTAAAATAGCCATGAAACTCCATTATTTGAAATATACAGGGAAAACAATGTATCCTAACTGTTCATTTTATAACAAGCATTTTTCTTACCAAAAGAATAGATGGACCAAAACACTACTAGCACACAATCTTGTACACACAAATTTAAAATACTATAAAAATGTATTTGGCTTATCGGTCAAAACTAACTTTCTATTTTACAATGTCAAAAAGTGCCATTACTCTCTCTAAACTATTTAATATATGGAAAAAGGAAGGCACACTTGATCATTTAAAAAGCACTCGAATACACAAGATCTGGGCCAACCTGTCGACTAATTTGATATATACCCATATACTTGTAGAAAAATATCTTACTCATAGCTTCATACCATAAGAAGTTTTGAAAGTACTAAACTTTATTAAAATACAAATACTTGCCGAGAAAAACCAACTATATATGTATAATTTTGTACAGTTAGATGGTCCAAAGTTCAACCTGTGCCAAATTTTATATAATGTCCGAAAAATAAGATACAACCGAGAAAAAAGAAGACTAACGGTAGATAATTTTACCAGGTGGTATTTAACGATAGTCTTGGTTACAATTTCGTTACTAATTACTGATTTATAAACAGTGAAAAGTGAGTGCCCAGGAGGGTATTTTTTCATAACACTGATATGAATTTCTTGCATAAGAATCACAATTTTTCAGTAAACTTTACCGAAGAAAAGGTATGTTAACTGTATTAAAGTTACCTTAAACGGTGGACTACGTAAGTAATTAAAATGTATTTTTCCACAGTAGGTTTTCTTTAGACATTTGCATACGCTTAATAAATAGCGTTGTCTATTTTCTACATTAATAATAACTTAGACAAATATCAAGAAACTGCTGGAGATACCGCAACAGTAACTTAGATACATGAATGAAACATAAACAACCCTCGAAATTTCCTTTTCCGCAGAAGTAACACATGGACGCCAACAGCAGTAGAGAGTAGATTAGAATTGACTGAAATTCAACACCAGAGGAGGATAAGGTCAACAAAATGGACGGACTGAGTTACCATTGAAGTCCTTTGAAGAGTGGGTTCAGTAAGAAGTTCCCGCAAGACGTCAACATTAAAGCTCGAGGAATTAATCGAAGCTCGGTGTGGTGAGGTTCGTTAGCATACTGCGGATATTAAGTGAAGGAACGACGGAAAGGAATAACCACAAAGAAAGCCAAGGGTGAATTACGAGAGGCTAGTAATGGAAGACATAACAAGGAGATATGAATGGATATGAATGATGAGACTGTCTGGGTAACATCGTCTGGAGAATGGTAACAAGCCAATCCTATGAAGATAACCTATGAAAGCGATATAATATATTCCCTCTGACTTAACTTTGTGAAAAAAGGTGATGTTCACTGCTGGAATTAAATTCTTCATAGTGTTCCGCAAAGTTTTTATTTCCCCTGGAATGTAATTTACATTGAAAATTACGCTTTGACGTCGAAATAGATCGTTTGTAGCAGAAGTTGCGTGGAAAAATATTAAAATTTTACAAATATATGCCGCCAATAATGAATATGATGATGATGGTCCACAGCTCCTATGATTAATCGCCAAATTAATTATTTATTTATCATTTTTCAGCGACAAACATAGTTCAAAATGGGAAAAGCGTCAGATCCTTAGGTCCGCGTCAGTTCTCGGGAATTCGTCTTATTAAGGCGCAATTGATACTGTCGAGCTAACTGAGCGGAGTGACAGCCGTTGAAGCACTTGATCAACATGCATTCAGAAGCATCAGGGCACAACCCTCCTTGGCGACGGGTGGGTGGGTGGCGAGTAAATTGAAGACGGCCAATGCGGGGGGAGGGGGAGAGGGTGGGGGAAAGGCGTGGGTGGGGACGGAGGTGCGGGGGGTGTGAGGAGGGAGGGTGGCGACGGGGGTCGTGGAAGTGGATGCGACCGTGACGGGGGAAGGTGAAGGTGGGAGCAGGAAATAGAACGCGAGGGAGGAGGGCGAGGGGGATTGAGAGCCACCGGAAAAAGAGGGGGGACATAGGAAGAAGGGGAGGGGAAAGAAATAATAAAAAATGGGACGAAATAAGTTCCGGAGGACGGGAGGTCGATGAACTCGGCCGCGGATAACTTCAAGAGCGGGGGTTAAACGCGTAGCAAATTAATGCCAAGGGTCCCGAAGTGACAAAGCTCTCGTTATCGGCTCCGATGGTCCGGAGACACTCTTCGGGTCGCGTACTGTAGGTAACGCCAGAGAGGGATCCGCAGTGTCAACATCGTTTACCCCGACAGGGGATGGGATCATGAATGATTTTCGCCAATACTACTAACTTCCCCTTTGTGGAGTAGTCATTGCGATCATGGATGTTGCGACCAGCTCCAATATATCGCTTCAACACACTCAGGAATCTCATTTTATTCGGTTATCTATCGCAAAACGGAAGAAGAGTGATAAAGTATTCTTTAACAATCTCGTAAGTAACAAGGATAAGGTGTACCGGTTTTGAATCTAAACGACTGCTCTCTTCTTTCCACTCAATGTAATCGTCCTTTCCGTAATTGAAACATTTCAGTATTTTTAGTGGATTCGATGCTACGAAATAAATTTTTAACGAAAGAAAAAGATAATTCTACCCATTTTGAGACGAAAATTTATGTACGCGGACTTGTTTTAATAAAAGTTTTATTTATATGAACTTTAATATTTTGAAAAATGAAAATAAAAAGAGCTAAAACTTAACTTAACTTAAATATTAACGGGTTAACACGCGTTTAATTATCTCAATACCGATTATGAAATACCGCGACTATGAGAACTTCCCGGCCCTGAATTCCTAATCGCGAAGTGTCTGCCATTGATTTTCTCGACATAATAAGAACATCATAAAGAGCTAGAAGAAGAAGCGATCCCGCTTCTTTCAACGGGCATATATTTCAGTCATAAACTGCAAAATTATGTCAGCGAATATTCTACAAATATGTTCAGGGGTATACATAGTTTGGAAGGTTGGCCTGCAGCTGTTCACATTAAAATGTCATATATTTTCCCCTCTATGAAAACTGACTCATGGTATTCACCAAAAACCAACTTGGATTCTATGCAACCTTGTTCCTTCTAGAGTCAAGCATTGAAATCAATGATAATAATGTTATGAAGAAAATTTACGTGAATATATGAAATCATTTAAAAACTGCACTTTACTGAAACATACCATATAAACTTGCTTATGATGGGGATAGAATTTGAAATATTAACCAAAATATACTTTATTTGAAAATATATTCATGAAGTCATAAAAAGGGTACATGCTCTCTGAGTATTTACAAATAAATTCATATTCATAAAAGTCAATTATTCAAAATTTTCAATGCACTACATGTGAGATGTATACAACTTCAGGTAATGATACTAATTCAGATAAAAAAGAAAAGGTCGCTTGATTGATGTTTTTTTCATATTTCAACCTTGACAACTTTTATTAGCCCTATGGGATCGACTGGAGCTAAATTTCTTTGGTGGCACGAAAAATCGTGTAATCTATAAATGCTGCCAAGTCCCGTTTTCGACCAAGATGTTTGGTGCCTCTGCCTAGCAACGATTTTTGGCAGCAATTTAAATGAAAAAAGTCTAAGAGACAGGCTTTAAGACAAAATGAGTGGCAATCATTGGTGACGCAATAGGACGGTGAAAAAAAATCACCTCACGAGGCTGAATGCATTAAATCGAATCCAAAATTAATTTTTTAGACCTTAAAACAAACACGAAAAATATAAATGTGCTCATGGGTAAAAATTGGGAGAAAGACAAAAGTAGCATTTATAAGGCTAATGAATGCGTGTGATATTTTCATAATTTTTATTGCCGGAAGAATTCAGACTAATACACGACAGATTAATTATTAACATCAGCTGTAGCACGACAATTTATCCCTTGAATTATTTTTATCAACACTATTTCTATCTTTTAATTAAGATCGCAGCCCAAATTAAAACTAATTATCACAGCAATTATGATTTTGATTTAAGTTCCATTTTGAAAATTTACCAACACGCTCGCAATTCTAGAGAATAGCCATAATTAGAGGATTATTGAAAAATACTAAATTTTTAATAGTTTAGTTGGAATAGTAGCCATGGATGCCACCAGCAAAGCTGGAGGTAGTACTATCAAATTCCACAGATAAATTAAGTTTGTGATCTATGCGAACGCGGCCGTTGAATCCAATAACAACCCTTTCTCTTACCTGCTTTCGCTTCCGAATCTGAAATAAAGTTGCTTACTTAATGGGTTCCTCTTTGGTGGTCTTAGAACATCTAAGAGTGTGTAGCGAGTTTTATTTCCTTTCTCAATTTGCAAAGTGGGTTCCAACAATACATTTTTATTGGAAAAACTTTGGCATAAATTTAAAATTAACTTTTCAGCAAAGCAAACCATAAAATTGATGGTTCTTGAAATAAGGATATGTTTCCATTAGGCCAAGGTAAAACGATTCCAACTTGAATAACGACCTGACCTAATTCCCTCTGAGCTTATACCTATTATTACCAAAATAACAGATAACTGTAAGGGTATGTGGTGGGTTAGGGTGCTAAATATTGTTCCAGATACGTACTGTCCCGGCACATAACCAAAGTGAAGAAAAAAAATTCACGATGCTTCATTTGAGACCCCCTATGAAATTATGTGCGATGAGAATATAAGCGCATGCCAACAGGCTCCTTAAATTTTACGTCCGAGAGTGCTCAAGGGTGAACTATAAAAACCTCTTGACCGGGTGCTATTTAATCCAGTCCTCGCATCAGACGGCAGTGCGTCGGAAGTCAGCCCTTCTGACGTCACCCCGCCTCCTCCAGCAGAGAAAAATGAGCGCGAATCAATGAAATGCAGGAACGAGGCGGGACGTCGTGGAAAATACCCATCGGGAACCACACTCAGCGAGTCTCACCGAGGGACAACAAAGTGGGCAAAAAGAGATTCCCACTGGAGTGGGAAAGCGGAAAGAAAAATGGAGGCCGCGCGGGCTAATTTTAACGTGAGTGATTGACCAGACACGTGGACAAGGGTCGTTCCCTTGAGCCAAGAAGGAGAAGGAGTTGGAGGGATGAAGGAGTTGGAGGAAGTCTGGAAGGACGTGGGGGAACAAGGGATGGGGGAAAAAAAGGATCTTCGCGGAGGAATGTTCGCGAGTCTCCGGGGCTGGAAGGGGTCGGGGAAAGGAAGGAAGGAAAGGTATCGGAGGAGGGGACGGTAATAGATCATCCTCGTCCATCGACGAGGCGGAATACTTCCGGGTCCTCTCCCAACCCACCCGCTAAACTCCTCCCTCCCTCCCCAGCGGCCTAATATTTACCCTCGCGCCGCGGTTTCAATCCCATCACCTAATTCCCTTCGTCCGCGAGCTCTTTCATGACTTAAGGACCAATAATTACATGCGCTTCCGGCTAAAAATAAAAGGTAACTGCACAGCGGAACACTTCGAGGTTCAAATTTCTTTCCCTACGCTAATTTCGTTTTAAAATTATGACACGCGGCTGAGCAAGCATGCCTGTATCCGCAAGAGTATTGTGGGAATGATCAGAAAAAGTACGTAAAATAAAGCACTATCTATGCTCTATTGCCACTTGGTAAATTAAAAAAAATATATTGCCATCTCTTTTTACCAAAATTTCAATGAAAAATGAAGGACTTGGAAAACTTAATTTATGCATCTTCGGTAGGTTAATATAAAAAATCGCTATTTTATTATCCCCTTTTACATATTACAAGATACACATTTATATATTATCGTTTTGCGTTTGAAAAAAATAAATTTATGTTTCCGCATTCTGTATTAAATACCTAATAGATAAAAAAAATTTTAAAAACAGATTATCTTCAAGATCGCTAAGCAGCAGTGAGATGACCTGATATAATGAAATGACAGTTGCGAAGTGAAGCGGAAATAAATTTCGTTATTATTTTACAGACTCTATCCATGCAGTTCGGAAATAATAAATCGACTATTCGATTCGAAATAAATGTATATCGAGTGGGACTCAAAGAACTCATTCATTTTTTTCAAAAATAAGTCTCATGTCACACGTAACTATTTATTTTAACTCGTTACTTTACCCAGAGGACCTCAGAAGACCACGGTGTGATAGTTTTTAGGGCCCAACTAAAATTCACCCTCACCGATGGACTGATATTCATTAAAATATGGCTCCACCAATAATTTATACTTGGGCAGAGCAACTGTCCATTAGCTCCACACGCTTCCTTTTGGAGAGAGCTTTTTCATTCTATCCTTATTACATATATAATACAGGACTATTTGACTAGAAATGCAAATCGATGTTAAATAAACGGAGGCTAGATTTCCCCCTTCGTTCGCATTCACGTTTGTAATTTAACCAAGGATATAGAACAAATAAGTATACCTGAAGAAAAATATTTAAACGTCAGCTGCCAAACGTGAAATACAAAACTGAAGTGCTATACTCGAGCGGTTGTTTGAGTTGCGTCTTCATCTCATCACTCCTGAACGTGTCACCGCATTTCAATCGCGCAATAACACAACTGGGAGCAACATCCATTTAAGATATTTCGAGAAAGAACCACCCTTGAAAATGACAACAGGAAGTAGGTCTCCGTGCGGACTATTCATCTTTTCCGGTTGTCATAGCATCCGACAAGGACATTCTGACCATTAAGCTCTCGCAAATTTGCCAAGTTTTACATTTCCGTGCAAACATCTTGGTAGATTGAAGGCACAGGTATACTCTTCCTTTGGATAACGCACACTAGATTAATGCAAAATAAATCATAGTGCTTGACTTAAGAAAATAATTATTTTATGATAAAGTTAACGTTTGAGTAATAACAGAGAGATGTGAAAAAAATCTAATTTGCTTGAAGAAAACTATACCTTCATCAAAGTTAAGGGTTATTAGAATATCTTCACTGCGTGCATAGCAATGGACGGTTTCCTGCATGCAAAGACTACATGATGAGAGGAGCAAACCGGTTACTTTCCGGGAAATAATTAATTATGCAATAAGTTCGAATGCCTGCACATAAATTTCAAGATTATTCTTTAATCTTTCTTTATTTTCAAGATTCCAGTAGAGTCTAGAGAGCGTTTTAATACTTTTTGATTGCAAGTACGACCATTTATAAAAATGTAACCTTTTTCAATTCAACTGATTGTTTTTAATCTAAATATTATTTAAGCGTTAAGAATTGAAAAATAAACCAAATTTTCAGATTTAAATAGTGTAAGTATAAAACAGTCAGTATCTGAAATTTCAAAAGCCTTTTCATCAGTGGAATAAAAAATTCAAGATTTTTTGGATAAATTTCTCTCCACTCACAATTTGGATACATTTTTCTCACATTTTCACTTATTTTAGCTAATATATTTAAAATTCACAGTACTTATAAGGCATTTAAACATAGAATTGTTATAATCGCGGATGACTGCAGTCAAATAAATTTGAATACAATATTAGAGTACCTACTAAAGCAAATATATTTATCACAGTAAATTCATAGCTTTCTTTACTAATTCAATCTTCTAAACTGTTTAGGAATTCGCAGTTTTAATCAAATCGGACAACGGATAACAAGATTTTAAAATATTTTAAAGTAAATTTCTTAAAACAACAGGTGTTTTCCAAACAAATTAGAGTGCAAACAATGTGATAGCAACCATTCACTTGTTGATTGATGTCCTTTCGTGATATCATAGTACTACTCTATTGGGATGAATTGCCCTTTTATTAAACGTGTGCGTGGTCGTGAAATTTTGAATTCTTCTGATGGTGATCTTAAGGTTTTATAATGGCCGGCTAAAATTCAAAATTTAGGTAATTTATGTAATGTGAACGTTAACTTAACGTTAACTTTCCAAAAAATCCGATTAGATAAATAAGATTGCACATTAGTGAAAGTGAACATTGTAACCGTAGTAACATCGTCTGTTAGTTATTTTGCTGTTTAACGGCCAGTTGTGAACTTAACTAGTGTTCATAAAACTAAGTTTAGGATTTAACCGTAGGTTAAAGTTAATCTTCAGTTTAAAGATCATTATAAAACAGGATTACGGATATATCTGCATACCACTACATCGTCGGCAAATAAACCCGACGTGTTACTTTCATCGTTGCCATAAGCAAACTGAACAAGTTTCATCATGAAAAGGCTGATGATAACTAATTACCACAGTTAATTCAATGGTAGTTGTACCACATATACATTAAGTTAACAATATGATATTCAATTAAATTTTTGCACAATAAAAACAGTAATCGTTTTAATCCTACGAAACACTGAGTACCCAGTTTTCTAAGTATCCATACTACTATTCATATTTGAAAATAATATAATTCTTTCTGGTAGGAACCATATATATATATATATATCTATCTATATATATGTATACATATACTATATATACACACACACAGATGAAGAGGGACTTGATGTAGAGTAAGTTCCTGGATTGTGTTTCGTTAGGAGTCACAAAATATTTATTTATGTGGTAGTTGTGTTCATCCAAATCCTACGTTAACCAGTACATTACTTAATAATAATATAAATATATAATTATGTATACACACACACATATATATATATATATATATATATATATATATATATATATATATATATATATATATAAGATATTATTATTTGCTTTTTTAATACTATATGTAGGTAATTTAGAGGGGAAGTCTACGTGTACATGCTTTTCAAGGTACATGTACTGAATGCAAATAATTAAGCTTCGATTGATTAATGGCAGATAACCATATTTCAATACCAGTTGTTAAAATCAATGTCAGCATATATCTCTAAACTCTGTCATCTGATCCTGCAGATGATATATTTACATTTGCATTCTTTAAAGTAGTTATGAGGCGTTTTAAATTTATTTACTTAGCTTTGATAGACGTCTCATAATTCATATTAATACCTAACCTTGGTACCAAATCGCGAGCGTGGTAGGACACAGCACAGAATTATTTCACTAGCTGTTCCTCTGATTATAAAATCAAAGCAAGTATTTTGGCAGTTGTACATAAGAAAGGCGTCCTTTGTGAAATTTGTTACGGAACTGGAATGCTGTCACAGAATATTTCGAAGGCACCTAGAAGCAATTTAGGCTCATTAATTAAAAACAAAAATTAGATTCCTATTCCTCCGTTTTAACGACATTATTCAGACCGTAAATTGAATATGTTTTAAGAAGATGTGTGAATCACGCAGCTTCTCTGAAGATCCGAAGGTGATTCGTTTTGCGCCGAAGCCACGAAGAGACGAATTCCACGCGATTTATAATACTTTCACCGGCCTCTTTAAACTCAGAAGAGTGGAAGAGGGGAGATGGTAGGGACACAAACCAAGTGAACCTCCCGCCAAAAAGGAAACTACATGCATTCATTCGATACCTACATACGTACCATTCATTTTGTCCTCTTTCTGGAGAGGCTGTGTAAAAAAATCACGATTTCAAGTTACTTCAGGAAACGTTACTAAATTGTAATCTTATTTTATACAACTTTAGGCCTGTATACTTCTTTCATCTCTTTAGTATGAAAGAATTGTTTCATATACGAGTATGCTCTTCCGTTTGTGAGACTACTAATATTCTGAGTTTTCTGAGTCTCGACCAAAATCACTAAAGACTATTTTGGTCTAACGCTGTCTCTCTCATATCGTATGCTTGGTGATTCGACTTCCATCAATTATCTCAACATAGCCAATCTTATTCATCATCCTTCTTTCGTGATTTCCTGTTACTGATGCACTCAATCCACATAATTTTATAAGAACACTCACTTCTGTCTTTCTCTCCCTCGTTTTAAACACAATTGACATGTACCATATCTACCGCATATTTGGCCTTTATATTTATAAAGGTATCCCCAAATTTCGTTTTCATGCAAAAAAGGTACGTACAATTTTATGAGTTTACCCTGTTTACGGCCAAAAATATTAAATAGCCATTAAATGAAAAGAAAAAACCCGTGAAAAGGAAGCTATGTAGATTCAACCCGTTCCTGGCCAGGATTTACAGCTGAAGTCATATCTTTATCTCAGAAAACTATTCAACTATCCTACTGACACATTTGAGGTAATATACTCTTAATCAATTTGCTCTTAATTAATCTTTTTAATTAAAACAATATGCAACTTATAATTTTTTAAAATTTTTAACAATATTTTTCACAAAAAAAACTTTTTGGGTCTTGATATTTAAAAATTGCATTCGAGTTAAATCTTTAGGGACAAAAAAAAAGTGTTTTGCCGATATCTTTTATATTTGGGCAGCTACTGTTTGTCATTGGAACCTTCAAAATCCCACTGAGGAGTTACTAATCACGCCCTTTACTCTCCGATCATTCGAGAGTCAAGTCGACGGGGAGGGCGACGGGGAAGGGGGTAGCAAAGGGGAAACCCGGAAGGAGAACGGAATACGGCGCAGAAAGGGAAAACCGAGATTTCCAAACAAGAAGAGGTGAACACAATAAAAACGCTCGTAGTCCTCTCCGTTGTAAGCTTAAAATGAATGAGGACAGACCGATCGGTAGGGGGGAAGGTGAGGAGAATAAGAATGAGAGGAGAAGTTGAACTGTGGTTGATGAGAGATGGAGGAAGAAGGGAGAGAGGGAGGCAGCAGACAAGCAGGACAAGAGGACAGGGGCGGCGGTAAAAAATGCGAGCGTCAACCCCCGGGCGGGGGAGGGAGTGGGGAGGCGGGGTACTAAATGGGGCGTATGCGGGACGCAGTGGGCGGGTTTTTGTGGGAGGCGGGGGAAGTGGGGGAATGGGTCGAGGAAGAGGAACAGAAAGATGCGCCATCAAAAGGCGAAAACAAAAGACGCCACCGAGCGCGGACGCAATTAAGACAAGCTGAAATAATAAGGGTCGCGTCCGGATCTACATACGCGAGGCCTTGTTTCGCTCGGGGGAGTGATGCCAAGCAAACCGCCCGGAATGATGGACTGTATCCAATCACATCCCAGATTTCCCGCTCCCTCCCACAGCGAGCAGTGAGTATTTTTCCGGGAAAAAAGCTTACACATTATTTTCTACATTCTAATTGCATAAATTGGCGCATTCACTGGATTAATGGAAGATTATTAACAATCTCAAGTGGAACAGGATACCGTAAAGCTCCCAAGAAATCTGAGAGAAACGACAAAAGAACAGCTTTTAAAAAAACCAATTGGTTACCATAAGATTGAAATACGGGTGTGTAATGTAGGCCTCAATAAACATTTCCTCGCTCTCATTAGAATTGCTCAAGATTACTTGGAAGAGTCAACACGTGGTGCACAAATAATGAACATCTAAGGAAAAAGGTTGGTGAGGCCAAAATTAGCTTTTTCAGTTTAGCAGCCACAGCAGAAATCCGAATGCAAATCTTGAAGTACTTCTAGGATAGATAGGAACGTAAATAGGAGGAAATATAAAATTAAAACATGATGAAGATTGAACGTGAAGGGAGACTTTTCACTGCGACGTGAGAAAATGAGCAGGATGAATCTTACTTTCATCAAAATTCGTTAAATGGAATATGGACGATGTTCGGCCGGTATCAAACACGGATGAGAATCTAAGATCGGACAAATCTACTTAGTAATGTGCCAAATTATTGATAATATTTGCTAAAAATATAAGTTTAGAGGTGGATATTCCCAACTCTTCAATAGCATCAACAATCTATTTCCAAAAGCAAAAAAGTTTTACTCCAACCCTGATGGAAAATTTATTTCTAACAGAATATTTGGTGATTTAAGGTGGTTTTCGAATAAGGCAAATAGCGAAAGTTTTTATTTGCTCATTTGAGACTCATGTAGGGCCCATTTAATTTTTTAAAATGCTAAACACAAAAAGCACACAACTTCAGATGTTTCAACATCCATGTCATCATTATGGCAAGAATGGAAAAACTATTAAAAAGACCTCCACGCTATCATGGTGAGAATCAGCTGACTTGTTGAGAATTCAGTGAGCCCTTGATCGTATGCCTCATAATCGATTGTTATTTGTCACTCTGTGCACTTAGGTCTGATTCTAAATATGAAATTTGTAGTTCCTTACAAAACAAAGGGTAATAATGAGACTGCCGAATAATTCCGTTACCATATCCTTATTAAACTTTAGTCATTTACTTCTAAGCTGGGGAAAATATAAATTAGAGCAAAAATTATTATTTAATCATCCAGTATCTAAGCAGTCACAGTTTTGGAATTTCATGAAAACATATCGACAAACTAATATTTTAGATATCCGTACTAAAAGACTTGTACTTGAATTTAAATCGGTGGAAAAGTAAAAGTTTTCTTTTTAGAATGGATATTAAATACTTCCACGAAGTGAAGCCTGAAAAAAATAGAATATAATATTTTAGAGATATAATTAATTAATTACTTTATTTTGGGAGATTAATTTTTATTGGAAGTATTTTGGTCCTAAATATAATAATAAGAAAGTCACTATACGCATCCTTAAGGCATTTTAAAACATGAAATTTCAGTAATAGTGTCTCCATTTTGGAAATTTGCGATTCCCGACAAAAGAATGGTCAAAAACTTATACTAGTTAAACCTTTCTGAAACAGTTTTGATGGCGTTTTTAGAAAAAGAAAACATCCTTGATTTTTATAAACATTTTCTCCTTAGGGGCGATTGTATTCCTATTAGTGAAAGAAAATAACTAACAAAGTCTAAAAAAGTTGGTATCTTAAATTATCTAGTATAGAGAATTTGTTATTTTTAAATGTTCCGCTACACCTTTCTCTGCTACATTTAGGATAATATACACTTCCTGCCTGTTGTGTTTCCAGTCGTACTATTTTTAAAAACAACCGAGTTTTTACAGAAGGTTTTTGAAAAGTCTTCTCTTCATTGATTGAGGTCTATTAAACAAACTTGAAACTCGAAAATATCATAATTTCTGCGTGATTAACGAGCTCTCTCTAAATTTACTATCTACTGTGGTCTACTTCTCTGGTTTTAAATTCTAAAAAAAATATTTCCCTGGCTCTTAATTCAATTATTTCATTTATCACTTTTACTCAGTCTTTTAACTTCTAAATACAATTCAAATCTAACAAATGCGTATGTGAATTTGGATTTTGATCTTATAAAAATAATGTCTATTTTAGCAGGCATATCTATATGAGCACGTGTCTTTGTTTTCCTGGTCCCATTTTTTATTATATTTTGGATAATCTTGATGATTTTACAAAGAGTACTTCAATTTTTTATTCTATTCATCAACCTTTTAATTTAATACATCGAAAATTCCATTCAGTAGCGGAACAGACCCAACCGCATGACAAATATGCCAATGACAAAATACCCCTCCCTTTACTTATCGATGAAGGCCCTCCGAATTCAAGGCTCTTGTTATATTTATGTTTAAAAAGTGTTTGATTCAGGATCATGATTTCGTACGCTTAAACATATGATCGTTTCGTGCATACATATATATCAGTTAAACCATACTATATTACGAGTAATTGCCTAGTGGAGTGAGTCAACACTAAGACTGTTTTTCACATGCATAACCATTATATGTCTTAAAAACAATATTTACAATCTTTATAACAGGTTAAAATAATGTTAAGTCAAGTTAAGTATCTGTTAAAAACAATGTAAAGTCATATTTTATATTTATCAATTATAAGTTTTACCCAAATAATAAAAATTATATAAAATTAAATTGAAGTTATAATTGAAAAAACTTAAAAAATAATTATTTTTACTTCTTTTTTCCCTCTGGAATACAATCAACAATATATCAAGTGGATAAGTGGATTGGTAGGTGGATAATTATAAATAAACAAAAAACCGAGGATACATATGTGTAACGGACTCACTCTAGATTGTCCAAATAGCATATTATCAAATTAATAATTTCATTCACTCATTTTTAACATGGAACTATTGAGATCGATGCCAGAGTGCAAGCTGAGCTGTAAATAATGTGAATTATAAATAATTTATATGGGTATTAGCATTAAATTAAGTGACTGTTCAGGTGACGGAGTTTCAAAATATTGTAAAATACTTTGAAACTCCGTCTTGAAACTTGATAAAAAGGCACTAATGGAAAAGCGGTACTTGGTACATTAAGGAGACAAGTGTGTTAACCAGATATTACATATTTTTTGGCAAATCTTTTCAGGAAATAGGAAACAAGTGAATAAGGGAATCATCGCCATTGCACGGGTGGAACAGCATGCATACATTAGCAACTGCGCAATTACTAGTACGTAAAACTTCATCTTAGATCTTTATCCAAGAAACATTGCAAGGTTACAGACATACATTGTTTTGGATAGCCAACCTTGACTTTAAGCAAAATCTCAGTAACTGAAAAATGAGAAAATAATTGGAACCCGGAGAAAAAAATGATCGATCAAATATAACATTATCGTTGGTTGATCAAGACAGTTGTGCAGAAAGTAGGTCCTTAGTGAAAACAAATGCGAAAAAAGTATTCGACCGTTTAAATGAATAAAGCGTGGCTGTTGATTTGAAAGATTGACAGTAGTTTACAGCATGTTTTGAGGAGTACGCCAATTAATGTTACAAGCCTGTACAACCCCTACCCTGCAATCTACGCCACAAATTGTGGGAAAACTTTGCTTGGAATTGGTCTTGGACGGATTGTCAATCATGTTCACCGTAAGAAAAGAAGCAAGGATTATAATCCTTGCTTCTTAAGCAAGCAAGCATTAATCATTGCTAATAATTATTAGCAATGATTAATGATTACTATAGCTATCTTATTAGTACCCTAATGATTTCTCAGATCTATAGTGTTTCAGGAAATTTCGTGGAGATTAAACTCCGCGTCGGCCATATTTTGAATGATATGCCAACTCCGTAGTTCTCACTGGGAAAGCATATTTTAACGGGATTGTTATTTTATGTTTTATTTGGTTCTAAAATAATTTTATTTTAAAAAGAAGATTTCCGCGAAAACTTTGGAATTTGACAGGTTGATATCGGAATGAAATCGACGAAAGATATACGGAGAATGTGACTACAGAACGTCATTAATACTACTTGGTAATAATCTACGACAATACAGCGAATAAACTTACAACAACTATAACTTTACAGGAAGCAGACACATAAAGACTGTGGAATAGAGAAGCTGCGAGGATCTCAACAATACAGCCATTAAATTAATATTGAAATCACGGTTAATTATTATTCAAAATGACATGGATGAATGAAAACCAGTCACATTACACCAGAACTCTAAAAAATGCATTATTTTCCGTGAAAACGTGAAACTCGGGGGGCTATTATTTTCATTATGAATAAGTTTGTTTATTTTCATCATGTAATTCAATAGACAGTGAGATATGACGCATTGCAAGTGTGAGATATTTGATTAGAACCACGTAATTTTTTCCCAGAAATTACCCTCCGAATATGAATTTTTCACAACATTATGTGCGGATTATTTAAATTAATGATATAAAAATTAGGACGAATTTCACGTGAGTTTCACAAGTCCTGCATCAAGAATTTACACTTTACCTACCACTAACCACACCCTAACTAAAGATCGTCATTTGGCGACGAAAATATCCGATATTATGATTAGTACAACGATTTTTTTCAATGTATTACAGTAAAAGGTTATTTAAAAATAAATAAATTATCATTTCCTTGGACAAGAAAATCCCTTGATCTCTGTTGAAGATTCTTTTCAATCCAGCGATGTGCAAAGTATGCCCCGTGGACTAGACCCAAGTTCTCGGATATTTTTATTCGGCCTTGTAAGTATTTTTAGAGATATGCACGATTTTCAAGTGGACATAGGTAAACCCGTTACAGAAAGGTTTCGTTACAGTATCGTGTGAATAATATCACTCAATAGCGTTATTTCTAAACAGAACATGCAATTCTTCCTCAGCAATATGCGGGACCATAATAGGACACGTGATTAAAGCACAGAATAAAAAAATAACCACACAGGATTCACAATCACATCGATATATGAGATCAACACAGAAATCACTCATCTACACATCCCTCCCTCCCGCTTGGCGATTGCTTACCTCCAAGGAGCGGCATCATCAGTCATATCCTCACTGGCCATCGTGCGTGAGATCAGAGGTTCGCAAGGAATCTGTTGAAGTAGGTGAGGTTTTTCGTTTTCTATTTGTTTTCGTCTTTGAAAATCGTTCGGACACCGAAACTTTCTCTTGCTTTGAAAGTTCGATGTTTCTGCGCCAGTCTTTTTGGCCGGACCGTCCTTTGGTTTTTTCCCCTTCTTGTCTTTCACGTGTTTCCGACGGCAAACAGACACTGACGACGGGAAAAAAGGACTTTTCCCTCGGTTGAAACCAGCCCGACTCGCGCGAGGCGCCGCTTGCGGCGAGAAAAGAGATTCACTCTCTTCTTCCACCCAACACCACCTTGGTCGAGCGAGCGACTAGAAAGATAAATCCGACTCCTCTCTCTCTCTCTCTTTTCCACTTCCTCCTTCTTCTCGCTCCCTCCTCTCTCTCTTTCTCTCCAGTTCCAAAACGTCTCCCAAACGCTCTCTGCTCCCTGGGGATTTTATTTCCCTCGTGGAGAAAACGGCGAAAACTCTTTTAAACGCTAACACAAGTCCCACAGCATCTCTTTCTATCCTCCCATGAGGACGCGAGCACAAACGTGTCCGAAAGAAACGAACGAAGAGATACAAGAGTGTGAAAAACCACCGTTCTTTCTTCCAATTCTCTTTATTCCCACCAGGAAAAGTTTTCTTCCCACACGCACGCACGCACACAAACGCACAAACATACACACCCCCCTTCTGAAACTCCCACCGATCTCCCGAAGGGTTCTTTAATAATAGCTTACGGAGTCACACACCGCCTGGAACTTTTCCAGGGGTGCACCGACGAAATATCATACACACCTCGAACACCCTCTCAATTCCCTTCCTTCTCTCCAGCCTTTCGGCTTCCTTTCTTGTCCCCCCTCCTTTAAGCCGTCTTCGGAAGTGTAGCAGGAGAGTCGGAGCCCGTGGCCGGGAGCGAAGGAATCTGGGTAGGTGGATGGACCATTTGCGACGCGAACCACATCATCTCTCGCTTGCCGATTCGCCACGGAAATCCGGGCCGGCCGATTTTAAAAGTTCGGGCTCGAGCGAACTCCCCTTCCCCCCCGCAGTCCGCGGTGGCGGTCGGTCACCGCGTTAAAACGACATCGTCTCCCCTCTGCCCGAGCCACCCCCCGTGGCGGCCGCGAAGAGGACCATCCCCGCTCACCCCCCACTCTCCCCCGCAGGCCGGGGAGCTTCCGCCTAGGAAGTGACGGAAAGTACCTAATATCCGCAGCGACTGCGGAAACCGGACGTAAACACAACGTTCCCTCAGCAGAGAAGGAACTCTCGGCCCCAGAAATAGTACCCCGAAGGTCGCACGAGTCTACGGAATCTAATCGCTCGTCCCTTGACTCGCTGACACCTACAAGAACACCCACTTCCCTCCCGGGGACGTTGATCCTCTAAAAACGACACAAGTCCCAACGGCTGAGCTCCAACTGATCGCATATAATGATTCGCTCGTGCCGGCAGAATTAAGTCCTTGGTCCACGCTTCCTTCCGTCTTCCCGGTTCACTGTTAAATCTGTCAGGTAATCGCCTCCTCACACCCAGCGGGGACCTTTTCCACTAAGTCCAGACGAGCACAACATCGGGAAAATAAACGGCTTTCTGATCAACAAAGACCTTAAGAATGCCGTGCAGCGTGTAGAATTCTGAGGTTGACCCCACGATGGAGCCCGCAGGCACCACCGAAACCGACGTCTCTTGCTGCCGGAAAGACTACCAGTTTTCAGACGGATGAGAACTCTTTAGAGGGTGCGTTTCTCGTAGAAGTTGGAGGCGGTTGACTCCTCGAGGGAGCCACCTCGCTTGAGGTCTACTGAGCTCAGTCCCCTCGAGGCGAAGATTGAGATCGGGAGACAAAGAGTCGCCGAAAATTTTAAGGAGAAGTGGTCGTGTGCGTGCCTCGGCTCGCTAAGTCGCCCGAGTGTGAACGTTTCGCAGGAGAGTCGTGCAGAAGACTGAGAGTCGAATGGGGGGAGAGGAGCGGAGGAGCCTTGGAGAACTTGAGAGCCCCCGTTTGTGTTCCTCGAGGTGTTGCGGACTAGGCTTCGCGGGGAGAAGGGGGGGGACGAAACCGAGAAGGTGGGTGTGGGGGGAGGGAGAGGGGGTGGGTTTACGAGAGAGAGGGGGGAGATGAGGGAAGGAAAGAGAGAGAGAGAAAGAGGAGGGGGACCCTTTTTCGTGTTTTTAAACGGGGTTGAAATGGTTCGCGGGGATAGGAAGGGACAAGACGAGGGAGGGAGGAAGAGGGGAGGGGGTGGGGGAGAGTTTGGGCGAAAGGGCACGGTGAACTACCCGCCTTTCGAGGAGAGGGAGGGGGGAAGGTGAAGAACTGGGGGGGGGGGAGGAAGGAGGAGGGGTTCGCCTTTTTTTGTAAGGGGGTGGATTTCAAGGGAGTGGGATGGGGGTAGCGGAGTTGTGCGAGTGGAGCGTATGAGGGCAGAGAGGTGAGATGGGGGTCACGTGAGAGGATGGAGCGGTGGCCAAGGAGGGGAGAAATGATGAGGGGTGAAGGCGAAGGATATGCAGGGGGGTAGGGATGAAGGTGAGCAGGGTTAGGGGCGATGGAATCCAGTGAGGGGAGTGGTGATGACAGAGGAGGGGTCAAACGGAGCACGGAAGCGATGCGGGAGGCCGGACGGGAAGGGAGACGGCAACGCGGAGGCCATGGGCTCGGCGAGTGCGAGAAACTGAAAGGGGCACCCACTTAGGCGCCCTCTAAAACGGCGTCACGCTCCTTCCTCTAAGGTTGCCAACCACTTCTTCCCCGCCACTCACTGTCACACCATGTCACGCTATATCGGGTCCCTAAATTGATTCCATGCAACTCCAAAACTCTTTTAATACACGTAACTTGCTGGAAATTCCAGATGATGACTGATATTCACACCCCTGTCCACATAAAGGTTAATATATAAGTTACAATGATGCATAAGTTGTCATGAATAATTAGAATAAACACTTTCATCACGCGCTGCATAATTCCGAAACCAATTATTATAGAAAACATGAATTTTAATTTGGGTGAGGGCTAGATAATTACCAGCTTCAATGGCAGACGAACCCCTCCATCGTTTATGAGGCATTCTAAGGCCTCAGCAAATGCGTAGCGTCTTAAATGCACGGTACCTTAATAGTATTCCGTAGTTGTCTCTCACAAATCTGCTTCGAACGATCGAACACGAAACACACTGAAATCAAACAAATCAACCAAACAACACCAAAATCAATAAAATGAAGTTTAAAAGAAAATTGTATTTTTGATAGATGAAACTTTAGCTTTAAGGAGAAACGCATAACTATTATCGCTACGATAAAGTCACAGAAACGTTTTCATATAACATAAATACGGTCTTTTTTTCTATCCCCAAGAATGTAAACATCCCTCGTGAAAATGAAACTGAAACCTTCCTCCCTACACCTTCTTTAGAACAATACACCAACTTGAATCAGCAAAACTATCGCAGTGGTAACTTTTCAAATCATTTCAATTGACAAAATTCAATTGTAACACTGGGATCTTTGTTGAATTACACATGACTTTTCTTTGCATTTTTAATGGTGCATCATAGCAATGAACTTGAATGGCACATTTAATTCAGGTTTCTAAAAATTCTCAGTATTTCTAACACTGTGGTCTACCAATCCAAAAACTGGATCGAATACATTTTTATTCGTGTGAATCAACTGAGAAACCAGACTTAAACGCAGATAAATACTTGGAATGAAACGTTTATATAAACTCGACACAAAAGACCCGATTTGTTGGAAAACATGAAACAATGAAAACTCTGTCCTCTCTGTATGTTACTATTAAATAAAGAACAAAGTATTTTTACACTATTCTTTAGTTTAATACTACTAGTTTCAACATTTAGGAGTCATCATCAGGTACCTAAGATGCCTAAGTGTTGAAACTAGTAGTAACAAAATAAAGAACAGTGGAAAAGCACATAGTGTTCTCCGTTTAATGAACTTCCGCAAAGTTGAGACAGAAACTATCGAATACTTATTTTACTATCTGTAAATTTGTATTTTCCAAAGTGCACGTGTTGTATTTAAAAATACATTAAAAATACATTCAAAAATCTGCATTATGTATAATTAGAGCCTGCAAGTAGCCAGATAAACAAGAGTTAGATAAGAAAATACTTTACAATACGTAAACCTAATAAATGTAGAATGAATTTCCGCGGCAGTCAAGCTCAGTTAATAACAGCGAGAGAAGAGAGAACAATGGAAGCAAAAGGAAATGAGGTGTCTCGGAAGAATGATTAATATTAAATTGGTGGCGCGGATAGCGATGAAGAAGAAAAATGCTTGTTGTCAAAGAAAAGGAGAGAAGAGCTTATTGGGCATACTCCAAGGCATAATAACCTCCTGAAGACAATTTTGGAAAGGAAAATATATGCGAAGGACTGCAAAAGAAAACATAAAATGAATATCTGCGGCAGACGAGAGATGCAGAAGCATGGAATTATGGATAAATGTAGTGGCTAACTGAATTTTGTGACAGAGTGAAGTACTGCAGCAAAAGAAATCTTTTGATTGAAAACAGCCGATGAACTTGATGATGGATAAATAACCTTAAAAACAGGGAGTAAATTTAAAACTGCTCCAATTACAATGTCAAATTTCGTTTTTAACCCCTGATTTTTTCTATAGCGCGTCAAGAAAACCAACTGAGGAAGATGATTTTACTTGGTACTTGACCAGTGTGATATTCCCGTCTATAACATTTCGTGCGGGGAATCCCAGCGTCATTTAGCAAATTCTGCCCACGCCACTAGCGATGAGTGGATAGGCAATAACTGCAATCGCATTAGGGGAGCAAGGCAGAGGGAGAGGATGGGGTTCGTGGGAGGGGAGTTATGCTGGGGTGTTGGGGGAAGAAGGTTGGGGAGGAGGGAGTGGGAGGCATGCTGTGGGGGATGGGAGAGAGTGAGCATGGTGGAGGGCGGGGATGATTAGGAAGTAGGCGGGAGATGGAGTAGAAGAAGTATGGGGGAGGGGAAATGAGTAGAAATAAATGGAAGATGAGAGGGGAAAATGAGAAAATATAAAATATTAAGAAGTACGATGAAGGAATAGGAGAGACGTGATGGAAAAGAAAATAAGAATCTCAGTAATGTGCATTTATGAATAAAAATAAATGAATGATATTTGTTATTTGTTAACGTTTCCACACACTTGTTTAAAACTATAGCTTAGCTTAGAGGCATGGACCATCAATGGGAAATGGTCTTTAATCCCTGGAGAAACAAACGGGCAAATTATAAAGGAATGTGAAACCTGGCGCTGACGGAGGATGATAGCGATTAAACGGACATACAATTATGTAGAAGGACATCGTAGAGGAATAGAAGAAAAAGTCTTATTGAGCAATATACGTAAAAGAAGAGCTTACCCATTCAGCCATACTTTGAAAACAATGGATTTGTTAGAAATAAAAGAGAAAATAGTAGGAGAGCAGGTCAGCCTCATGAAAACAAGAAGGACAAAAAGTAGACGATATAAAGGGAGATGTGAAAAGGAAGATTATCGGAAGAAGATTGGGTATTCTCTGAGGAAGGCTTGAGAATACCAATTTCCGGAATGGAGGAAAAGGAATTAATGCACATTTATCAAACAAAAACATATAAAATATCACATCCTTTTTATTTCCATAAAAAACATATTAATTAGAATTCAGTGAGATTCTGTTGTCGGTACCGATTTATAGGCGACGTTCAACAGGTGAAAGTAATTTCAAAGTCAACATAGTGCATGCATGTAAATAAATACTGGATTGTATCAGAGAATTTATTAATTTCGAGATTTAAGAATTTATATGGAAGAAATAATTCCATTTATTTTAGGTTGCGATACAAAAGCACCAAAGAATGAGACGGAATATAAAGTAAAAATATTGAAATAAAGAATATATAAGAAATACTTGAACAAATAAAATGAAAAGAAGACATTCTAAGACGCTATTCGTGCAATACAAAGGAAGTAGGTGCGGCTGGAAAAGTAGGCGTATCGCATAGCATTTACTAAGTTTTATGCATGGATGAGAAAGAGAATGCTAAATAAGCTACGTGCTTGAGATATGGGAACAAAACTGTTAGGACGAAGAAATGGAGCTGATTGTCCAAATAGCTGAAGGGTAGGAGAAAAGTACATCTCGCTGAAAGAAGTATAAAGACTTCGTAGCATTAAGAAAACTGTCGCGAAGCAGAAAACTTCTTCATAAAGACAGAAATATAAGTAGCTATCAATCTGATCTGAATGAAAAAAATTACAAATGTTTACTTTTAATGAAATGCGACGAGAGACATTTTAGCCAAGTTGCCATTGTCTTTAAAAAAATCCTTTTACACTTGTTCACCTTAATGCCATCGGATCATTTAATTTTCTGCCGGATCATTTAAGCACAATAATAAGATTTAATGTTGTTTGGTAGAGACGAGGGTGGTACAAATTGCGCCAATTTAGTCTTCATTTCTCTTGGGTATAAAAATTACTTGTTTTCGTTTTATAATGAACAAATGTATCCGGAAGACTCTTTTTATAACTTCTCTTGAGAGAAAGGTGAAATAAAGTCGGTCGCTTTGAGTTATCCAACTTTCTTCGCTTTATATAGGCGTTCTAATTTTATATACACAAATTTCAGACGATACCACGAGGGCCTTATTATAAGGTCTTACCCTTAATTTTCTTCGTTGCCAAAGTGTATCGAAAATGCGTTCTATAACGGTCATCTACCAATATAAACACTGGTAACAAAGGTTATATTACGGGACGATTCATTCAAAGTCCAAGTCGCGCAGACTAGGTAGATAAAAGGGATTGCCAGCGGTTTGAAGACCTTGAAAAGAATACGCTAGAAAAGTTAAGGTTTCTCATAAAAGAGAATCAGGTCTTATTTCATGAATTTGGGAAGCTTTTTTCCGTAAAGTATTCAGAATGACAAAATTAACAAAATTAATTCAGAAGCGTTTTGAGGAATTACCGAGGAATTTTGTGAGATGTCGAACTATAACTTACAATCAATCCCATCCTGATTTGAGCCACGCTTAACCTAGGGGCCTTTATGCGACCTTATAGGCGGGGAGTGTTCTCCACAATATAACCCAGATAAAACTGAATGTTAAAAAACTATGAGGAAGAAGTGGGGTTTATCATATTCTTGCACATTAATTGTTTTATAGTAGTTTTTGTAACTACTTGGGTTTATAGAAGCCATTCTTACACATACACAAGAATTTTGTTTCAACTTGGTACCTTTTTTGCCATGCCAGAGGATTCTAAAATTTTCTAAATGAGACTATTCCAAAAATGAAAGCTGCAAGAATGTTTATGGCTAACATGTAGTGCAGTGTAGTGTAGTTAGAGAACTTTTGATGGATTAGTTTGGCGATCCGTGAACCTCAGTGAGGGAAAGTGTTGTCTGATAACTCTGCCGATCCCCTTTCTGGACCACTTTGAATACCGTACACAGTTCACGTCTAGGAAAGTTTGCAATCATCAGGAATCGTCGTGGAAGAGGTTCATACCATGTTTGTATTATTTTTTTTTTAGTGGGTCACTATGAGTGTCAGGATTGAATAATTCCACTATGAACTTACAACGTTTAGACAGGCTATGTGTTGTAATATGCAATATTGAGGCTAATTTTTTAATCAAATCATCAACATGTCACGCGATGATATTGGGAATCTTCTTCCTCGCCTGTTTAATGGCATCAGTCGTGGTTTCTTATCAGAATGTAAAATATTGTATTGTACTAAAGTTGACACTTCACATTCCCTTGACGTTTACAAAACTGCAGAAGTGCTTGATCAGAAACATATGAATACGAATGGAAAAACGTCACGAATAAGGGAAACATGAAAACCAAAGGTTTAAATTTTGAAAGTGAACAATAAATGTCTTCAAAAATATTAAGAAAAATATAATTTTGGAGCGAATAAAATCGGGATATTAATACTACATACAAAATAGACAAGATTGAACTAAGCAACTCTGATAAAATAAAATACTTGTGAGCCCTCCATTCTTCTGCGGTAACATCAATAGGATGAAAAAGCTGGTCCACCTTAAAGATACTTGGCTTCATTAGATGGGAAGTAGGTAAGTGCAAAATGAAGAACAGGTATCATTTCACTCGAATTTAGCCGGCTTGAGAATACGACAAGTATTTTTAGAGCATCGGAAAAAGTTTTAATTAAGGAACAAGATGAAGTTCAGAGAAGATCCGCTAGATTTAAGAAATATTTTCAAGAGAAGAAAGTGTAAAGAAAGAAGTGTTAGTGAGGATAATTAGGGAATTGGATGAGATTCCGTTCGACTGCAAGGATTAAAGAGTTTCAGAAAAGCACCGATAACTCGCGGTTACTCTTGGCATCAAGAAAATTTGTATCACAAACTATTCGAGCATTTTTACCACAATATTTAAAAAAAGTACAAACTAAACAAAGAACAACAGGTGACTTTCAAACTGGTTTTCCCTTGAACCATATATCATCGAAATCATGCGAAGGTTGAGTACTCCAAGAAAAAAAAACATGCAACTTGCTGTTTCTTTACCGAACACATCCATTCCATCAGAATTCGTATGATTAAAGGCAGGTGCCCTAAAAAAAAGTCAAGAAGTCAAACGCCTTCATGGAGAGCTGCAGGATGCGAAGATGTGGATCTTATATTTTATCTCTATCGTTAAATTCTAACAGGCCGTCTTCTTGTGTTTTGGGGGAGTTATTATGCAGAGAAGGTGAAGGGACGCGAGGAAAAAAGACGTGAATCGAAGTGAAAAAAAGAGAGAAAAAAGGCGGAGGGGCAAGGGCTGAACGGCGCTGGGGTTGATGGGTGGCAGATGGAGGTGGGGAGTGGGAGGGAATGCAAACGGCGCACGGGGGCGGGGGGAAGAGAAGGGGGTTGGAAAAGGCGGAGGATGGGGGCCTGGGGGTCGGGGGAGGCCAATCGCCCGGTCGCCTCCGGGGAGGGGTGGGGACACGTCGGACGCGATGGGTCGTGGGGTGTGAGACGAAGAAGCCCAAAGGATCTATTTCTGGAGGCGATGGTCAGAGGGTTCACCACCACTCACCCCCGCCCTTCCCTCCCTCCGCCTGCCCACCCCCCACAACCCCATCCTCCTCGCGTCCATTTGTCCTCCTCCGCACCACGCTCAAACCCACCCGTTGAACCTCCCCCACCCATTCTGGACCCTCGTTCGACGCCTACTGAGATCTGTCACTGCTCGGAGATGGAGAGCTTCGGAGGGAAGGCCCAAGGGGATGGAGGGAACAGGAAGAGCTCGAAGCCTGCTCTCCTGCCCCCACTTCCCCCCACACCTCCTCCTCCTCGCCGCACAACCATCTCCTTTTCCGCGAGGCGAGGAGGAGGAGGGGTGGAGCGTGTCCTCGCGAGGAGTTGAAAAGGGGGGGGGGCGCGATGTTGCGAAACCCGCGGACAGTCGCGGAATTATGCATCTGCCGGGTGCGCTAGCCGCCGAGAGCGAGTCGTAATTTCTGCTGTGGCGACGCTTGTCGCCTTAGGGCCGACCGTGAGGGCACCGCGTGTCCCCCTTCCACTAAAGCTATCTATCTACAGCTTAATCCGCTTAAACTTTAGGATAACAACGACTAAATTTGGTACGGGAGCAATAATTACTGCAAGTTAGACTACTCTTGAGAGTTTGAAAAATACATTAATACGAGGTGGGCACAGAAATATCATTTGGCTACTTACGAAAAGACAATAGAAAAACTATTATATTGTTAAAATTAAGTCCTGCGTAATCTTCTCATCTTTTTCAGTATAGTCGTGCGGAATGATGCACGCATTTCTCTTATCTTGTCAATATTATGACGATGCCCCGTTTATAGAATATCGCCGCCTTTGACTTCAACAATTTCGGGAAGTTTCTTCTTCTTTTTCTCATCACCACTGCCGAACTCCTAAGAGTCAAAAATTTCTTTGAGATGCGAAAATAGATGGAAATCCCTCGGCGCTCTGTCCGGACCGCACGTGGGGTGGCGATTTGTTCACAGCGAATTCAGTTGGTCAGCTCCCTGGTCACACTTGCAGCGTGACGCCAGGACTAAACGTCAGGACGCAGAAGATCGAGCACTGTTTTGCAAATGGTGGATTTGTAGATTGCTTAATTAATTCAGTTTTTGTATTCATACAAGGTGCCCCGAAAACTACCGGTGGTGTGTGGCAGGGGGTCATTACACACCAGACTACCTTTCAACACAAAATACTTTTCCCTCCTTCTGAGGTCGGACAACCTATTCTGATCCCTTAACGAGTGATGTTTCGAACATGATATCCGACGCTTAATCATCACCAACGTGGATATAAGCAAACGAAATGGCTGGGGCTCATCGCCAGGTGCGCCGGAGATATGAACAGTTGGCATTTATTCGCTGGACGCATCTAGATCGAATGGAGGTAGATGGAACATTCGGTGATCAGCCGAAAAAAAGATGGGTTCAAACAGAGAGTGATGCATTTGGAAAATCACGGTTAAATTCCCATCTGGGCGTCATAAATAAGCAGTAACCCGCGGGTGGCGCTGGGTAATGAAGTGAGAGCCACCTGCGAGCCATTTCCCCCCGGGTTCAGAGCGAATAAATTTAACTCGTCATTAGAATATGAGGCAAGTTCGACTCTCTACTCCTCCATTTATATCAACCAATGCCTTGGTTCCCATGGTGATTGTAAGATAGAAATCCCGCTTACATTCAATGAAAGAAATTAGGACCATACCACCACCACCCTTTTCTCACATTGCCTCACTTCCAAAGGACCTTTGTCCAAGGAGGATCCTGGGATCTTCTAAAGAGCTATTGAATGAGTGGACCGACAAACAAATGCCGTCGGATACAAACCACAAAGTGGATCTTACGTCTGAAAGTTTGAAAACTGCCACGGAAATTTCCGGAAGTTTCACAAACCTAAAATCTCAACTGAACAGTCAACTTATTCAATATTGCTGAAAATTTTTACATTAAATTAAAAAAAAACAGAAGTTCCCAAATTTTTGATCGAACTCCCAGTTTTTCACGGTGAAGAAATGAAGAAATCCAAAATTTAAAGTAGAGGCATAAATAACACAGTACATTTGGCCTTAAGAATGCTGATTATAAAGACTTTGATATTATTTTTATATGCAATCTACTACAGATTAAATCTTACCATTCCCTTTCCATAACACATTCTTCTCTTATTTAGCTCGTCATACTATCCGAACCATTCCATGCCGTACAAAATGAATGTTCATTTCCCCTCTACCCAGCCCACAAAATAATCTCCGATCCTTCATTGCCTTCAACTTTCCACTCTCACTATAACCACCCTTCCATACCTTTTCCCTATCTTCCTCCAACAACTCTCTTCTCCTCTCCTCCTCCTCGCAAATTCATGACGTCTCCGTTTGTCTTCCATCACTGCCGAAAACTTTCAATTTTCAACGGGCTAATTCGAATTTAGAGAAGGATAAATTAGTCAAATATCTCGTTATCAAATCGCTCTAGAATTATTTCAAAGTGGCGAATTATCAGCTGGCGTAGAAACTAGAGAACAAGGTGTACAGGTGTTACTTCTTCCGGAAGAAAAAAATGAAAAGTTAATAATACCCCTCAAGGTACGTAATTTCGTAAAGTTGCCACCATTAAATCTTTTATCATTGTATCTCCGTAAACTACCTGGTAGAACTTTGGCCTCGCAGCCCCGCTTGGACAAATTGTGGATGCGAGCCCATTTTCCTCACTGGAATATACTTCGATCATGAGGATGGCACTGCAAAGCCAAAGCCCTCCATCAAAACATATAAATGGCATGAATTTATACTTTTATGAGTCAGTAACAGAGGAAAAATTGTTATTATCGTTTGAATTGATGGAATTTGTGCTTTCTTTTGGGGGATATGTTACTTATGTAAAATAGTGACTATTCATTGAAGGATTTTAACCATCGCGACATTTTCATATTAAAATTCATGCTTCCAAGGGTGGTAGCAACAAGTGTTGCTGTTTCAAGACGGTTGCAGTTCAACAGTTGAGCGCGTCTGTTTCAGTTTGAAAATTTGTCAGAGATTGAAATAATAAATAAAAACGCGGCAAGAATTTCAAAAGATACGCATGTGTGAGATAAAATTTGCCCCAAAAAATACAACTTCTAGTTGATCATCTCTTAATATGTATTCCTTTGGAATTCCTAAGGATCTCAGAAGAAACTTAGGTGTATAGATATATTTGGAATCGACAAAGGGATATACATTGACTGCTAAGATAGGGTCGTTCAGTTCTTGTGTGAAGTCGAGTATGATGGCTATTAGTCCAAAAGAATCGTAGTGTTACCAGCCGTGGTGATGCAATCGGCCGAAAGGAGAAGAAAAATAATCTTTCTTTAATGTCTGTGTTCGTCAAGGAGTTTTGCCGTAAACACTTCAAAATAGGCTCACAAGTAAATTATTTTAAGACACTTGGCCATAATAGATGGATTCATCAACGGTTATACAAGTACAAAGACCTTAATAAACCTAATAATTCTAATTTAATTTTTATTCTTTCGCTAATCCATTAGAGGTTTAAACAGAAAAATTAAACCTGTCCATATTGGATTATAAAGTACGTAAACAGATAAAATTATAAAACGGGTATGACATTCAAAGACATACTTTAAACAGTATTATTGTGACCTAGAAACCCCTTTTTGAAACATTCATAGCCCTCTTACGTAGTAGGCACATACATGTATATTAAACTTTTCCAAATCCGACACAGAAAGCTGTTTGCTAAAATGTTAACAGTTAAAAATTATTTGAAAACTGAATAGCAAGCTTATTACGCACACGACCTGAGTAACAAACCTGGGAATTCCAAGAAACTGCGTGAGATGCCGCAACAGTAACTTTTAACGGAGTCATCCGCTAATATGCATTCGAACGCAAAACTTTCAGAGAGTAAAAATCATTCGGTTAAGATGAATGATTTTTACACTGAAATTGTCGCATTAAACCTGGGAATATATTTTTAAGGAATGAACCGTGCTTTCAAACCCTCCAGAATATTTAACAAACGTATTATGACTTGAGGTCTAAAATTAGGCGTATAAATAAACTATTTAAATGTGGTTTATAAATCCGAAGTTTGTCATGAGTACATTCAAGCACACCACCACTTGCAGTGATAGCAGTGGCCGCAAATTTTCGCTGAAATTAACCGTAACTTTGCGCAGTAAACGCGTCTTCTGAGAAAAAAACCATAGTCGGGCAACAAAACGCACATCGTGGCGGTGTATAATCCCGCGACCACACGGAGAGTGAGTTACTCATCGGACTAACCCAACTACCTCAGCAGCACGCGCGGCTACTAAATTCCATGTGGCAGTCTGAGCGATAACAGAGAAGTCTCAAACACTCCGCACTTCAAAAGGGATACAAAAGAAAAACATGGCGAGCGTACGGGAGGAGAGACGAGGCGGGAGACACAGGGTGGAGTGAGAGAGTGGGCGGTGGAGGGCGGTTTCAACGAAGACTTAATGCGACGAGGCACAAAAAAGAAGGATCGGGGAAAGGGGAAGATTGAGGTCACGAGACGGAGAAGAGAGAGAGAGAGAGAGGAGAGGAGTGGGCGGGAGGGAGTTGAGGGCGCGTTAGGGCGACGGGGGAGGGTTAAGGAAGAGGAGGAGGGGTTTGGACACTAAAGGGTTGCTATCGGACATCATCAAGGAAGACCGAGCCAAGCGTTCGTTTTCCTTCGATTCCTTTGGAACATCTTCATGGAGGTAATCTTTGCACCAGGTCATTCCCACAAACCACCTCCCTTCTGTAAATTTTTTGGACAATTCCCTGAACGACAAAAGAAAGACATCCCCTCTCTCTCGCTATAACTACCCTTCTATTGCTGTTTATTCGCTCGTAACGAGGATGAAAATGCGTGCGGCGAAAACGAAACGTTGAGAGGACGAGGGTTACTGCTTGCCTCAGTCCTCCCCGCTCGAGGCTAGATGCGAAAAGGTGCTGCTGTCAGGAGGGCATATTACGGCGTAATGCTGGAAAGGATCCAATCTTGGTTCAAGAGCGCTGGAACTTTTTAATTATGTTACCATCCACGGATTTATCTTTAAAAAGAATTAGGAAGGGTACATCGACGTAATAATTAGTGAAGCATACAATATTGTACCCCCAGCGATAAATGCAAGTCTGATCAAATTTTAAGAGAATGAACAAATGAACAAACTGAATAGAACGATCAATTGCTATCCGGTTGCCTGTTTACAAGGCTACAGGTAAGTTCACTACCCAGTATTAGGATTTTTACATCGTATTTGTGAGCATATTCAGAGGACTATTAAATTAATTCGTAGCTTGAGAAACGCGAAACTGAGCTGTCATGTCAATAACATATCGCAATCACCTGCTAATCAAAGGTTTGCAAATTGACGTGCCGACCGTGTAAAAACTCAGAGGTTCGACACAATAGGAAAAGCAAACTTGTACATTGATATGGGTTACATGAAATTCTGAACCAATATAGTTATGAAGAAGAAAGTAAAATTCGTAAAAGAAGTAAAGCTCTTCTTCGTACCTATGATGGCTCAGGATATAGGTATAACTACATTACTATATATCTTAGGCTACACAGAAAAGCTTCCATTTTAGATTGGGATACCAAAGTCAAAAGAAGCATCAAGATACAGGCTATTCGAAGCGTCAAGGAAGGAAAAAATGTGTTTTTAAAACGCGCTTGGAATACCACTCTGATCAGTCACGGAGTGTCTAATATTTCATATTTTGATATGAAATATTTAATTTACTAAAGATGAATCAGCATTTAAGTCAGTGAGAAAACACATTAAAATTATCAGCTTCAACTTAACCCATGATGCATGTAAGTTACAAATTAAAAAAATAAATCTGTTTTCATCTCAGGCATTTTAACCAGGTTTGTAAATATTTCCGGAAACAAGAAAATTTTCTATCGGAAAAGATCTTTTCTATAAACAGCAAATGAACACACCTATATTGGTGAAAGAATTAACAAATGGCTTGGTTTCTTTTCCAATATCTAAATAACTATACGCAAGTTAAGCCGATGGTACTGTTATGTAACGTGCGCGGCTTTCAGCATCCCACAACCCCACGATATTATTTCCACTCGCCACTTTTTCGGAAAAGAACGGAAAGAATTAATTAATCGGCAGAGACAAAGAAGATGACAGGCTTGTTTGGGAAGGTGGCTTCGGGTGAACACCCGGGCTAACCACTGCCACACTTCTAAGCCTCATCCAACACGAAAAAACCCAACAGACTACACTACAGTAAAAGCTACGACAATTCCGCATACTTCCGCCTTCCTCTGTTCCGCCCAGCATACCAATTTATTTCCTCCCTAACTCGCTCGCCCGAAATTCGCCCATCTATCACAGTCTTCGACAATCTACTACTAATCAAAATACTCTGCAAGCACTTTTTAGTTTCTCACGACATTTCTCTCTTCTCCCGAACCCTAGGTCGAAGGGCGTCCAAAACGCTCGACGTCTTCAACGTCTTCTCCACCCTCCCGAAACAACTTGTGCCACTAAAAAAACACCCAATCTACCCATGGCATTATCACTATAAGCTGCCTTGAGCATGTCAAGAGTCTCTTTCCTGGTTTCGCTCAGTTTCACACAAAACTTGATGGCGTAGCTCTGTTCCAATAACCTGTTCATGGCAGAGAATTACGTGCTCACGTTATAGGTAAACAACATACGTTATGCACTCTACAAAGGCTGGGAGCCAACTTCCACCGTCCTCCAGACTTTCCTGAGACTCCCCTCCCTCGAACCCAGCCACAGAAACCGCCGCCAGTATGTTCGTCTATCCGGGAAAAAGTAAGTAATACTACTTTTGGGACAGAGCTTGTAGATGAACTACTTATTCCATTCCAGTGCATTTTCTCTAAATTTAATGTCTAACTAAACCTTTCTATTTCTTTAGATCCCTAAAAATATTATTTTATTTATTTTTACTTTATTACCAAAATTATCTTAATGATTTTGTAATCTCACCGACGTTTGTAATCCTTGGCTTATAGATTAGTTAAAAAGCTTGCCTGCAAATCTGGTTTTATAAATTCCCTATCATTCCTGATTCCAGCTTTTCCCAAGTCTCATTCACCATGTCCTCAACGTTAAGAGTTGGAAAACATCAGTGCAGTGAATACTCCTGTCTTGCTCCGCACATGATGCTGCCCTTCCCTATTCTCTATCCGACGCACGCACCTGTACAGTCCGAGACTTGCACAGATGTCGAATTATTCCCCCTGTCCCTGAAGTCCATACTATCTCCTGCCATACATTCATTAATTCCACCCAATTTACTCTGTGGAACTGCTGTCGAGTTATTTTCTTCGTGGATTTCTAGTAATTAGACCGGTGTGTCAATAAGAAAGATAAAATCTAACTCACAGATCTATTACCGGGAACCCATATTGTAAAACTATGTTTATGATATAAATGAAATTCTATTCCATCCTGCGAAGTAGACGAAATACCATCCTATTGAAGCAGGAAAGAAACGTAACAAAAACGAAGTGTAATATTTGGTATGCGTATGCAAATCCGACGGCTTGCTGACAAGAGTTTTTTTCCCTAGGGCGTTTAAAGCTAAAGATTTATGATGATAACAATGCAATCAAGGGTACTTTTACTTCAACCATACTGAGGCCAGATTATCCCGGGTCAGGATTTCCAGGGGTATTCCTTCAGATAAATGTTAAAGCGATCATTGATTCTCTGATTGGCTGATCAGCCATCCCTGACACCAAATGACTTTGTTATAATCGACGAAGTAGTAGTCAGGTTTCTGAACCGGAAGGAAAGCTGAATGAGGCAGAGATTGACGAGTTACCCGGGAAGACGAATGCGAGCTTCCCATTGCTTGCCAGGCGGAATGCAGTTACGTTAGGATAATAATATGAGAGGTCGGTTGTGTTGCTGGCAGACTAAGAAATTCACTTGTTTGGGAGATTATATTACATTTTTCTTTAAAATGTTCATCTTATTAATTTTTTGTTCATAAAAATCGATCATTTCATTCCAAGTGATTCCAACTGGCCATAGCTGTTGGATCCGTAGTTGAGATAAACCGATGGCAACCCTGGCATACGTCTCGTATAATCTTACCAAGTCATTTGTCCTATCATTTTACAGACAATGGATTAGTTAAGCAGGAATTATGTAACCAATTTATAAGCATATGAAGCCTTCCTGGATTCAATAATCGAGATTTAATTCAATAAAAATACACGTTTTCACTATTTATCGGGCTATATCATAACTTAGTGACTGCTGTAATAAATTAAAAGGACTCACTGCTCGAATTAATAATCACGTTAGGCTAAAATATGTATTTTTTGAGAGTAACTTAATTTATCGAAAATATTAAGGGAAGTAATTGAAATTATTAAATTCCCTCCTCCGAAAGAAGAAATGTAAACTTCGAATTCTATTCTCAAAGTAAGCAGTTCGTAGTAAAAGGAAAATAAACCAAATCCGTAAATGATAGCTCATTTAGTCTACGAATATTAAATTTCTGGTAATTTCTAAGACGTCAAAAATTCTGTTAAATTAGATTTAAATTCATTGGATTCAAAAGGAAAGCTAACGGATACATAATTAAGTCCGAACAAAAACTGTAATCATTGATTGGAATTAGCATTATTTTTTCCAATTCACCTGGATTTTTATGGGAGGCAGAAAACATTTTCGAAATAGAATGAAAGAAAAAATTAATTGAGGCTTGCGTCACATTAGTACAAATTGTGGATCAACAGGTGGAGTTGCAAAATAGGGAACCATCAAATGCGTCTAAAGTTGTGACCGAAACTATTATGTAAGAAAAAATATCCGCATAAACATCTCAAACGATACCTTTCTCTATCCATGAAGGACGAAGAGATTTTTTCCATCAAAAACTATAATTAGGAATGAGATGACTTCTCCTAAGTCGTCCAAGGTTCCAGGACAAAAAACTACACCGTCATGATTTAGATCCAATTTAACTTCCACCCATTATTTGTGCATTAAAGAAAAAATTTTAGGTCTAAAACTTCTTGATGGAAGTCAACTTGAAATAAATAAATTCTCAATTCTCTCCGCTCTAATTTTGGCCTCAATGCTTCATAATATGATTAAATACGTGTGTTGACTGCCAGCGAAAAAAATAAGAAAATGATCGATATACCAGATGCTGCCTTCGCTTGGGATAAAAAGCTCCCAAAGAAATATCATCATCAACTATCCAATGAAGTCCTCGAAAACACAATCGTATATCGCTCATCTATTTATATCCCAATTCCGAAAACTTTACAAGACCGAATAAAAATAATAACTCAGGGTCAAACTTTTAACCCTCGCTAATTTCGTTCCCATGGAGAAGAAATAGAAATGCTTACATCCGCTTTAAGAGGAGCTGCATATGTTCGACGCGTATTTTTTTGGCGTGCGTCACGGCACGAGGCATTCCCCTTGAATTCAAACACGTGACTATCGCTCGTGCCTCGTATTTTTGCCCACCCGTCTTTAAAAAAGTGGTCTACTTCATAGTGGTAGTGGTCCAGCAACCTCACAAAAGTATAATACAATAACTACGAGTATAATGCGAATTCCGAACGTTTTTTCTTCTAGAAAAGGATGGCTCCAAGTTGAAGAGTAATCTACGCTATCAACCTAAGAAAAGGCGTGCGGCATTTGTGATTAACACACCAGTATTTTGTCCTTTTATTGTGATAGTAAAAAGCGCAATAAAAAAATGATTCCTGGATGCTTACGTTTGCCAGTCTCTCTCTCTTTCTGTCAACAATGCCTACGATAACTTACCAGGTGTTCCAAACAAGTGAACAATGCTAATCAAATTGTAGTGGATTCCAGAATGAAGCCCCAGTGCTTTTTGATTAGCCCTTAGGAAAATCAATCAAATGAACTGAGAATATTTTATGGGCATTCCACTTATTCTTCAAATAATTTTTTTTCGGATTTACACAAAAGCGATAATGGACTCTAATTCAGAGCGTATTACAAAAGTAATACAATTAAATTTTCCGCGCCACTCCTATTGGCTGGAGTGGGATCGAATTACTTAGAGAAGGTGAAAGGGACGCTAAGCTTTCCCGAAAAAACGGTCTCAGTGCTCTCCAAGCTGTGGAAATGGTAGGACGTCAGTTATTGTAAACCTCTGCGCGTCGACCGTGTTACGAAAAAAATGGAATCGAGAATCGAGCAACGTTACGCGATTAAGTTTTGTACTAAACTGAAAAAACATCACTTGAATGGACTAACAAAATGATTTTTTAGGCTTACAGGGACTCTTCTCTGTTCAACTAGTTTCGAGGTGGTTAAAGGCCTTTAAGGAGGGTCGGGAAGAGTTTCACGACGAAAAACGCTCTTGGCAGCAGCCACTCATCAAAACTTACTACATTGTGGCTCGTGTTCGACAATTGTTAGACTACGACCGTCGATTGAGTATCAAGATGGTTGCCAATGAACTGAACTTGTCGTCTGCTGTTATATTTCGTATTGTTACTGAAGATTTATCGATGAGGAAAGTGGTCGAGTGTCGTACCCAAGGTGTTGCCGGACGACCAAAAGATCAACCGAAGGGAAAATTCAAGTGAACTTTTGCAACTTATTGAAAATGAACCTGATTATTTGGACAAAGTCATCACTGGTGATGAAACTTAGGTTTTTGAATACGGCCCAGACACAAAACGCGAAATCTCTGAGTGGCACACCGACCGATTCCCCAAGCCCAAAGAGGCATGATTGAACATATCAAAAGGGAAAACAATGCTCATTGTATTTTTCAACGGTAAAGGAGAGGTCCATAAGGAGTTTGTTCTTCAAGGACAGACAGTTAATACTTCCTACTATGTAAATGTGCCGGAAAGACTCCGAAAAAGGGTCATCGAGACGAGAAAATACATCTCCGCTACCTGGAAATTTCATCACGACAACGCGCTACGAGTCCGCGAGTTCCTGGCAAAACACCAGGTACCAACGCTACCCCACCTCCCCTTTAGTCCCGACGTCGCCCCAGCAGACTTCTTTTTGTTCCCTCGGATTAAGGCAGCCCTGAAATGAATCCGTTTTTTGTCCTTAGAAGAGATCCAATCAGCCGTGACGAAAACCTTGCGAGAGGTCCCCGAAGACGCTTTCAGTACCGGTTTCCGATACGCGCCCTGGAAGGTAATGTCAGGGCTGTAGGGTGACTAAGGTAGGGTTGCCACGTTGTGGCATCTCTTGGCATATCCGCGTGCGAGTTTCCTTTGGTTCATCTGAGATCACTCCGGCCACCAACTTCGCTTATACCTTTCTCATACCTATGTTTTCGGTCATAAGTCAATGCACATCCCTTTCAGGGATGCCAAGTTCACCAGTAACTATCCGAACACTAAATCTGCGATCCCTGTCCAACAAAGTCTCCACTATCGCAAGATTTTCTTCACTTTTTAAGGTTGAAGCGCGTCCTGAACGTTCGTTGTCTTCGACATCTTCTCTTCCCTTCCGAAACAACTTGTGGCACTCAAAAACACCCGATCTGTTCATGCCGTTATCACAATAAGCTGCCTTGAGCATATCATAAGAATCAGGCTCTGAGCTATCAATACTAAATCGTCGGAGGAATGAAGAGTTGGAATAGTTACATCCCTATTCTAACTCCTTTTACATCTTGAATTCATAACTCACATATTTGTGAATTCAAGCATTGACCAGTCATGGTAACATAACGCACCCTTGTTTCACACCGTGCCTAATTTCACTTACTCAGATTCTCAATCGCTTCTAAACTCCGTTTTATTTTCATAGATTGCTTTTATGGCAATCAATGATTGATCATAAAATATCTTTTATATGAATAAAATAATATGGAAAAGACATCATAAGATATTATCAGAGAAGTAAGGTGAAAACATAATACCTATGATTCCTTCCCATGAGTTATAGAATCAATCGAATAAGATATTTGTAACAGTTACTTTCGTTGGATAGATTTAAAAAGATAAAAGGGTTGTTTTTTCAAGCAAGAGCACCAGGTGAAAAGTAGGAGACAGGAAGCCTTGAAGCTCTCTAAATTCAACTTTTGGTGGCCCGCAAAGCTTCCTGTTGATTTCGACATCACCTTGAGAAGTAACATTCGGCAAAATAAATGTTGGGAGGTGGTTATTACTGGCCTCTTTGAGTGGGTGTAAAATGGACACGGAGTCCTCAATGATTGGTCGACGTTTACACTCGCCTCATCTAAACTCATCTTAGAAAAATCCACGGCAAGCCAGCAACGCAAATAAATAAGACACTCGTATAAAAACATTTTCCGCATTTAAGTGTGGAGGAATGAGAATCGAATAAATACGAGCATGTTCAATTGAATCAATAACAACATGTAAATTTTTAAAAGAAATTCCAATGGAATTAATTAGTCACAATTGCTCAAATAGAAATTTTAAAACCGTTGAGCTGCTAGCCAGAGCATTGGAATCAATGAAAGGTTTTAGATCATACCATGCAGCATTTTTTTATGAAAAATGCTCTTTTCTGCAAATACAAACAATGTTCAACTACACAAAGGCAAAGTTTCATCACTTAATTCGTAATTATTAAACTATACAGCGCAGTTTTTGATTATTATTCCGTAATAAGATGTCATACTTCAAAGTAATTCCATAATACAAATAATTAATGTTACAATAAATCAACAGAACTTGACAAAATGAAATACTGAGTTATAAAATGATTGAATAACATAAAATGAACTACACGATCTGTTAAACTGTTCGCTTCCATAATGCTTCTGAGGCGATTTTCATAAAATCAGCCCTGGACATACGTATTATAAATGAACACTTCGAAGCTCTGGCAAAAATTATAAATAAGTTAGAGAAGTGAGACGAAAACACTTAAAAACATTATGTAAAAGATAGGAGAGGGAAATTTGCAGCGGAACAATTTAGGAAAACTAAAGCGCTATGAACCCCTCGTGACTGAAACCCTGCGTGTACAATGCGCCATTTCCATTAGGTATGCGTATGAATGTTTACGCGAGGAAACAATGACATGCTGGCTTCGCTCCAAATTTTATTCCCTGCGCCAGAGGACCGAAGCAATGATAGGACACCCATTATACGAAAAAGTCAGGCTCTCTCTTTTTAGCTCATAATTTAAATGCTATTGTTAGTTTCTTGGTGTCGGGGTAATGAATTCGCCCAATATCTATCCTTTGTGCGATGTTCACATTGATATTAACCGACTTTTTGATGTTGCCAGGCACGGTTGAGAGATGGCTGAGAGGTCCATGTCGACCCCTTTGTACGAGGAACGCTCCCATCTCTGGGATTCATGATTCTCATTATTACTACATCCTCATTATTCCTAAGCCCTTTGGCTTCCCTAACGGCTGTGAAACTTCTTTCTCTATTTTCAAATTAAATTTATATCTTGAAAAATAATTAGAGATGAACACCTAGAAACTAGGAAAATTACATAGTAAATAAAGATTAAAATAGATATCTTGTATTTCAGCTGAATTATATTAATGTTTTGTGAGCCCGTTGTAAATAATAATACAGGCTAAAATCAAATATAACTGAGGGGAGAAGTTCAAGGGTGAACTATTTACATCGATGCAGAGGAGTGGACGTGGGTAAATTAGCTTTCTTTTTCTGACTTCTGTACCCTTCGCAATTTCTCTAAGCTGCTCTTGATAGTTCAGGATAGGCTGTTTCATAAAACGTAATTGAATTGAAGGTTCATAGAGATTGATTTCTCACGACCAATACAAGATTGAGTCACTTCGGTCAAAATACCAACACCGGAACGAAAATAATTGATAGCAGAAGATCATTTTGTTTCCATACATGATTTATGATGCTTATTCAATGTTATTTTATAAATGTCAGCCTAAACTTCCCAGGTGAAGAGTTAGCGCTACTTTTTGAATACAAGCAACAACGCACATTATATCAGAACGTAAGGCACTCATCGCTTTATTTCCTGTTCCTAAAGGTATAGGTCCGTGACAGAGTATTAACTAAGTCCGTGTGGTATAGCAAAGTCCGCGACAGAGTATACTAACGGATGAGACGGACTATTTAGGATATGTTTAAATCTTCCTGAATAATTTCGGCTCTCTGAAAGAAATAAACAAATATCAGGCAAGAATATTCTATAAAAAGGCAAAAGAAGAAGATTAGGACATACGAGTACATATGAGATTTAATGCAAGATATTGTTAAATATATTTCTTGATAGGTTTCGTCTGAATCACTGAAAACGCTTTTCATGCAAAGCTTTGGGCTCCTTGGGTACCGAAATCCCTTCATATACCGAGAATTTACCTGAAATGGAGGGTAATTATCAAATGTCTTCTAAGCACTCTGTCCTACCGTTAATTGTAAAATTCTTGATAGATTTACATGTGCATCACCTTGAAAATTCTTACGTAGTAATTTGTTGGGATAGAAGAGATTTTCTTGAAATAAATGACAACCAGTATTATTTTTAGATGCTCAGCACTTTTCTCTCTCTCTCTGTAAAATTTAATCAGTCAACGCCTGATTTTAAATTTTGGGGTCAATAATTCTCTCAAATGTCATGTTGTGATCAATAATTGACGTAGAAAGGAAAATTGAAGGTGTTTATATTTAATTAAAGAGACTTACAGTGGTAAGTTTTCTAATGCCTACTAATACATGTCTTTTATATTCATACGAACACTAAAGTAATGAGATATCGAGTAATAATATCACATAATATACAAAATTAGAAACATTAAAGCAGAAAGCTAATAATTTTTCGGGATTTAAGTCAGTATGATTCCCAGAGAATCTGCAAACCATTATTATAATGATAATAATTAGAAGTATTCCTCTTTTGAATAGTACAGCAGCTTTCGAATCAACACTTTTCTCAGTACATAAGTTTATTCAACAGGAGTGTTCCGCTAAGTGGAACACTAGTGGCTCAGCATCTCTTTTTGATTATGACTTCCTCTTCCTTCTTTCACGCTTTTCTCGAGTAGCCCACAGAGCTCAGCTTCTGTACGACTGCAATAGTATCAGCCTTTGACGTTAAAGAAGAATTGGGGTCTGTATTTGCTCAGAATTGTGCAGCTTTGGGAATTTCTCATATCGATTATATATAATGTTAAAGAAAACACGTCGTGATATAATTTCTCAGAATTAAGTAATAATGTAGGTACCATTACATAACAAAATTTAGGATTTGAATTCGTAACTGCACTAAATGTTAGAACTCATGCTTTTTTTATTTACGTAGTGTTAACTCAACACCTTTCATGAATCACGAAACAATATGCAAGAGTATCATTTTGAATCTTGATAAGATTCAAAATGATACTCTAAAATGAATTTCCAATGAACTTTTGTTTACAAGATCAAACTACGCAGTTTATAGGCATGCCAAAGAGTCCGTCAAAATCACGTTGCGCGTAAAAAACGTGTCAATGGGTCCGTTTCCACGAATGAAATCCAAGGAGAAATCAAAAGATAGAGTGATAATATGGCTCACAATATAGATAACTTGATTGAGCAAGTACCACATTCGTTACTCGCGGAGACTAACCCCATATTTCCCTTCTTCCGCTTTCGATCCTAAATACAGTTTTAAATTTAGATTTCCTTTAAATTTGTTTAACGATCTCCCTTAAACTGTGCACATAGATTGATCCCTGAACGAATCACTACTTCACGATTATTATAATTATAGTATTATATTTCCATAATAATAATTGAAATATTATTTGATCACGTATCAATTAACGTCCCACATGAGTGAATATTTAACTATCTATCTATTATCTTTCTAACTATCTATCTGTTTACCCATCAATGCAACAATTTCAAAATGTAAAAATCATTCGCCTTTACCAGGAGTCATACCCGGATCCCTCGAACACTGAGGGATAAGGATTTGGGGGATCCGGGTCCGAATTCCCTGAAAATATAGGTGTGTAAGAGTAACTGGCTACAGCACCCGGCCGGACATCGAGGGATCTTGGTTCGAAAATACTGCCCAAGGCGAAAGATTTTTGCACTTCAAAATTGTTGCATTGTAACGCGCATTAGCGGATGACTCCGTTAAAAGTTACTCTTGCGACATCTACCGCAGTTGGCAGAATTTGTCAAAAAAAAACGGGCTATCCTTCGCTTTGAACATGATTGTGTTACCATGGCCAGTGAAATGCTGTTAGATCATAGACGGGCACAGAAAAGGAACCTTGTCTTTTAGCATGAAATAATTCACAAAGAATACTAAAGTTGCCAGTTAAATTTCAGTCGGTGGAAGAGGTGGGGGGAGGGAGTCGATTCAACGAGGGCGGGGACGAAAAACTCCGTCGTTCGACCACCACAAAGGCGGCCGAAGCACTTTGCTGGAGGGGCGAGGCGACGGCAGCGCCACTTCCGAGCTTACGATGCGACGGGAGATCTCCACACCACTCATCCGTTTGAACCTCGCGCGGACAAAACGCGCCTCTCGCGCAACTTCTCTCGCCAAATAAAGGCTTTAACGACGTCAACCTCAAATTTCTAACACGGTCATTCCCTTGACTCCCCCGTCTCCCTCTCTCCGCTCATCCCACCCCCTCCCTCCAACCCCCGTATCCAAAAATACCTCCGCACCATCTCACTGGTGGCGGAGGGAAGGGGGTGGAGGTTGAGGCTTGGCGGGGGGAGGGGAGGGCGACGGACCGGGGGAAGGGGAGGAGGTGGATGCGAAGGGGTTGGAGGATGGGGAGAGGGGACGAGGAGCAGGAAATAGACGGGCACGGCAGACTGGAACTAAGGCGGAAATTTTTAAACGCCGCTAGAGTGGGTTCTAAAATAATGCCAACGGCTCGTACACTTCGCGAACTAACAAGACCGGCAATTAATAAGTGAAAAGGAAAATGTGTTGCTTCGTTGGCTGTTACTCAAATAATCTCATTTTTTTAACCATCACGGTGATCATTTCGGAGGAGAATAGTTGATAATAGAAGTCACTACGTACTGAGCACTGCGACTTGTCAGGGGAGAGGGAAGTTACTTAATCTGTGGCTCCTGCAGTTAGCCATACGTTTATGCTAATCGGATCGACCACGATGTCTGAGTTTAGCAGAAGGAGCCAAAAAACATCGCCATGTCTTGAAACCGGTACCAGGAAGGACCTCTAGTGGGATTCATCCCAAATGGGGAGCAGTAAAATGTATAGATTTGGTAGAACACAACAAAATGAACTAATAATTAAATATAATAATACATATATTTGAAATTAATTAGTTTTATTGCAGCATAGTTTTAAAAAAATTGGCGAGGCCTATTCACATAGTTTCCGGGTAAAGAACTGGATTCGTTTCACAATTAATGCTCCTAAAGTGTGGCGTTAATCTTAGGAGAATGAGTTAGGAGACGAGTGTATGAAAATTAAACGTGGAAGACGTATTTGGGACGAAAATGAAGAAGTATATGGAGGAAGATGATAGAATAAAATACTGAGGGAACGAGTACGTATAACAGAAGAAAGATGGATACATCTGAATCAAGGAATAAGGGAAGTGGAATGGTAGAGAATAGGAACGGTAAATGGAAAAATGTTTAGGAAGCCATGGATTACAGAAAATATAATTAGGAATGTGAATGAAAGAAGGAAATGGAAGAACGTGAACATAGCATTAGGGAGATGAAAGTACAGAGAGCTAAAAAGTAATGTACGAAGGTGAAAATCAATTTAAAAAGAAAAGAACAAATTGTAAGTTAAAGAAACTGTCAAGATATAAGGAAAGAAATTCCATTTACAATACAACAATAATAACTACAATTCTCTTGGAACACATCGGGGGTGTGTCAGTCTTCTTTCTGGCGCCAAGGGGTCCGCAGTTTAACGTCCCCTCCAACGGACGTCGTACTCACTCAAAGTGCTCTCCACAAAGCACGTCAAGTTTGGATCGGGATACCACTGAAAAATATTTGTTGTCCCCAGGATTTGAACCCAGACGCTCTCGGTGGGAAGCCTGTACATTAGCCACCCCAACATATGGAGGAAAGTAAACTAATAGACTACTAAGGAGAAGATCAATTTGCGTTTGGAAATGGGCGAGGCACGCGCGATACTATGGATGACAATAATGAGGTTCGTTGTAGAAATGAACACATAGTAAAACCAGGACATATTTGTATGCTTCATATATTTATATGAAAAAGTTTGACGTTTGAAAAAGTAAACTGGGTCATGATAATGAAAATTTGCGCAAGACGGAAATGGAGTTGGGATAGACAACTTAACCAGAGTCTGTATGTCTCTCAGACTGCACAGGCGCGGATAGTGAATGGAGAGGTTGAATGCTGAAGAGGGGAGTAGAACAGGGATGTACATCATCACCTGTTTTTTTCTATACATATACGGAGGAAATGGTTAGATTGACATGGAAAGAGCTGGAGAGAGGATTGAGAGTAGGTGAGGAAATCTTCAATTAAGTCAGATTTTCGGATGATCAGGGGTCAGTTAGCGAGTCAGCCAATATTTGCATACACTACTCAGTTAATTGCAGTATCAGTAATAAGAGTATCAGCAATAAGAAAACGAGTGAACAACAACAACCTTAGGGTAGAAATACTCACGATTATGAGTTATAAAACAGGTTTCGAATAAACATTGCCAAAAATCAAGACTTTATATAGATATGTTGATACATATATTATTTTCAAGCGCTGATAAACTAGTTGTACGTACGACATATGTAGGCCAGATTAGTACTCCTGAAGTGAGGCCTTTAAAATTTGAAATATTGAACCACGCCTTCATTCTACAACATCCATAGTGCGTGTATATTATTTCATTGGCTTCTTTTTTTAATGCTGATCAGGTTTCTATGTAAATAACATTGTGAAATTAACGTAGTTTTCTGCCACTTTGCTTATTACGAAGAATTTATCCTTCCTCGTATTAACCTTTCCTCCAGATTTTTCATTTTAAATTTCACTGCTCCGCGCTTTTCATCATCTCGTATACTTTCCTCAGTATTTCCCAACTCTCATCTTTGCTGAACTTCAAGGACCATCACTTCCCCAAATCGTGTTATTCAACAAGTTTTCCATTCAATAAACCAGTTAGCTAATTACAAAAATCGTCGCTTAAATTTACAATCAGTTTGTCTCTCAATTATCAATCTGGTAATGTTTCACTTTCGTCCTCTCGATGTATTTAAAAGAAAATTGTACTTAAAAGAGTTCAATTGAAGAGCAAATATTGCTCATATCACAAGGATAAGTTGGTTAAGATTTTAAGTCCGCAGTTTTGCAAGTATACTCATATTACTGAAAATCAAATATGGTAATATACGCATCTATCTTCTACTCATATCAAATATTTGCAAAACTTATTTTTAAAACTTATCAGTCTGCATGAACTTCGACCTATAGCATATTCATCGATTTAGTATCTACAGACGAGGATAAGCTGCCCGAAAATCCGCGACCAACCGGCTGGCTTGGGAGCCGAATAAAGCCATTTACTTTGTTTGCCCTTCAATTAGTTCTTGCATTCGCACAGAATCGGCACATCATAGAGGAATTATTCGTGGTCCTCCAGCCACCGAACATGCGGCCCACTAGTAGATCAGTAAACAAAATTCTCTAATACCGCACCGAGTTTAAAGGAGAAGGTTTAATGATAAAGTATTAAATCAGGGTGAATGTCTTTCTAATTAATAAAATTTAAATCGAATCAATCTCTCGAATAAATAACTGCTATGAGAACATCGTCCACTTTACAAATTTACTGGTGGAAGGGAATTTGTACTCAATCAAAATCTTTTGTTACAATCTTAAAAATACTATGGCATTCGTCTCATTAGCTCCGGAAACTCCGCAAAGTAACAAATCTGCAAGGTAACCTGATTTTACAATTCGCATTCACACTTTGGTTTTCCCTTCTTAAAACTCACTTAATTACGTATTTATTTGTAACACAAGCAGATTTTGTCTCTACGTAAATTGAAACTGAAGAACAGTGTGGTGGCCACTGGCGACGGATGTAAAGCTCATATCAAATAAATATTATTTATATTCAAATACGGTCATATCAACTAGAATAATAAGAATAATAAGTTCAGCATAATCGCGTGATGGTGAGGTGTCCTTCATATCTTTTCCAAGACCTAAAATGTTCCCTCAGCTACAAGTATATACTCCAGTATCTGAGATTTGTCAAACGCATACAAACAGAGGAGTAATTTGAAAACCAAAACATGAAGCTACGTGTACCTTCTTGGTCTGCAAAACTCGAAAACTACTTCAGAACCAATGAACTGATGGGCGAACGATAAGTGGGAATTGCTATCAATAATAAATATGCCACATCTAATAACCGCACAGTAGTGACGTATTTGGCTGGTCAGAAAAGATGTCCACAGGTTAGGGCTCCGAGTAGGGAATTCAGACAACGAAGAGAGGTAAAGGAGGATCAAAAGTTAAACGTAAATATCATCAGCATAATAATAAATTACATCAGTTTCGAAGTTTAAAAAAATAATAATAATTTAAATGATAATAATTAATCATGAATTGAGAACTCTCACGTGGAGCTTGGCCTTGCTTTTTTTACAAAATCCATGAAATTTACAGCGGTTGCGACCAGTGACCACAACACAATAGTGCATGCGCATACTTTGATGGCCAGCCACACAGCAAAGGAAATAGTCAACATTATGAACGATTGAAATAAATTCTCAGCAAAATAAGAGGAAAGAAAAATATCTATCACCAGTTTAATTCATCATCCTACTAGAAGAAGCACTAATGAAAGAACACATTCTAAATCAAAAGAATAAGGACAAACGTAAAAGACATGTTTTGCTTCCCGTACGGCAACGCATTGTGAATAACAGAGAATTGTGAACCTTTACAAGCATCCGTGACTACAATGGATCAAATATTGCATGGATATAATATGAAAATTAATAAAATGGAAACAAAAATTCTAATTTGCGGAAGAGAAAGGAGAATGCTAGGCTATCAAGAGAGAAAATAAAACGCTTTAGAGCATTCACCAACCTTGAAAGCACCGCAGCATGGAATGAAAGAAGGTCAACGCATGTCAAGAACAGAAAAGATCAATCAAAAAAGGTGTTCACGATAAAAAGGCAACTCCTATGCTCACAGAATATAAGATTACAAACAAGAAAGCAGTTGATGAAAACATTTATGCGGAGTGTGATATTGCACGGATCAAAGACATTGATTATAGGAAAAGTGGACCAAGGAGAAAGGGTCTTCGAAACTTGGTGCTGAAGGCTAAAGGACCTAAGACACAAAAAAATAAAGAGACTTCGAGGCTCTTTCAACTATATGAATAAAAGTGGAGCTAAATTAATTTGACTCAACACACAACGAATTTGTAAATAATATGACAAAAGGGAGAATATATGGGTAAGTCCCACAAGGAGGGCGAAGAGATAAATTTTGCAGTATTTCTGCGGATAGCGGGTAGGTTTTTGATGGACCCTGACACACGTACAATACCGTACTCGTAATCCCTTACTAACATGACACGGAAATCCTTTAAATTAATATTATATAATTTGAGGGGACAAGTAATCGGCTTAATAAGGAGGGTAGAAAGACTAACAGGATATAACAGAATCAGAATGGGACAAAGAAGAATGGAGGGCTACAGCCAATCAATCCAAGAATTGGACTGAGGATGATGAAGATCCAAATATAAATATATACACTGAAAAAATGCCGAATTATTCGTATAAATCTTAGGATTGTGGGTAGAATAGGTATGGATGACTTGCTGAGTGTCTGTAATTTGACGGAGGCCGAAAGGTGACCCAATATTACATTAATCTTTCGCGGACAGTTAGTTTCCTGTTGCCCTGATTGGAATCCTCGTGCTGGCCGCACGCAGGCGGGGGGATGACGGATACCAACCGCCCTCACCTTCCCATTCTACAGCCACACACACCCCAGTGCGCTCAGCCGTCTTCGTTAACTCCTCAAACCTCCGCCCCTTTCAATCCATCGCCGCGCAGTTATATAAGGACACCCTGACTCACTGCCGATGAATTTCAATAGTGTCTGGCCGCTGGCCCCGCTAAGAAGAATGCCTCAACGAGCATGGGCTCGCAATTAAGGGCGCTCTTAACTGAAGACGCGCCCCCGACAACGTGGGAGAAGGCGCGGGACGGCCGGCTGGCATAGGGAATACTCTCCCAAACCCCGCGCCCGATGGAAATAGAAATGAACCGCATGTTTGAAACGCTTTCCACTGCCCATTGTTTGAGTTTCGTATGGAGTGGCCTGCCTTCCCTCCCTTGATAACTGTATCCTATACTACGACACGGATGCCGTAGAATTTGTTTTTACCGAACGTTTCACGAAAAACCATTGTATAACATTTTTCGTTACTTTTTCAGCAGGGCACAGTAACGTTGGCTTGACACTATTAAATGAGTGCAAATAGATTTTGAATTATAGAAAAAATTAACTACTGGCATGAGCTGGTTCGACAATGAACTCATTAAATGTAAATCAAGTGTATGAAATGCAAATATAGCTCGGTGCGATATTTTATTCTTGTTCAACTTTTAAATATTAGTTTTGCCCATCATGTACAAATGATTTTTTAATACAGTAAATATCACATGTGCTTTATAGGTACATACTCTGCGCATATATATGTTCTAATGTTTTTTTATAAAAGACCGGAACGATATCGAGTACGAAACTGACTAAATTGGTTTATAATTGGTATATTGAACTTATCCAACGTTTACGTGCAGTAAACAAAAAGCCAAAGACGAACGATAGGTTTCATTTCATTCTAAGGTAGAACACTATAGGACAGGGGTAAATTTTTCAGAATCTTCTCTATTTCTGGTTATAAAACAGCTTCTGAGGATTTATTTACCTTCCCCTTAAGCAAAAGCATTGTCTTTTGTTCTCGAAGTCTAGAGAACGCGCTCCACTTTAATTGTTTCTGGTTCAGTCAAATCAAATTTCAGACTTTATAATGACGATATTTTTGCTTGTCAATGATATTTGCACCCCTTACAAGAAAATTCGCCTCGTGGAAATATTAAAAACTTTACAATATTTGTGCCATCAGCGATTGAAGTTAAATATTTCAACATTAATTGATCCAACTCCGGCGACATGTTTGGCGATAACTCATTCAACTTTGGAAAAATAGACTTCGAGGGTGAAGTATCACATCTTTTGGTGTATTCACAATACAAAGGAGATATTTTTTTGAAAGAATCCAAACCTAAGATTTCCAGTGTGATGAAGAATCGTCAAAAAGACGACATTTCCTGGAACAGAACGAGATAAAAATTGTGGGAACTTGAAGAGACGAAAAGAAAACTTCGATATTAGGATGACTTCACTTCCTTTTAAAGTCCTGAGATGTACTCACCAGTGGACGAGTCGAAATTGAGCGACTTCACCGCTCCGCATAGGCATAGTAAATGTATACACGTACGTGTAGTCCATCGACCGTCGCACACACGTGAGAGATAGTGTTGGCGACGTTCGGACGGTTAATTCGTTCGCTGAAAACCTGAGGTCAGCAACTCGTGACCCGCCGACCGGATCAGATCCCCGAGGGTGCTCTTGGTTAAAATAAAAAGGCCGTTTTTATAAGCTTAGAGTCAATCCAACGCTTCAGAACTTGACACTCTGGGAAAAAATATTTACGACCTACGTGCGCAGCGACAAGTTCACATCGAAAATACGAAACGGAGTGAAGGACGAACGAAGCTTCGTGAAAAACAATTTTCATTAACCCTATAATCCCTTTCACTGCCCTCCCTTTCTCCTACTACTTCTAGATGAAGATCGTTGTTTTCCAACACATACGTAATACATGTTAGGTTCAGAAAACAGACTTAACGAAACAATCAAAGTATTTCTAAAATTTATGCGAATAGCCGAGTATAATGAGAACCTTTTAATAATAATATAATATATTAATAATTAGTATATTTTCTTTAAGAATAATAATAAGTATAACAACTTTTTAATTTGAATATGAGCATAATTTTGGGAGAAACATGATCTCTCTGTTCTTGGTTATAATCAAGCATTAATGTGATGTTGCTCTTGGAAAACTACTGCATTTGATTTGGCTGCCCGACGGAGCCAACAGGCGGAAAGTACCTAGGGAAATGGGGTATTTGTCGCCACTCACCCATCTTGTCTTGGTGGCTGGGCCGTGGTCTCTTGGGCTGCGGCCGCCTCCATGTCATCGTAGCTCCAGATGGACCGCGGCAGCCTCTTCCCCGCGCCGGGCGCCGCCTCTCGCTCTTCCTCCTCCTCTTCCTCCACTTCCTCGTACTCCATAGGCATCATCGTCATGGTCACCTTGATGGCAAATGGGGCGTGTGACGGCGGTGGTGAGGACACGCTCATCGGAGGGGCCGGAGCAGCCTGCCCCTTGGAGGAACGCATACCCCGGACCGGTGACAAGGGACCCTCCGGCCCCTTGGGGTCCGAGGGCTGCCCATCTCCCTCGTCCCTCGTCTCCACGGCCGTGTACAACTGGGGGTACACCCTTATCCCGCCGCTCATGTCGTATGCCTGGGGACACGCCTCGGCGGAGACGTGGATCTCGGGGGTCATGGAGGGACCTCCCGCCGCACCACTCCCGTCCTCGCACGTCACGTACACTGTAGGCCCCGTGATGTCAAGTGTGGCCTCCGGGCCCCTCGTGCCTCCGGCGCCCTCTGAGCCCGCCTCCTGGATAAGCAGCTGGAGGGAGTTGCCGGCCGAGGCGATGATATCGTCCACCTGGGAGGCGAGGAGGCCACGGGTGGGATGGTTCTGGACGGCCAGAACGATGTCCCCGGGGACCAGGTGGCGGGCAGCCAGCGTGCCGGGGCATACCTATGAATGGGGCGAAAGGGGCGGGTTTAATTTGTCTCTCATTGTCATCGGTGGGTAAGAAGTAGGATATGCACGGTTCTAGAGAATATATGAATCTCGCCGTGGCCTTCCAACACGTCCTTTCGATCACAAATTTTATTTGCCCGATATTATTTCCTCCCCTGCTTTTTCACGAAGTTCGCTATTAATTCCGCAAAAATGGCCACCCTCTTCGTCATTCTACCCCTTTTCCCAACATTCTCCTCTACCACTAGCTTAAATATTTCACTGCCCCTCTTCCATCCGTTACCTTTGAATTTCGCCAACTCTCGCCCTTCTTCCCTCATCACATAGTATGAGACCTCTCCGTTTGACTTCCCCTTCTTATACCTCATTGACTTCAGAGGTTATGTACGCTTTTCGTACACACTTATCCACTGTGTGCGCCTGGTTTCTTGAAAAAAGGGAAAAATAATGCATAGCATTTAAAATATTGCGTTAGATTTCAACAAACCAAAGTTTTTACCGTTACGACGTGGTTTCCAACTGAGCAGTGTTCGGCTAGTGTAATCATTTATTTGAAGATACATTCCGATTCCAGAAACTTGGTGTTATATAATTAACGATAAATTCAGGGACGTATCGGATAGTATCGTAATATGGGGCATTCACCCCTTTTTTCTGGCTACTCTACCAGAAAATAGCTCAATTTCTCAAGGTGTATCAGTTAGTTTTCCAGTTGTAAGCTAGTGGAAGAGCGACTATTCTATTATACCCTGAGAAAAATCCTCCAAGTAGCTACATCTGGAATATATTGTTTGAAGATTGAAATCGTCCATGACGAGCTCGACTCATGTATTTCTGATTCATTGGGATGAAGAAACCAAAGATGCCCTTGCCATTTAATACACAGTACTCGATAAGGACCGGTCTTTTGTAAGGAAAAGTAGAAAGCATGTGCTCTCATAGTGAGAGTTTCCACGGTTTCAGAGTGAAAGGATACTACACTGAATGTTAAATATATTGGATATATATTTTTTTGGGTAAATGTACGAAGTTTAAGCATTTAGTGATCGTGAATTTTCACAAAGTAGACCTGAAACCATTGAGCTCGCTAAAGGGTGCTTCTCGACTACGCCGTACTTATTCTAACTTACGAAATGCAGAACGTGCTCCCATTCTCTTTCTTTGATTATTGAGATCATTGGCTGCCACCCATGGCAATGCAACCTCACGCAAAAATTAAGTTATCAGGTGCATAATTTGAGCAAATATAAATGGGTAGAAGTACTCCCGACGACCTTATCAAAGCATCTCTCCAAGAACTTTACGGCGAAAAGGAGTGAAACGGCGTTCATTGTCGTCTCTTATTTATCTATAAATATGACAATAGTCTGACAAATGGAGAGGCCTTTTCATTTGGAATGCACCAATCAATCGGTATCGGTAAATATAGGCCCAGTATCATTTCTGCTCGAAGAATTCCAGGAGATGGGTGCATTTTCTTAATCGTCAGACCCACCTCCTCTTCACACATCATTGTCATTACATTGTGCTATTTGATCTCCTTTGTGTGTCCTTTAAGGTTTCTACTCATCATTCCCTCCTCGTTTACCACATCACTCATCGCATCTTTCAACAGATCATTTCCTTTCCTACTCTCCGCAACCCTCATTTCTTAATTTTTCAACCGCTAACAATCTTTCGTAACAAACTAGGTTTAGCAAGCACACTTTGACTTACTCTTCTTACTAGTAATTTTTTCTGTGCCGCAAAAATCCTCAGGTCTTCAAACTGAAATATATTTTCATCGTCTTTCGGAGTTCAGTTCTCCACGTGATACAATGTTCAATTCTGATTTTTGGAATAATTTTCTGACTCACTTATTCCTTCATCATCTCAATCAATACATTTGTCTATATTACTATATATCTTGTCTAATCTACAATATATCTTGTCAATTTAGAGACCTCTTTTGTGAATGGTGATTGATATTATAGTGCCAATTCCTTAGGACCCGTAATCCCTTCCAGGGTAGTGTTAACGTACATGTAGAAATTGGCTAAGCAGAGAAAAATTTGGATCTTGGTTGCTTGGGTATGTAGCCCTATCCGGTTATGCGTATTGGTGTCCCCGCCTGTGTGAAATAAACTTGTGGATAACTCGTAATAAGTGAAACTGAGGGTAAATGACAACGAACGGAGACCACCTCAACTTCACACTAAGTGACCTTAATTTTCAAATAATTTTACGCTTAAGGTTTATGATTTTGAACTGATTATTCGCACACGGGGGTTTTCACCTGTGGAATTTTCTGACTAATTAAAGACATCTCACAGAGGAAAGTTGATGGATGAGTCTTACCTAAATAGTTTATCCGGTGGAATAAATAACTTATTTTAATGGTCGAAATGGTTATCAAAATCGGAAATAGTCACAATTTTTAGGAAGGATTCAATAGACTAAGGACTAGTTGAAATGGATAATTTAACTTTAAAATACTCTGAACCGACTTAATCTTTTTGGCCATGTTAGCTGTTATGGTAACCTGATACATTAAATTGTAGCAAGTAATTTTTGATGAATCAGAACTATTATTGGGCTCATTTCATGAAAATCTATTTTGCAAGTTAGGTAAAGTTAATTTCAAGTCATGTTTAAGTTTATAATGTTGAATTGACGTCTTTAGACTAATTGTATCGCGAAATGAAATTACGAACGAAAGATCTCCCCCGATCTCTTTTATCTTTATCTGCCTGAGGTCCTTGGCAAACCACACACCTACTAGTCTTTTTCTAACTATTGGATAATACGTGATCTTCTTAAGTGACCATTACGTCACTCCCTGTGTTCCCATTTTACTTCAGTGCAAAATTATTTGCATTGGTCATACTTTTTATAGATATAGGTACTATATTTATAGAAAAATGCAACAAATTATATTAATGTATTCATTATCTAGAAAAAGGCAAGAAATTGAACTTCGAACTTTAGTTCTCCAAATACCTTGGCGCTGTTAATGTGTGGCAATTAACTCAAATTATGCACCTGATAACTTACTTTTTACGTGGGGTTGCATTTCCATGGGTGCCAGCCAATGATCTCAATAATCAAAGAGAAAGAATGGGAATACCATAAAGATATATTTTATCTGCAATGTAATTTCGACTTTAGCGAAATATTATATATATATATATATATATATATATATATATATATATATATAAATCTTTTATCAATGATTTGCAAATTAGATCAGTTCGCCGTTCAGTGCGGAGGGATGGGTTCGAAGTGAACATTTTCATAAATATAAGATTTGTCAGATTCACAATATTCCTGGCGTGCCTTTATTCTCCATAAGAGGTAATATGTTATTATAAAGTAAGTATATTAATTTACTTGCGATCGTAGTAATACGCAATCTAAATAAAAAACGCAGTAAAACTATTACTAAAAACCCGCTTCCCAATTCACATTTGAGTCGGCGGGCTGAACCAATTTTAACATTCCTCTGAGAAATTCAAAGGGGCAGAGGAGTTTAATCGGAACACAGAACCCCGAAACAGCGTGTCGTAAGAAATTTTCACGGTAAGTTCGAATGTACTAACTTTTATACCTTACAAATAAATGATATATTTGAGTGACATAAATATTTACTAAATTGTTACCAAAACCTAACGTCTTCCGGTATTGTCTAGTGGTTAGGATACCCGGCTCTCACCCGGGAGGCCCGGGTTCGATTCCCGGTACCGGAATTAATTTTTTTCCGTCGGTTACATGGTGTTCTAATAGTAATTTAATAAATCATCGCACAAACATTTCTTAAACAAGACTTAATATTTTCATCTCGTTAAAATATATGTCCGTCATTTTACTACTTATTCTTTCGGCAGGAATTAAAGGGCATAATTCGGAGTTTTCAAAATTTGTATCGATACCACCTCGGTCAATGTGTCAGGAGTACTTCCTAAAAGTTGTGCAGTTTCTGACGAGTTATTATTTTAAACCAGAGTCAATTCAATAAAGTGCAAAATGATCACACGGAAAGACTTTTCAGCAGCCTGCATTAAAATTTTCACTTTTTCCAATTGTTATTCTCAAGTTCTCCTTTTTATATAATCGATATTATTATGGTAACTGGATCATTGATCTTCCTTAATTAGCTTCACGAGACCAAAATATTTTTTTATAAAGGAAGCTTTGCAAACACTCCAATAATGAACATATAGTACAACGTCCAATGAAGTTGCTATTTTATTTGGAAATTCAGAGGAATCAAACTTTGTGTTTTTCACAAAACCTCCCTATGCATGTGGATTACGTAGCAATAGTCCCTAGCCATTATCAGGTGTTTTTCTTCCCCGAACAATAATTGTGAGATATTTACATTCCGCTTACATCTTGACTCCCCTTCTCAGACACTCAATGCCCCCATCGATTATGCAACCATGCATACACAACTGCTACTCTGGTTGCATGTTCCATCGTATAGGGGTAATGACATCCAAGCATCTACATTAGATACACTCAAATTCTAAAACAGGCGATGAAACGTAATCGTTCATATCAACAGGTAGAGAACTTTGAGTATCCTTATACAATATCCGGTATTGTCTAGTGGTTAGGATACCCGGCTCTCACCCGGGAGGTCCGGGTTCGATTCCCGCTCCCGGAATTAATTTTTTCCATAACTTGTATTGTAATACGTTGCGATAAATCGTAGCGGGCTCATTTCAATCGCGTCACCTTTTATTATAAGCGTTAGGACATTGAAGCATCCACATAGAAATACAAAAATGCGAAATCAGGCGATGAAACGTACTGCTTCATGTCAAGAGGTAGAGGATTTTGAATAAACTTGGATACTATAAGTCACTTCAACTCGTGTTGTCGTGACGATTTACCTTCAGTACGCTTTAGAGGGCTACTTTGTAGCCGAAATACGCGTATTCATATTCACCTTTCTCTTCCCTTTCCTTATTTACCCTTTACCCTATCCTTTGAATTGTGGCGTTTACCAACTAATCTCAACTGTACCCTGTTTTGAAAGGTAAACTGTTTACGGCTATTGGAGTTTTTTCAATTATTCAATACCATTAGCCGTATGAGCTCAACTAATTAATTATCCACATGCATACACAAAAATGCGAAATCAGGCGATGAAACGTACTGCTTCATATCAACAGCTAGAGAACTTTGATTAACCTAACTACACATCCGGTATTGTCTAGTGGTTAGGATACCCGGCTCTCACCCGGGAGGCCCGGGTTCGATTCCCGGTACCGGAATTATTTTTTTCCATCACTTGTATTTTTTAATGCATTGCGATAAGTCGTAATGGGCGCATTTCAATCCCGTTATTTTTTGTAATAAGGGTTAGGACATTGCAGCATCCACATGGATACACAGCAATGCGAAATCAGGTAATGAAACAGACTGCTTCACATCGAGAAGTAGACATCCTCTAGCGGCCACGGACTGAACCTAATGAGGGTTCAGAAGCAGTCTCCACATACCAGCGGAGTCTAACGGCAAACGCGGTAACTTCTTCATACCGACGACTGGGGGGGGGGCGCTAGTTCAAAGAATATTTTTTAAATCGCCGGAGTAGAAAACAAAATAATTCGTTCATATAAATTTATTCGTTGCTCCAAATGTGGACGAAATGTATGTTTCAACAAAAATTAGTTCCTAAATATCAAATATTGTGCAAAGAGCATGGCGTAATCCATTCTCATGTGGCAGTAATGGAAGTTTGACCGAACAGCTAAATTCAAAATCAATATTTTTTAAAATATATGAAATTTAGTTGATACATTATAGCAAAAAAATTATCGTGGAAGGTTTCCTTGATGTGTGAAAATTATACGTTGTAAATAGATACATTGCCATCGCCAAGCCAACTATTTTTCCTATAAGGTTCCCATAAAGAACTAATACCAAAACAACACGCAAATGGCTATTTACCATTTTACGGTTTTTTTAGTACCATCCACGGGCTTTGGGCTTTTGAACTCGAGATTATATAAATAAAATTGAAGGTTTTCCATTCGATATTTGGTCATAAATGACTTAGAAAAATGCACGCCCAAATTTTATCTGTAAGAAACTCTCGTTCTAAACCTTAATATTTTATAGAAGACTGAATTATAAACATTTTACCTAATTTCAAATACGTCAAATTCATAATTTCAAAAATGTGTTCTTGATAATCTCTATTTTAATTTATATCATGGCCAATGTATACCGTGGTATTTTTATTGATTTACGGTGGTGTTCACTTGCACTGCGGTATTTCATCCACTACCCAAATGCAAATAAACTCCAAATATACCAAATCTATATTTATTACTCCACATTTATTTCCCTCGCATAATAAAAACGACCTATTAACATCTATGGGTATCTATTGAATTGTAAATAAGTGAAGTTTACATATCCGTCAAGGAAAGCCAAATATCAAAGAAAAGAAGAAGGGACTTAGATCTTCAAACAAAATTGGAGATAAATAAGTAAGAAAGAAGAAAACGCATGAATTCTTAAGCTTTGATTTATGATCATAATGAAGTTTTGTAAATTAAGAGATTGAACGAGATGGTTCTGTTTTGATTACTCCCCAAAAACGAATGAGACGTACAATTACTGCCACATTCAATTTACTGAAACACGGAAATAAATCGGGTAAAAGAAAAAACAAAAACGATACAACAAGGTAAAAAATAAAAAAACCATAAACACAGTAATCAACCCGAAGATCGGTTTAGTAGGTGATGGTAGAGCTCACCCATGTACCAAGCCCGACGGCGTGCGAATATTCACACGTCAAGGTAGGGGGGCTAGTTCCTTGCCCTGTACCGTTGCTGCAGGTGCCCAAAGTGCCTTGCCCGGGAATTGAACCCGGGATCCTCCGGTCAGTAGTCCAACGCCCTACAAACTAGACCACCGCGACCCGCATATATATATATATATGCGCATATATATATGTGTGTGTGTGCACCCATATATTGTTTATTGTAATTAATTGATAATTATTACGATAATTAATAATAATTAAGTGACATAACATACACTTTTAAAAATTAAAAGTCTATTATGACTTATCTGAATCGCAACGTTCTGTAATCCACAAGCCCTTCACATTGTCGCTTGACTTCATGCTACTAAGAAATTCTTTAAAGGAATCACTATAAATAGAAGCTAAAAGTTTAAACAAGTAAATAGTCCATTAATAATTCTTATAAATGTATGTATAATTTTTTTAGCATTTTTAAGAGCACTTTTTACGTTGTCCAATAAAAAAGGCAGTATTTTTTAAATGGAATTACATTAATTAAATTCACGGAAATACTAATCTCTCCAACTTTGAAAATTTTGAAATGCAATGATACTGCTGCCTTTAAAGTAGTAGCATCACTTTGGTCACTAATGTAACCTTTGACTTGCGGAAAAACCGCAACACGAATAGTATATTACAACCGATATTATTCTCTATTATTGTTGGAAACAGTTATTTTAGTAGCACCGTCGTGCTTTCAATTTGCAGTGCCATCCGTTTACGAAGTAAAAAGGCAATGGAATAAACTAACTTTATGGTGTAGGGAGAAATTTAAGCCAAGTAGCTTATATTAATTAATTTATGCAATAATTCATTATACACAAAAATATTGATTGGTTTTTAAATTTACCGGGAGGAATAATAAACATAGGTTTTGAAGGATACGAAATGAGCTCGTCGTATTAACTGCCAAGTAAAATATATTTTTCATGATTTGTCCAAAATTGAAGAAAAAGATGTCTTCTTTTTCACATAATACTAGATAATTTGAGCAATCCAAATATCATCAAGAACTTCGTTAATACTTTAATTTCCATTTCCCAAAGAAGTTTCATCGCTATTAAGTTTGCATTCAATTATAATGAACTAATTATTTCAATCGGTTTTCAGATGCGAGATAAACTGCAGTTTTTTTAGAAAAAACATTTTCATAAAAAAGTGCTGTTTAGTAAAAAAATTGTCATAATTTCACATAACTAAGCACGGTAGTATTTGTGTCTATGATCATCTTTAAAAAGGCAATTTAATCAGATAATATTTGAAAGAAGTAGCGAAAATTGACAAATGTCGACTTCTTTTCCAATTGAAATGACACCAAAATCATTCCGTTCTTTGTCGGTGATATCGGTTCTCTTTGGGTTATTACACCTATACACATATTTTACTTGCCATCGATGAAAATACTACCGGCAATTGGTTGTGCAGGCAAATGGAGAATGAACTGAGATATTTGGATCGGCATGGACGAGAGGATAAGTTTGGCATCGTGCGCTTCTATTCCGATCAGTGATTGGCAATAACGTGGCTCAGCAGTGGGCCGACGAAGACTTGCAAGCAGGCGGTTCTTGTCCTAAATTTAATACGACCACGGAATTAACACGTTCTTGCGTTGTATTAAACATTTAACGCCAAGAAATACTAATTAGAAAACTCGAGAATTTGATTCATTGTTCAAACTTTAGCACTTTCAAGCTTACGTGAGAATGTCAAGGAAGCTAAACAATAGATTCGTTCTAAATTCATACTAGAGAATTTAGATAATATTTTCTTTCTTAATTGATAACAGTGCAATCTTTTAATTTTTACACTAACGAAGGTTAATAATTATCATCCGAATACCTTATGCCCCACAAGATTCGCAAAGTAGTCGCATGTTAAAAATTGCAAATGCACACTTCATTGATTATTGGGTTGATAGGTCCACATCTTGTTAAATATAAACCCATAAGGAGTAATTTAAAAAAATGGAACTTATCAATTCTGAATATAAACATAGTCTGACTTAAAGGGTATTAACGACGAGGTTATTACGATGAAAAAGAAAAGTATGTACTACCGTTGTACATTCTCTCCAATAAATAGCATTCCTTTAATATTTATAATGTGAGTAATAAACATTTACTTTCACTTATCAAGAGTATCCGGATTAACTGTCTGAATTCAGCAACGAGAACTAAGTCAATAACACGTTCATTAGGCATCGTTGTTATTTCTCGTCCAAATTAAGTTATAGATTGAGAGAATACTCGTATACACTATCTTATGACAAATATTATACATTATTAAGGAAAATATGTATCGATAAATAATGAAAAAACACAGAAAATGACAATGGCCGTACATGTTAGTACAGGACGATGTTGAGAATTGACCGCATTGATCACTAACGAATCACATACCAGTCTTCAAGTTTATCTTCAAATTCGAATAGAACTAGAAAATTAAGCCAACCAGAGAAATCTTAATATCAGGAAAACTTCTCTAAGCCAATGATGGTAGTCGGCGACTAATGCGCTAAACCGAAGGTCTTGGTTCGAATCCTAACCCAGGTGCTGTATTTTCTTTAACTGCTTTCTTGTGCGGACTACGGGTACTACTCGAGTACTTGAGAGAACTATTCGTATGCTTGTGTCTTAAGATTCAAGGTTCCCATCTCTCTCAGAGGTGGAAGTTCTTAAAGATTGAATTATCATTACAAACTCTGAGCCCATGACATGAGCGGAGGGCAATGATAACCTCCTCAAATATTAATATTCAAACGGGTCCTTTGATCGTTGAGGATAACGCTCACCTCGCTTTAATCACCATTCGCTGTGAGAAATTCAAACAACAAGTTTTAAAATTGGGCCAGTTCCTTTCCCTGTGCCCCCCGAAGATTCTCAGAAAGATGTAGTGCCCAAAAAATCACACAGCTTGAGTGGGTAAGTTAAGGACGCATCCGACTGACACCTCTAGGCACTAGAGCCATCACCTGGAATTAAACTCGGGCCCTCTAGTCGGTAGCCCAGCATTCTGTTTACTGGAATTTCACGTCTCAATAATGACACCATACAAAAAATTCAGGCAAGTTTTTAATCCCTGCCCAATATAGAGTTAAATATATATCCAAAACCTTCTAACATTAAATAAACGAATCAAGATTTCATAATATTGTATTCTGTGAAAAGTATTTCATGTTCTATGAATTCAACATTGTAAAAGTCGCATAAACCTATTCTTAGCATTAATTTTATTATAACCAAAAGTCATAATGTAAAATTTATAAGTAAAAAATAACTTTCAATCATTTATTGCTCATTTCAACGTCGAGAAACAGGCGATACTCCCACGTAATAAATATGCAGTCTCGACGAAAGAAGGTCTCTGGCAATGAATTTATTACCACCGAAAATTTACGAATTCATTTCGGTTTTCAAAGTAAGCCTTAGAAAATTTTCACAGAAGTATATTTTATCTGTGGGCTCTTGGCTAGGACGACGCCTTACCACTGGCAGTGAAATACTTTCGAGGCATCACGTCTCTCAGGGGGGGGGGGGTAGTAATGGCCCTCACTCCGCCGATAAAGCGTTCCACGCAAAATTACCGAAGGATTTTCATTTAAAAACACTCGACCCTCCGAAAACATCATGGGAAAATACTCGAAAATGCCTGCCAGCATTTTCACCTCGTTTAGGCGAATGCGCCACGAGCACCGGGACGTGCAAGGCCGTAATTTTTTGTACAGGCGACGTTTTTTCACGCTTTCTCACCCCCGAAATTCCACCCATTCCTGGCTCCGTGCCCTTGAGACTCTTCTGAACGCCCACACCACTAACAACAGTCTTGACTTGGCAATCTCTCCATCAGGGCGGATAGCACGCCGTCGGAAGGATTTAGGAGGAAGCACAGCGCGATACTACTGAATGGGCAGGGCAGACAGAAATTGAAGTTGCAGCTGAAGTGGCCAGAGTGTACAACGGAATAACCAAAGACCTACAATTATGAAGCATACACACACGCACGTCACATTTTATAATTGCATAATTTTGTGAACTCTCTTCATTGTATACTTCTTGTCTTCTTTTCTCATTAAATCTTAATCTGGAGAAGAGTTTCGAAAATAACTTAAAGGTTCCGCTGTAAGGGCGCATTATTCGATGAAGTAATTATCTCCGAATTCTCATTCTAATGATAAACAGTACTAAGACAATCATATAACCTAATGCATTCGTAATAAATGAATAACGGCTATTTAAATTCCAAAAATATAACTATTTCCTTTCCGTAAGTGAAATCATATCAAATAACGTCAAATTTAAAAATGTTTCAATGTAACATTTTTATGTTACTTATGTATTTATTTTAATGTAATTATGTAACAGAATTGGTGCTTTTGCTTCCAGAGAGTGCCATTTGTAAATTTTTCAGTCTCAAAATAGCGGCAATACAGAAGCACCGGTTGTTTGATATTTTTCGGAAAAAAATATAAAAAATATGTGCATAAGGATTCAGACAGAGAATCATACTAGTTCCTCCTGTAAGCTACCTCTAAGAAAAAAATGAGAAATCTGCTGGCCTCGCGATTTTTTTCCTAGAGTTTTGTTACAGCATGCATATTCTTGATAGTTCGAGGCCTAAGGCCAGCTAATTTTGACTGTCTTGCGCAAAGGATACGGAATATCACACATGAAAATCCATTACTCAAAACTAAACCAGTATTTAAAAAAAACTTTTATTGCCATATTTTAAAAGAAAAAGATGAAGATTTATTTCGATTATAAATATTTCATATTCTCTGTGCACAAAAATTAAAAAATAAAACTTAATTTGATAGAGTTTGGTTACGTCTAGATTGGTCGATTCATGATATTCACCATTCTGATTTGAGGTGGACGCCGCTCATGTTTTCGCCAAACGGTGAAGTTTACGCATCGACGGTAAAGTATATACTTGTAAGTATACAATTTTATCGACTTATACCGACCAAATAGGTTAATTCCTACCCATGACCACACAGATGGAAAAATACGAGGCGTATTCTTAAAGTAAGTACCGTTTGCTTATATTTAAATATTGGCGCTTCAGAACACAGTTTTGCTCCTGCAGCGCCATCTACTAATTCATTGAAAAGCTATAGCAGCATTTGTTTTGTTTCAGAAGTCGTTTGCTTGTCCGTGCATGCAAACAACAATGTCCGCGGCAATCGTTGATCCCGCCAGCTATGAAGTGCGTTCTGTCATACGATTCTTGTATGCAAAAGGATTGTCGGCTGCTGAAATTCATCGGGAATTATGCCTAGTTTATAAACCTACAGTTATGAGTGAAGGAAAGGTTAGACAATAGTGCTGTGGTTTTAAAAATGGACGAACAAATGTCCATGACGAAGAGCGAAGTGGTAGGCCCAGTATTCTGACCGATGAAATTGTTTCGCAAGTGGAACAAAAACTGCGATGTGATCGTCGATTGACAATTAATGGCCTGGCTGAACAGTTTCCTCAACTTGGACGCACTACTGTCTACAATATTGTTACGGAAAATCTCGGATACCACACATTGCGTGCAAGGTGGGTACCAAAAATGCTCACCGACCACCACAAAGAGCAAAGAATGTCCAGTGGACGAGAGTTTTTGGGTCGTTGGGAACTCTTTAAACCACCCACCGTACAGTCCTGACCTTACACCCAGCGACTACTTCCTCTTCTTGCACTTGAAACAGTGATTCGGTGGACAACGTTTCGAAACCTAAGAGGAACTCAAGAATGGCGTTGTGGATTGGTTCAACCCTCAGGCGGCGAGTTTCTATGCAGAGGGGTTAAAGAAGCTGGTGCAGCGGTACGAAAAATGCTTAGAAGTGAACGGCGATTATGTAGATAAGTGAAGTAGGTTTGTAGCTAACTAAAAGTGCCAATAAAATGTGTTTCATATGAGTATATTTTTTCCTGTGACCAAACGGGCCTTACTTTATGAACACGCCTCGTATTTCCGAATTAACACTGTGAAATAAATGAAAATGTACAATTGTGTGAAATGTAAGGCTTTTGACATATAGATGGGGAAGGGGAAAAGGACGGAAAAAGTAAAATAAACAGAAAGGAAAACAAACAAACGAAGAAGTACTAGGCATAGAAGGGGGAAAAGGGCTGTTTACAGAAATTCAAAGTGAACCCTTTAAGCTCATCCAAGTTAAGTGGATGCATGGCGTTTTGAGCTGCGATGGAATGTTAAACAGAGAAAGCGATGAGAGTATATTAAGCAAGCGAGGGGGGGGGAGGCTAGGCATGTTAAATGGAATGAAGGGAGGCAGAAATTATGAAGAAACGAAGAAGGGTTTATTATTGTACGAGACGTAGTGTAGAATCTGAGATGTGTCGTGTTAGGCGGAGCTCAGAAATGTATCGGTGGTTAGTCTATATGTCCATCCAAAACCTACTTTAAATCCATTTGAAGTAAATGACCATTAATATTAATAATAACGAATATAACATAACAACCATGGTGACTTTTGAGCACGAAAGACTAACTTATTAGATATTTTCTCTATCTGTGGTAAAAAAAACTCCATTTTCGCTTCCCCAATAATGGCATTATGGTTTTAGGTAAAGTAGTAATTTTTGCGCCTGTATAGAAAAAGCGTAACTTCATATAAAGAGTAAAATACAATTACCGAGATTACAATTTTTGTTGACACTTCGTGGGACGCTGCAAAGCCAAGAATGCAATTGAGAGGTTTGCTATAGAGGGGTTCGAGGCAAATCCTTTGTCTGCGCATGGTAATGCATTTTGACAGTTTTGCGTTTAAGACAGTGATATTGTTAGGCGTCGATCATGTTTTGCTCTCCCAGCGTATTGCCCTGGAAGATTTCTTCCTTTTGCGATTTCCCCACCACTTGACACGGGCAACCGGCCCAACTCCTTCCGTCTCCTCGAGAACTCCCGAGTCGAAAGCTCCCTCCCCTCCCAGGAGTCGGCGTAGTTTTTCCGGCCTCCATCTCGAGTTTCGACGGGGAATGTCTCCGCTGGTTTATGTTTTACGGAAAAGGGAATGCTACCGCTGACAAACGCTGTGTGGAGAAGCTACCAATACCGGTGGATTCTCGCAACTGATAAGAAGTATAAAAATATTTTACGATACTTAAATGACAATAATTTTGATAACTTCTGGAATTCATACATTTACATTCTGAGTAGTGCCACTTTTAATACTTCGCAGGTAATGAAACGCCAATACAGCTACCATAACCCTTTCCAAAGATTTCACACCTGATTCTTCTGTCAAAATGCAAACAAAGGAGTCGTCAGATTTATCTTAAAAATGAAGATGTGACTACTTTATCGAAATCTGATAATTTAATTAATTTAAATGTGGGATGGGAATAGAATGGGTATTTGTATTTCTGGGGCAGAACATGGGAAATAAGACTAACTCTTGTGAATGCATGCATACCTTAATATTTAAAGAACCGAATGAGCTTTTTGCAATTTATGCGAGTATGTTACGGGAGTGTGGGCTATTTGGCATGAAAGACAGATTATACGCTTACCATTACCCGTATCTTAATGTGAACTCCTTGTGAGTTCGTTGAAGTAATCGTTGGAGTGTGCTCTATTATTGGTTTCCTTAAATTAACATAAAAAATGGAAAGACCGGAACAGTATACATGATAGTCAGAAATCATCTTTAAGAAAAAAAACGAAATACACTGACGTCAAAGATAGGAATGGGAATATGGTAATGGAAGATGAAGACATAGAAAACCGAGGGAGAGCATAGGTCGAATAGGTGAAAAAACACTAGGAGGTGACTGAAAAGGTAAGAAGAGAGGTGGACATAGACGACCGGGATCCGATTATACGAAGAAGTGGCGTCGACAGGACAGCGAAGGACCAATGAAGCAAGATTAAATTTAAAAAAAAATGGGGGAACGAAAGATGAAATATCATTAATAAGAATAAATGTATAACATAATCAAATACAGATAAGGAAGCCTGAAGGTTTCAAGATGAGTGTGATAGAAAAGTCAGTTCCGAATAAAACAATGAACCGAGCAATCACAGACTTATTTCTAGCTAGATTTATGTAAACGAATGAATATTTGCGATACTATGACAATCTGAGTAGCATATGAAAATTATTAGAGGATCTAGGTAGGGACTCACGGTGCGAAGGCTAAATTTCAGATTAAACCTCTTGCATAAATTAAAAGGATGTATCCTTCGCAGTGATATTGAGAATGTTTTCAGTCCAATCGTTTATGGCAGGAGAGATCATCTAAGTGAAATTCGAGCGATTAAGAGAAAAACAGAGAGATAAAAGATGTCATTTTTCCCACGAACGATAGGGGATCAGAATTAAATCCCGTATGTCCGACCGCGCTAGGAGGGAAAGGTGTTTTGGATCAAGGGCAGTCTGATTTGTAATCACCCCCTGATACACACCCTAGTGGTAACTCGCAGGGTGCTAATTAAACAAAACTAAATGAACGATGCTAAACTAAATTGAATAAACTAAAGTAAGGAACTAGAGAAACTGGGAACGCCAAAATTTGAATATGGTGCGACATGCACTCAAAATATTAGCAGAAAGAATTAGACAAATTGGAAAAACTGGAGAGTGTCTGTTTGGAAATGAATTTCGATATAAGAAGGTCATAGAAAAGCGGGCCATAGTACATGAAAGGATAGAGAACGAAAAAATTAGTACGACTACGTGTCATATGTGGACATCGTGGACAAATGGAGAGAGAATCGTGGAGAAGACATTTGACAACGGAAGGTGGACTACGATGTTTTTTATTTTCTGAATAAAATTTAAATGATGTGTGTGTATCAACATTATTTAAGTTGTAAAGTCACTCACGTTGTCACATCCGAATTGAAAGACAGGAGGAAAATAAAATCGACAGTAAATCAGTGAGTCACAGAATGATAAAACCTACAAGTAACACTATTTTGCATGCGTGTCCTTGGAAGAGGCAATTAAATTGCCACAGATATGAACATGAAAGGAATTAAGGGGACCAACGAAGAAATCAAAATGCTGGGTTGACACTGTAGTTATAAAACAGAATCTAGAAAATCCACATGCATCATTGAACTTAACACGTCAAGTTCTTTAAGGATATAACATGAAAAGTGACAGAAACAAATATCATGATGTGAGGGAGAGAAGGTGATATGAAGATATTGTGCTGCGAGGAGAGAAGGAATCTCTCAACTACCTTGGAAGCAAAAAAGTTAGAAGAACGCATCAAAGAAAAAAACTGTGCGAACAAGTACATTACTATGCACAGAGTGACTCCAGCTAAGAAGGCGTTCACCACAAGGAAGAAGGCATCAACTGCGCTCAAAAGAGACATTATTTCAAACAAGGAAGCAGTATGGGGGAAAATCGTGCAATCTGTGAAACTGTGTGGATTAGGGATACGAAACATCCGGAAGGCAGGCAGGAGAAGAAGAGATTTCAAAAACTGACTTTTGAGGTTGGTGCTAAAGATGAAGTAAGAAGGGTAAGTATGGAGAAGATTAGATGACAAAAACATCGAGAAAAACTGGATGAATTTGGTTCATAGGGTACCTTGATCTGTTATAAATATAATGAGGGGAGTTTGAAATGGAATGAGAGAAACGTCAGTTGTGAAGGTGGACTGGGAGAAATCCGGGGAATTGAGGGGTACTATGCACAAGCTTGATCTTCATATATGTTTTATAATTACTTTGTGATTGCCGCTGATTTTCCGCCCATCGAATCAGATTCTACGTGATTCCAGGTTGTAACATCAACATTTATAAAATTGCAGGTACACAATTTTTAATTAAACAGTAAATCACAGAAGTAACACATTCTGCTCAAATATTTCTATATTAAATTTCAAATATCTTACCCTACCATTCTGATCTCCGTGGGGGTAATATTTTGTAAAGTACTCATGTTGGCTTCGATGCTGGTAAAGATCAGAGACAAAGTATCCCATAGCAAAGCATAAGTTCCATTACGAATAGACATTTCAGTATTATTGTTGCTCGCTGAAACATAGAGGGGTTTATAAGTGAATGTAAAAGATAAAATCTTCCTACTGAAAGTTTCAAAATTCCAACTACCAGTACACAATAAATCTTTTACGAAAAATGAAACTTTCACAGGGGATTTTCCTTTGATTGGTTACATAACATTCCTCGACAAAAATTTACCAAATCATGTAAATTTTCTTGTATCAGTAATTCTTTTTCTGTGAGAAAAAAGAGTCACAAATGCATATGATATGGCGCCAGTAATCAAATGTGCCTTTATACTAGTAATATCGACGAACGCATATCTCATAGCATAATCCTTGGAGTTGCAGGCAAAATATTGAGGTAAGCTGCATTACACCCTACCGATCCGAACACTCCGATTGAGAACCGTGGTTTTCGCGGACGCATCGCTGAACGGCGCCATTAAGTTTTCATTAATGCAGTTTAACGATGGAATAAAAGAAAATTAGGCCCTGGAAAAGTTCGAATGAAATTTTACCTGGAGCTCTAGTCGTGAAATTAACGTTAGATGCCGATATCTGCTACGATAAAAAGGATAACTCCGCGTTAGAGGAAATAATCATAAATTTTAAGTTTGAAAATTACGACTGATGAAGGTGCTATCTATGTATTGCTAAAATGAATGGATGGCTACGTTGCTTTCTGGGGCGCGGGAATACCCCAACCTGGGGCCTGGAAGTCCCCAAGAGTGAGGTCTTCCCTCTCTTCGTTCTCCAGCTGGCGATAATTTTCTCCCATAAATTTTAAAATAGGGGAATGAATGGAAGGATTAAAACTATGATAGTAAAAATACACTATGTTTATCAAACATGGCTATAATAACGTCGTGTGGAACGTTAAAACAAATGTATCAATATCATGTTCGAAAAGGTACCCATACCATGTATATCCTAAGCAAAATTCTGAATAAATAGTATATAAACGTATGTCTACATATTCTTCTTCAATATTGTTTAAATTTAATAATTACAATTATAACACTAAGCCCCTTCGGCCAACCTTTCTGAAAATAAGCTTGACAAAAGTTCCTCTGCCATGTCAATTCCCCATGATATAGAAGCACATTACCCACTAGGACCCTTGAGGTTACAGATTTGTTGCGACACGAGGATTGGGTGTTAGATGACGTCTCTCCTTCTTACCCGAAATTCCCACGTCGGGTTTCTCCTCACCATTCCCTCTCAAATACATTTTATAAACTACCTACCCTATGATTCGTCATTTAAATGACGTAAATGGACTCCGAAGTCACAAAACTCCCTGATTAGATGCACTAATGAAGGCTGCTAAGCAAAAAAAAAGCATTTATAAAACCCTTAAATTTAGTGTACTACAATTATTATCATTGTGCCACCAGCAAAACCAGCACTTATTTATCATCCTAAAAACACAATTTCTGCAAAGTTTAATGACACCTTGTGTTAAGGGGTATTTATTTAAATTCAATTGCATTTTATCACGCGTTTCACAGCTTCTGGAGTACAGGAGCACAGCTTAGTACTAGCCGTCAGTGACGACCAGTTCCATTCTTTAGGAATTTTACCGAATTTAACCATCAATTTTTGTGCATAATAATTGTGGTGGTTCTTGTGCATAATAATAATTGTGGTTCTTGTGCATAATAATAATTAGAATATTATTATTTTTAAATAAAATATTATACTGTATTATGCATAATATTATTAATATAATTATATAATTAATACACAACATTTTTGCAAAGCTACTGACAAATTAACTATACAGAAAGTTACTTGGAACTCGATTCTTCAAACTTTCACTGCTACACTATACCACGCAGCTAACCATTGAATACTGTTAGATTGGAAATGGGAAAAAAATAGTACGATCATCCTATTCATCCAATGAATAATGCATAAAGATCAAATTCTTAAATGCGAATTATTCATTACTGGTAAAAATCTACCGTCTTGATTTAGGATATTTATGTACCCTAAGATCACACCCTACTGTAGCCCTATTTAAGTGACACAAAATATCTTTAGATCCCCTAACAAATATAAAAATACCTCACTATGTATTATTCCTACCTCTATAAATACCATAAAAATTCCTATTATTTTCCTCTCCACCTTGTTTTCCCATAATTTTTCCTCGATAACTGGCTTCAGCATCCCATTGCCTTTAAGCATCACCTGCATTCAACTTTCATACCTTCTTAGAATTTCTCTCACCAAATTTCTCACCTTCCCTATCATGCCAAGCCATTTTCCGTTGATTTCCCTTTCTGTCCATTTCATTTTCTCTATTTTTCGCCGAAATGCATGTTTGAAAGACTCCAATCTATACTTCTTCTCCTGCCTCAACGATTAAGTTTCCCAGCCATGCAAAGCGACGTTCCATATTAAAGTTTTCACAAGCATTTTCTTTATGAGGTTACTTAAGACGTCTGTCAACAAGTCCCACCTCTTTGTAAACGTTTTTTACCTTGCAATTTTCTATGGGCCTACTTTCTACCCACTATCCTCCACTTCCTAACTAGTTGAACTTTTCTTCATTTTCTAGTTTATGTACGCCAAATTTAATGTTTATCTAAGTTTGCCAACTTTTTTAGAATGCCATTACCTTCGGTTTGTGACGATTTGTTACGTTCTCATGCACATAACACTGATTCTCCAAGTAATAATTGACACCCTTTAACTAGAAAATTAGCGGCTTTGCATCCACAAATCCGTTTTTAACACTTCACCTCCTACTTTCACTGTTACCTCCAACCCCTACCATATCTCCCTTACAATTTCTTTATCGTCAGTATTGAAAAGAACAGATGATAATGAACATCCCTGTTTAATTACTCAGCCTAGCACTGCCCATCCTGACCCTCCATTTTCCATCCGCACTTTGCACAGTCGGAGACAAAATCAAGTTCCGGATAAGTCGTATATATGTCCAGTCTGCAAATTTTTCATTGTTCCCAGTTTACTCGGTGGGACGACTTCTCAAAATCCACGAAGTAAAAAAGTAGAAATACATACATACTGGTTCACATTATCTTTATTCCTTTACGCTAGTGGTCTCATTATTGCTGTCGAATCACAGCCCTCCATTCTCTTTCTAAACCCAAACTGATCTTCTCCTGAATTCTGATTTTTTTCTCTTCTCCATTCTTTTTTCGATGAAGCTAAGTAATGCCTTTGCCCCGTGTAAAACCAAACTTATAGTCCTGTAGTCCTCAAACGTTGCTTTTAAACTCTTCTCTAAAATGGGTAAATAGGTACGCAGAACGAAAGAAACACTAAAATACTATATGTGACCTGTATTAAAATAAATAAATTACGACGACACATTAAGACTGCATTGTAACGTTTTACACTTACCACATCTTAAAAGCTTTCATTTGTAAAAAATCATAAATAGTTACACAAACCCGGTAAACCGATAAAACCTACCATGAAAACACATAATGAACAAAATTTGGATGATCTTTAAAATTGTAGCATAAAATTTAACTAGAAATACATAATATGTTCAATAATTTTCGTTGCATTCAAACTCTAATCAAGACAGAAAATTTATTTCGGGAGACTAAAAAGAAAAACAAATACCTCTTGAAAATATTACAACAATGTCTGACGCTGAATCGATACCTGCCTCAGGCGCCAATACTCTCTCCCTATACTACATTTGATGCTAGAACTATATTTTAGGGATAGTTGCAATTAAAAAGAAATTAAAGTTTAAAACACAGCTTGCTACTTCTTGGTCCAGAGTTCCCTCTACATCTGTGTGAATAAGTCTCGTTTTAAAAGCAAGAAAGTTCTTTTTCACTGACTTATTATTTATAATTTATATCTTCACTGCATTATTGGAATATGCGATCGCAATGCACGCATTTCTATCGCGTCTTATAAAAAGTGTAAGGGCATTGCATAGAGATACACAGAAATGAGAAATCAGGCAGCGAAACATGCTGCTTCATATTAACAGGTAGAGAACTTTGAGTACCCCTTACAATCATCCGGTATTGTCTAGTGGTTAGGATACCCGGCTCTCACCCGGGAGGCCCGGGTTCGATTCCCGGTACCGGAATTATCTTTTTTCCTCGCTTGTATTGTAATGAGTTGCAATCAATCGCAATGCGTGCAGTCGCGTCATTTCATATTATAAGGGTGAGGACATTGAAGGATCCTCAAAACATGCACAGAAATGCAAACTTTTATGAATTTATTGAGCTTGAATTTTTAGATTTTGATGGTATTAGAAATGTGTATCTCAAACAACGAAAATGAAGAAGTACTTGTGAAGAATGATTGCGAGGTAAATTAATACACGTAGGTTAAGCTGCGGGATTGGCTAAAAGAGAGGTAAAATCCTTTTTCTTTGACCTTGTGGGAATTCATTTACTAACGGAGAGCCGTTATTTCGAAAGCATTGGTGGCAGCAGATTGATTAATGAGATGAGCGAAAATGAAAAGCAGAGCTACGCATATAACAACTGCTATGAGATTTCCGTAGCATTAGGTGGAGCGGACTTAACCCTAAAAATGAATCTTTAGGATTTTCCTCAAGTAGAAGAGGAAGTCATTAATTTCCCTCAAAGACGTATGAGAATACCTAGGGAAAATGAATATAGGATTAGCCGAAGAAATAAATCTCGCCAACATAAAGTAAACATACACGACCACTTTTTATGACACTTTGGATGAAATCACAAAATATTTTCCTCCCAAGCAGTATGTAATTTAATTTTCCAAAATATATATGTTACGTATTATAATTGATCATTCGTATATTTAACATTATTTGACAATAAAATTATGTAGACAATCTACAACCTTCATAATATATATTTTATTAATCTATTTATTTATGAAAACTTCTATGGATATATTTTAAAGACAAAGCAATCATATTTTTTATGACTTTTTAATCAAATAAAATAAAAAATATAACTTATTTATGTCTAAAAAATATAAATGGATAAGGGAAGAGAACTACGAAAATTAGTTTTTATAAAACCGCTCAAAGAAACTTTAAGGCGAAACCAATGGAGAAGTGGATGAGAAATGAGGAGGCTGAAGATGAATGTAAAACGTGGAAGGAATTCGAGCTGAACACGAATACGAGAAAACAGAAAAATTAAGAAAAAGATGGAATAAATCACCTAGAACACACCGATTAATGGGGAAGTCCAGAAATAGAGGGGAGGAATCTCTGAAGGAGGAAACGAACCATATATTTCCTACACGACAGCAATTCAAGAAATTACGCGTAACACACGCATACGCGCTACCTTTAGAATTGAACCCTTAGTCGTACGTGCTATATGTACGACTGGATTGGAGATTACACTCAGGAAGCATCCAAATATTTTTGCCCAAACTTTACCAAGGCACTATTCCTAATTAACATTTTCTGTAGACCAAAGTGCCCTCAGAAGACATCAATGAATAAAACTCGATGAAATAACATGGTGACACTGTGACGACTGAGCAATGTCGCATATTCGTTAGTGATGAAATTATTTCATCGCATCTGTGCGTCTAGTTGGTACTTGTCATATTCACCCACCATTTATTCGATATTCACCCCAAAAATTAAAAAAAAATAATCCTAGTTAAACATGGCACTTTCTATAATAATAATAATTGATATTCAGTTGCTTTAATACAACAGGTAGAAGTTGTAACACTAACTTATAAAATAATACATTCGCATATATAAATTATTCTGAATTTCCGCCTTAACTTTCAAAATCTACGTGGCACTTCATAACTTCTTATTTTTCTTGAAGCCATTTTATTCTCATTTTGTTGGCAAAATTAAATTTTTGAATTTATGTCTATAAAATCTTAAGTAAATAAAGTTATTAGAGCATACGTACGTACACGAGAGTCTAAGACATGATACGAAATGACTTGCACCTTCACGTCAGTACGAAATGAGTATTCTAACATCTTGTCCACGCACGAGGACTACGGAATAATAGGAGAAACAGGTATTAAAGGAACCCAGCAATTCCTTACAGCAATTGGACGCATTCTCATCTCTCTTGAACCTTGGCAAACCGTGGCCAAGTTCCTCCTCCTTTTCGGTGGTCGTGGGTGGTCTTGAACACACCGCATTGGACAAGGAGGTCCAATAGATCACTCGCGTGATATAATGACCACTTCCTAAAAATATTTTCAGATTTTTCACCCTCGATGCGATTCAGAATTAGTGAAACACTGGTCATAGTAAGAGCATTATCACAGTCATGGCACAGCATTAAACTTTGCAGATTGCTGTGCTCTGGCTTTGTCCATAAATAAAGAGCTAAATGTCTCTTGAAAAAATAAATTCTTCCGAGGAAAAGGAAAGGAAATGACGAAAAGAAAGTGATGATAGGAGTTGCAGAAGATCTAAATGGCATATTCGATCAGATAATTGAAGGACAGCCACAAAAGGAAAAACATGACTCCTCCATTTGATTTTTTATGGTAAATAGACATAGATGGCATTCGTGCTTGATAAGAATTTCAAAATGTTTGCCCATGATCGAAAATAGCCTTAACATTTTAAGTTTTTAATCATAGATCCTAACCACAATTGAAAATTGTCTGCTGGTCTTTCATACTACAGCTAAGAGTATTTAAAGGGTGAGAATAGGATATTTCAGACTTTAACACATTTCCGACGACCAAACATAATAATTAACGCAAAACTAACCCGATACATTAGAAATTTCAACATATCTTTGAAATACGCATATTTCATATCAAGGCTTACCTATTCAGTGAAATGCATACATTGTTTGCGTCGTCGTAAGTGAATTCCACCTGTGACCGTGAGGCGAATCGATTACCCTTTATTCTGAGATTATTATTGATTTTATTTTTAGGTAAATAGCGAAGCAATAATTTTTGTCTCACATAGTCAGATATTTTACATTTTCTGGCTCTTTTGCATAAATGTTCTGACACTTAAAATTTGAGTGAGTTTCCTCAAAATCCAACATTAATTTGAACCAATAAGCCCAACCGAACCATTCAAGCCCTCGCCGTGTTTCTCATTCTTTTGGTATTGTGGTGCTAGTATACCAAAATAATCGTTACAGTCCAAAAGTTCCATATAAAATAGTTCCAACTAAATTGCAAAAGGAAATATATTTCAAAAGTAAGCAACTTAGAATTTAATCAATTCCAAAAAAGGTTTAATAATAACAACTCTAAAATATTTGGTAATTTTATAATTCCCCTCACACATAGAAAGCACCTTAAATGTCTTGTCTCCCATTGGTTGTCATAGGGGCATAAGAGGGGTTTTTTTTTTAACCCAGACTGTTATTTCGCAAAATATCTGCAGTCGCTGCGCAGTCAGATCATTCATCCTTTACAGGGTGTGGCAACATAATTTCCTTTTTTCAAACCCTTCAAAACCCTTTCAAAAGAGGGTTATGTTAAGAGATTATGTTACCGCAGCCTGTATTTTGCATCTCCAGCACATGATGTCATTTTCCATTGAATGTCATTGCATACGAGTATTAGAGCTATCATAATTATTCGAATACGTAATTTACTCTGCGAGACGTATTTTTTCAGTAATAATTGGAAATCCATACTCAAAAATAAAATTTTAAACTGGACACATGGTTGAGTGTTAATATTGACACGGGTTGAAGAGTGCGCATCACTAACAACTCGTATTTGTCTAATTACCGCGTTCTAAATTGCAAGATTAAATATATACTGAAACTCCTCTTAAGTTTTGGGACAAATAATTGCTGGAAAAAAGTCTCTTCGAGATTTTCGGTGTGGAACAAATTTTTTAAAACTTTTGACTACCTCTCTCTAACGGCCATGGCAATAGTTTCTATTCTGATGATATGAAAGCAAAGCGCAGGTACCTTGTCTTACATTTTCCTTCCTATCGAAAATTTTCTGATTCTCCATCCGATGCCCCCACCTGTGCAATCTGATTCATATGCAGAGCTCGGATGACTTGGTTATCACTGTAGTTCACTCCTACCTTCTGAATACGATCATTATCACTTAATTTCATGTACTCTGGCGGACGTCTTCTCGAAATATACCACGACATCCTTGCTGTATCCTATATTCATTTTTATGTTTTCATTGAATGTAGGAGGATATTTTTTTAATTGCTCTACGGCAACCTGACTACCTGTCAATGGCTCATCGGGTGATTTCTCGGTAAATGAACTCAAATAGACTATTTGAAGAATAATTTGCAACGACGTCGTTCAGCTCGATAATTTCCATTTCCATCGCATATTCATTCATCCATAATGTCCATTTCTTTCGCCCATGTGAAGTTCCCAGGGGAGACCTCGGATTCCATCGGTGGGAGAGAGACGGCGTCGAGGCATATCACCGGCCGGCCGGCCGGCGCGGCGGGGTGGTAGACTCCAAAGCCGATCCTGTCTGCGGCCCTCGCCGCTTGGGAATTTCCCGCGCGGGCTAGAGTAGGGGGTGGCACAGGAATTAAAGTGTGGGGAGGAGGAGGCATGGGGGTAAGGGAGCTTCGATGAGAGGGGCGGCCACTCAAAAATAGAAATCTCTCCCCTCCCCAAGCGAGAGCACATCAGCCTTCAAAAGATCGAGTCCCCCAGGGCGAAAGTGCAGCGGAGAAACATGCGAGGAACGGAACTCTCTCCACTTGCCTCATCCCGAGCGACTTTAACTTCAATAAGGGTACTGTCGGCGACGGGGAAACAATCCCCCCCCCCCCAGGGGTCGCAGACACCTCACCCCGAGAAGTCGAGGCTGAAGCCAGGAAGAGTCAATGCGACACTTAAGCAAAATGTGAGAGAATTCAGAACCACTTTCTAAACACCATCACCATAAGGAGGACTTTAAGAGGGTCGTCTGCAAAACCGAGGATAGTAACATGGAGATGCATATGACTAAAACAATGACCGATGCATAGAAATATTTCTCTAACTTTGAGATTTGTGGCATTTGAGATGTGTATTACACCAATATGGGAAAGAAGAATGAAAGATGTTGGAAAATTTGAATGTAGAATAAAAAGTAGACCGAGTAGGTGTATTAAAAAGTACATATAATTTGAAGGTTGTTAAGAAAGAAATTGAAAGAAAGAATTCATAAAGAGAAAAGAATTTCAAAAGGCCTAGGGTGTAAACAGTGAACGGAAAATAGGAGTTCATATTTTGAAGGTTTACTGTATATCCAATAGTCCAAAAGGATCTAAAAGGGATCACATACACAAAGTGAATCCTAAACGAAGAGCTCCCATGAATGGGTAACAAATTGGTTGGGTGAAAATAATTCAGAGAAGCGTCAATATAATTGATTATATTTAAAGGTTTAAGACTATTGCTTAGGGATTCATATTGTTAGGTAAAAACAGACGTTAGGAGCTACTTGTAGACGGAAAATGTAAATTAAGAAACTAAAAATGAAGTTTGTGGGAACAGAAACGTAAGGAAAAATTAAAAGGCAAGCGGAGAAGAGGGAGTGGAGTTGCAACGTGTCTATATTAAGACGTCCAACGGCAGCTGATGATGAAGACGAACGAGGAAATAATCCAATCTCGACTTCATTTTAAGCACAGTAGTCCCAAATGGAATATTAAAAATTGGCTCGAGGGTATACGAGATCGTATAAAGAAATCACGGGCAATCACCTTTTCCCTAGAAGTACATTTTAGATAAAGTAAATAAAAGAGCACATGAATCGTGCCATGCATCGAACATAGTTTCTTCTTCACAATGATCGGACATTGTCATCACCAACCAACATCTTACTCTGACGTAAAAAAAATCAAAGCAAGAGCAATTTAACGAGGATACCGTTCCAACTCATGCAAGAAAATCTCATCAGAATTACCTCACAATGAAAAGGTAGTTATCTACCTAAGCCTTTCCAGCTTGCTTACCACACTTGCCGTCTTATCAACCTCATTTTGATGGTCAAGACTGAATACTTAACATTCACTTTAATGGCAATAACATATAATTTACAATAATTAACAATGACCTTGCATAACAATCATTGACCTTGCTATCATACACGTAATTTTCGGACAAGTTAATTAAAATTGGTGTTTGGTACGAGTATTTTCATTTACTTACATACCCTTTTGCCAAAAAACTTTACCTTTTCCTTCAGTGCTATTTCAACCATTTTAATGAGTTTTTCTGGAATATTGGAACCTATCATTGCATGGATCAGATATTTTCTATTCACTAAGTCAAAAGCTGGTCGGAAGCCATTTCAGGAGTATATGCAAGTCAATGTTGTATTTGCAGTACTTTTTCAATGTTTGCCTTGATGTAAATATCTGATCTCAAACACCTGATTGGAAATCATCAGAGAACAAGACATTGAATAATAGACCATCATTTTAAAGAGGAGGGGGGCGAGCGTATATCCGAAGTGCAACCAATTATTTGTATCGTAAATTATATTTTTCGGGCAAACCATGAGAACGACATCAAAGAAACAAACGCCAGAGCTAAGTGAGTGTACAGACCCTTTTTTTCCGCGAAAATAACATGAAGTATGAACTTGAAATTCCCTTGTCTGTGCTCGACACGCGTGTTTCTCTTTTGGAGGACTTTCTCCCCCGGTTCAAAGTTCTCGGAGCCATGCCAAGCTGTCCGGAATGTGGTCAGGGAGTTGAGCATGATTAACGTACCCGTGTAACTCATTGAAGTAAGCACGAACTGCAATGAGTCTCACTACTACTCCTTAGGTTGCATTTTTTATGATGATTTTGAAGCCCTTCAGGAGCTAGGCAAATCCGCAAGATGAACCCCGCGCTTAGCTACCATACAGAGTGTAAATGATGATGCAGATACATTTGTTTCAAAAGGTATTTTTTCTATCAACAACCTAATGGAAATATTGCATAAGTGGAGAGTGATTCACCGATAGCAGTTTGGGATGAATGCATTAATTGCATGACCACAGGGTCCTCTTAATGATCAAAAGGAAGCAATAACCACTACGAAATTAGTTTTAATTATTTCACTAAAGAGAGAGAAAAATTGTATCGTGAAAGTGCTAAAATTAAAAAGCATAAAATTATACATAAGACTGCCTATATCGTATCGAGCAAAAATTGTACGAAAAATAATAAACGTAAGAAATTGAAAAATGACATCAGCATGAAATGTAAATAGGGCATAAAATGATGGTCAAGGCGAATGATTTTTACTCTCTGAAATTGTTGCATTATAATGCACACATAGCGGGTGACTCCGTTAAAGTTACTCTTACAGTTTCTTGAAAAATATTTATGGATTTAGCAAAATAGCTCCACAGAATCACATCCTCTCACGTCACTTCATATTTATTGTATTTCACGAAGATGAAAAGTAATAGCCACCAACATATCCGTTGCATGAAGTATGCATCCGAAACTTCCCTCTCAAACATCAATTAATTCCTAAATTTGTAACCCTTTGTAAAGGATTTGTGTGTAAACGTTCCCTTACTTACATGTAAAGTCCAGGAAGTAGATTTAAATATAGACAATCGTATTTCTACATTTTACTATCTAAATTCTGTTTCAAACCTTCCTTAATTCAGAAGTAAATATTTTCCGCAGTGTTTCTATCTGTAATTTTGAATAATATAAAAATGTTGTGACTGTTAAGTAATGTTAGTAAGCACTTCTTCGGAGGACCAGATTTGTTTCTATTTTATGCTTTATTTAAAAATCTCATGATTTTTTTATGATATTAAATTTGATGTTTTTTTTAACTTCCAAGTGTTTGGTAACCTATAATGATTTGACGTTATCTTTCTAAAGACGAAGGTTAATTTTTTTAAGTTAATTAAATATCTATATTTTTATCAATATATCACTTCCAGAAGTATGAGACTTAATTAACCTCTAGATCACACCTTCGTTCTGTAAACTTCCACATAATACTCACTTGTAAATCTGTTTTAATGCGTGAAATCACTGCTTCCTCGAGCGCAGTTGGCTTTTTGACGCCACGAAGTTGCGGGAGAGAAGGCTTCTACCATGGGTTGTACAGGGCACACTGTAGGAGTTCTTTACACTACATGCTTCTGCATTTCTGGTTTCACTGGCTGTGGCAAATAAGAGGAGGTCATTACCATTAGCTTCGCCGGTCTCGCCAGCCTTTGGCTATGAACGACCGAGTCTCAGCGTGTCTGACATTCCTTTTTATCTTCGCCAAAATCCCAATGACAAATGGCCAGTGAGCGAATTTTTACTTAGTACGCCTTTGAGATCACGGTGTCTCTCCCACAAGAAAATCTTAACGAAACGCTCTACGAAACTTTGGATATTCGAGCAGTGAATGAGTATAGTGATGAAAAAATGTTGACTGAAATCGCAATTCCCCTCAGGTGATGAAAAATTTGACTGTTAATACAACGACGGTGAAACTGGCAGATACTCCTGGCGAAAAATTCTCGGAGAAATTAATGATGTACTTTCTCGTGCTCTAAACAATAATATCTGAATGATAAAATAATATACACAGGCTTTCTAGATTAGCTTTTACTAAACACGGTCGGGACGGCCGTCTGACGATGCTTTGGCACAGTAAAACTACGTTTATTAAAATAATCATATGAAAAACTCATTCTTTTCACCATGTGATGTTTCCACAAACTTAAAAGCTCCTAAAAACACGGGTCAACAAATGACTTGGCCAATGTAGAAGAATAATAGATTATCCTACGGAAAAGTCACCGATCTCCTATTAGGGTGAACTACTAAACAAAAAATATCACCTTTTCTCGTACCTTTTTCTTTCTGGAACGTATTACACTATTCGAGTTCCGTACCCTGTACCAATATTTTATGAGCATTTGCTCTCTTCTTGTTATTTGCAGTAAATTCCAAAAAGAAACTCTCTCCTTAATTTACACGTATGTTCAGTCTTGTTTGGCTATTTTCCCATCATCTTTAGTAATGATCCTTGATGTATGGAACTCTTATCTTACGTAACTGTCGGCATTATCATTGATATAGCAAACGTATTTAAAAAAATAAAAAGGCACATTTAGGTCGGGCGAAAGCATTTTTCACAATAATTTACTTGTACTGCTAACTTAAAATAAGTAACTTTTGCTGAAGTACGATACTTGAATTACAACTCTTTTCCTTTATTCTATTAGTTTCAATATATATACATACAATGAGATGAATAAAATATTTCCATTTTATTTGAACAGATTGATAGTTGAACAATTCTGAAGTGAAAGTTTCATTAGTGAGTATTTGAATTTTTTCTTTGGTCATGAAGGATAATTAACGTATTTTGTTCATAACCAATTAATAACATAATGTAATAATAAACTCCTTTAATCCTCTCCTCCCACTCCTTAAACTTCTCCTCCTAAAAAAAGTAATATTCCTCCTGAGTCCAACCCCACCCCTCGTATTTTTAATTAAATTAATACACGTAATTAAATTGCACACACAATTACATAAGGCTTCAACCCGAAACCATTATGTAATTGTAATGTAGTTTAAGGACAACCCCTTTATGATCTATGTACGTACGAATCACATGTCCCCCAATATCTGGGACGATGTTTGCAGTCGCTCTGCTATTTCTTTTCCTCTCAGTTGTGTTATCCCAGGTTGAACGCATTTTCCTCCACCCATCCCATTGACATGCTCGAAAATCGAAGACGTCCAAGTTTTTCGTTGGTTCAACTTAATCTAGGCTTCTCAAAAGTCTTATTTAAGGAGATCACAGTAAATACATAGTATTATTACACATTATAGTCTAATATATTGACTCCTTATTGCGCTGAATGTTCATTACAAAGCAAGAAACGGGAAGGATGCACACTCAAAGAAAGTTCTCTCGACAAAACATGTACTACATGAGACGTGAGACGTACACCGTTTTCTATGTATACTTCTACCGTGTCAATGGTGGGCGCGCCAATCTTCACTGGTGGATTCACATAACCATCAGTGGAGATTAGCACGGCAGCGTACCACTCCCGAGGAAAATAGCGGAGAGAAGAAAAAAGATTAAATTGTTCCCAAGAGTGCTGGTATCTTACTAAAGATTCGCTCAGTATTAAATGTGATACTAAAATAACACACACATCGAGAAAAGTTGTTCGTTCAATATCCCCTTCGGAAATCTTGAAAAACATGAATCATCAAAATATAGGTACGCCTCCAAAGAGATAACGTAACTAAAACTGGGATACATCACCATCTTCCTTTTAACGTTACCTTGTTTTTTTCTCTGTAAAGTCTAATACTCGTAAATTATAATTAATAAGGGTAGCAGCACTTCTTCTATGAAAACTCCAGCAGAATGAATGAAGATAATGCTTTCAACCAGAGACAAAGTAACAGAGAGAACGGAGCGAATGATGAGTAGCTTCATGCGTCTGCATATACAATGTCCCAAAATACACGCAAAACTGGAGATTAAGAAAACCAAGAACCTCTGTCAAAATTAGCCAAGGTTACTGTAAATTATTATTCTTATTATTTACTGGAAACTTCTTTGTAGTCTCTTCAATGAACCCAATCCTTTGGGGTAATATTTTAAAAGTTTAAAAAGATACGTATATTTCACGGAGTAAGAAAAAAACATAATACGTATTAACGCCAGTAGATAAATTTGAGGCTGTGAAATAGAAGGAAAACGGAAGCGCTGAGATCAAGTTAAAACACCAAAAGAAAACAGTGTGAAAACTAAAGTTAAATAAGTATTTCCAAACGTTACGTATTTCTGTAAGTATTAATGAATTATATACCTAGTGTTTATCTCGGGAATCGTCTATGGCTGTTTCGGGATCGCTTCTTGTGGCCTGACATATGGAGGAAAAGATAAAACAAAACAAAAGAAAATATCACGATTCGAATGATTTGTGTTTTGGATTAGGCATATATTTTTAAACGACTTATGATTCACGAAAGAAAGGCCGATTAAATAGTACGATAGAGGGTCAGTAAGCAGTCACAGAACAGAGCATTGCACAATTTTCTGAGTACTTTGTTCCTGGCATTGTCAGCTGGACAAAAATAACAGGCATTTATTAAAGAAAAGGGAACATAGAATGAACGAATTTAGCATGTATATGCGTGCTAGGGTAGAGCGAAAATATTCCTTTTCGAATTTTGCAATGGGAGTAGTGAGCAAAAGTTGTCCCCTGACCCCAATTTATGTGCTGAACATTTTCAACTTTCGAGAAAACATATCGAGGTCACACATTATTTTATCGAATAAATGGTTCATCCGTTAGGCACAAGTTTCAATATTTTTAGCGAAAATATAAAATATTTCATCCTCAAAAAATCTATTCTTTTCGTCTTCTCCTCCAGAAAAATATTCCCATGCTTTTGATACGCACTTCTTTTGGACTAGCTCCATTGGCGAGCGTATTACAACACAATTCAGTCAACATTATTCGACCTAAATTCATATGCATTCTCTTAATTTTGAGCAGCATGTTAATAGATTAAATAAATTGTTAACACAGTATGTGAAATATTTGTCTCTTGACTTGAGTGAATTGTAAAATCGTGAATGCAGCAATAAGGCCGTAACTGCTTTAGATAAGTTGATAATGTGAAAAAAATTGATGGGAACACTGAAAATAAAAGTAGAAAACTAGAATTACTTGCACGTAAACGGATACCTCGGATAAGTGTTCGTGAGTACATTACTATGTTTACTTATGTAAATGATATTTTGGCTTTATACTTTGGGTCGGTGTTTTACTTTGTACTTGGTATTCAAGAGATCTGCCTCCTGTCAGCACAACATAACAAAATTTATAATTATGTCTACTGTGACCTACAATGATTGTCATTCACCAGATTTTCCGAATCAATAAAAATATAACACTATTTGAGAATCATATGTTTATTCTGCCCAAATAAAATAATTATCACATCAATTACTGCCACAAATATGAGGTATTTAAAACTAATTGTAGGCATAGCTTATATTACTGGTGGTATCATCTGCGACCTTTAACAAACTGCAATTTCCAATTCATGATTACATTAGGACTGAAAAACCTATTTTTCGCTCTCAAAATGTGACATTTCACAGCTATAAAACGGTTTTCAAATGGAAGAGTTTTCGCTGTTGGAATAAGTGGATACATTTGTGTAGGTAAAACATAGTCCTAAGAACCTTAGAAAATATAAATAACGACAATCAAGTATGCATCAAGAATAATCAGGAATACATCAGGCATTCTCTGACTTTTTGGGAGAAGAATTAATCTTATTACTGGTTCTTCAGCAATTGTACTCCATCTGAAAATTATTTTTCTTTAGATAAAGCAGAAAATAAAGACTTTTCCTCCTCTAAGCGCAACAGCGAATCTAAAATTCATTCTGATAAATTATTATGGAGATTATGTACGAAGTGTTAAACTAATTACTGAATACTCTCATTCGAGTACGTTTCGCTTGAGTCCAGCCATCGGATAACTTAAAGGTCGTGGGTTGGATGTCCGCCAAGTGCAGAAGTGTTATGCTATCAGGCTGTGTCCCTGAATAAGAGAAAGAATGAAGAATCATGTTGAGATACGACCACTGACATCGAAGCGTCTGTGACCATCGAAAACACTGATGCCAGCTATTTGAAAACGAATGAGGTCATTCATTCAATGCGCATTCGATTGCTGCGAACGTTAAGGTCACAGGGAAGTTTACACACCACAGAACATTTATTCGCACAACAGAGCACACCGAAAAAGAAGAGAGGAAACGTTAAAAAAATAAAGCACAGTACAAATCAATAATGCCTGTCACCACGTTGACAATTAGCCTGGAAATCAATTATGGGGTATCAGTTGCTTAAATGCGGGATTTGCTTGAGAAAAGCAATAAAAGGCGCCAGATTGGGAAGTTCCTATTTTACAGAATAAAAATATAAGCTACAGAAGTTCATTTGCATTTTACAGAATTGAGACACCTACCCCTAGGGCTTTACTCCGAACCCTCTGGGTGTCACCAAACTATCAGACTGGTGAAAAGAAAAAACTAAAACACCTGGCTCGTTTGCTAAGATACATGTGCTCAAACTTTGTGCCAAAATATTTCCACTCCTGAAATATTACACACGTCATTCATTCCTTTACCTGACAATTAGTCACTGTACCACCTACCTACATGACTGCGATGAAGCCAGTATTTATTTATTCCAATGAAAAGGCTGTGGCTATTTCAAGACTATCTCTCCAGAGTTATTTACTTAGTGAAAGAGTTAGTAAAAAATTATAGTTTCCGTTTTTCGTCGTGCGAATGAAGATGGTTTCGGCGGCATTTTCACTGGCATATGAAAATTAGTGCTTGATCCTCCAAACCTGAAGATGCCAGCTGGAGTATCGACGAAACCGTCGTAAACTGCCTGTCTACTGAAATATCAGGGTATGGGAGCACTAGAAGGCCGAATGAATCTTTCTACGTTGACGCTCCGCAAAAACATGCACTAACAGAACAGTAAATTCACATAAATTGAGTACTTAGACAGAAACTGACATATTTAGGGAAAAAATATTGAGAAATTGAGCAATCTGAACATTTCGTCACAAGGATACCTATTCTATGGAACGATCAAAATTCAGAGAGTTAAAGCATACACATATAACTGTATTTATGGAAAACTACACGGCGTGGCGAATTTTGTCGCATAAATCCTCTTCTGGAAAGTTTTCTGTGGAATAGTGACATCGGACCCAGTAAACGAGTGCGTGTCCACAAATAAATTAATTTTATATATCCTTTTAGGCATGTACTCGAAGAAAGTAAGATTAATTTATTTATTTTGCGGGTCCGCAGAGTTGTGAATTGCGAAAATTGCGAAAATTAAAAAAAGGTGAATTCAAACACAAAGTGATTTTGCTAAACAAATCCATTACAAAAATTACACTGCTCCGATTTATAAATTGTCAAATTTTATGCGACAAAAGAGAAGATAACTTTTCAAATAAATGGCAGCACCAAATCTCATTGTCCTATTTTTCATATTACAAGGTACGTCGCTAACACAGGCCAGCAGTGTTTTTGTTGCCGGAGCTTTTAATGTTGATTTAAAGAACAATTGGGATGCTGAATCCAATTATGACACTAGTTTTTTCCTATCAGCTATAGTTTTCATGATATAGATATGTTGTTACTTACGTAAAAAAATCTTCTACATGATGATATGGAAATATTATATTAATAACACAGGCCAACAGTGGTTTTGGTGTCGAAGCTTTTAATGCTGATTTAAAGAACAATTGGGGTGCTGAATCCAATTATGACACTAGTTTTTTCCTATTAGCTATAGTTTTCAAGATATAGATATCTTGTTACTTACGTAAAAAAATCTTCTACATGATGATATGGGAATATTATATTAATAATTATCTCATTGGCCTACAATATAGAAATATACATAAAACTTATTGACAGTTTATTGAAAATAAAAGGAACACCGCAGAGTGGTTATAAATTAGTATACTTATAGATTTATTTAACATTGAAAATTATTTTCCCGAATATATCAAATATTAAAACAACTAATCGTAAGATGTGCCATATCTAAAAAAGTAGAGCTGTTAAATAAAAACGGATTTCATATTTGGATTCAGCTCTACAAATATAGTTAAAATCATCACAAAGATTCCCGGCACCAAAAAAACATTTTTTTGTAGGCCTGTGTAATCTTTCTCCTGTGACGAGACTCCGTGAAGGAAATAACAGACTAAATAAACGGGCCAGTTCAGATGGGTCAGACGCTCTGTACGAGGCGTTTGAAAAATCACTTGGTACTCGGGAGGGTTAAGACTTTCGGCACAATTCCAAGGCGTGATTGGGACACTTTTCCTCGCGAGTGTATCACTAATTTGAGATGTCAGGAATGAAATAGGGTGTTTTGACCCTTGGAAAACCCTCACTTTCCTGGGGTATGATAGAAAAGCCCTCCCCCGCGAGGAGAAATAGGGGTCAAGAGGAAAGTTGGGCCATCCCTTACTTGCCAGTCCGCACGCGAACGTTCGTGCCACAGCGAAGTGGTACTACGATAAAACAAAATCGACGCGATTTTTCAAAGAGCGATTTGACTGAGGCTTGTAAAGGCAGTTTTCAATCGACCCTGAACGCGGGCATAGGCGGAGCGGCATTGTCTTCGGCCCCAGAATAGACACCCTCGTCTCCCCTCTCGCCCTTCCTCGCAAATCCCTCCTTCCGCACTTCCCTTTGCCCACCACCGTCCCCGGATCCGCCGGCGGGCAGTGATCAGCTGGCGGGGAGAGAGAGAGAGCAGAGTGCGCTCGCTGACGAGGAGGCGAGACACCAAGAAGTCCCGTGGGACGGGAGAAGCGGTAAACAAACCCCCTCTTTCACGGTCGTCCGCCCCACGATGAAGTTGGAAATCATTCAGATTGCGTGGCGTTATCGTGTGAAATGGTCGAGCTCTCCCGGACATGCCTTAAGGTGGCCTTGGAGGAAACCAGAAAAGTAAAGAGTTGACAGGGTAACGGCTGCTCCGCATCAAGGCAAACAGACCCTAAATCACTCATGGGAGTGAGAGGGATGGAGTGATGACTTTCCCAAGGTTACGGTACAAATCCCTTCGACGCGGATTCTACTCATCAGCACTATTGTCTCAGGTGTAAAAATAATTGGGTTCATTAGTGAATTAGATCATGTATATATTATTTTGAATGAACTCCTTTCTTAAAAAAAATGAACACCATAAATGGCTACTAGTATAAACAGAGCGTTTTCTAGCGCTGAAAACTTTTCGCTTTTGACAGATATTATGAATCCCATTCACTTATCTTGCATAAGGTAACGTCAACCGAATGCAAACCACGTATTCGCATTTTCCCTTGGAACAAGCTACGCCATCTAGCTGCTAGCTGAAGTTCGCTTGGTGAATTTAGTCAAATTGACTCCAGCATGCATAGCATACAGGAAGATTCAGAGTCAGATAGGTTTCTGACAGATTTCGTATGACAATTGCTGCCGTTCTACACCTTATGTTATTTGTGGAATGCAGAACAACTTTGTCTAAAGAATGCCTTGAGGATAGAGACCACATCCTGTGCTTCCAAACGTCTCTTTCCTGCTGCTGTTACTGCTCACTGCCAATGAGAAGCACGCTCGTGATGCATTTGTTAATGAAGTGCTTCCAACTTCGAGGCTTGACGGTAGACCTTTCCTCTGGTAGGAGGTCTCCTTTGCCTGGGATATCCTACTGGCTATTTCCGTCTTGCTTCTTCCATTGTTGTACATTCTTCTTCCCAAATAACAAAACATTTCGATGTTTCTAACTCTCAGCAGTTTCGATAATTATTTTGCCTCCTGTTCTTCCGTAAAAGACGATTAACTTGAAAATAATCTTGCATAGCAAATTATCGGCGGTTCAACCATTTTTCTGGATCACTTGAGAGCTCGGAGGTGTGGGGAGAGTGGGAGAGGGGAAGGGGAGGGAGCGGAGAGGGGGTTTTTGGGTTTTCCCTTCGCTCCGGAGACGTGTCGTTCCGGCGGAAGGGCAAAGAGCGAAGGAGAGCGCTCACGATGGAGCGATGGTATGCGAGGGGAATGGGCTTCTCCGACCAATCCTCCTCTTAGGTATCGGCAGTTCTCTTCGGAAGAATTTCTCTCCATTTTTCGATTCTGCACCGCGTGCGTATTGTTGGCAACAGTTTCACTGGCGTCCCAGAGTCTTCAGTTCGAAGGAATCGAATTGAAGTTTTGCCCGTCATTATATAGGGTATATCGTGATCTTGCTTTTTCCTGATTGATTCTTCCTCAAAGGACTCTGTTTTATTACTATGGAGATGCTATCGGTATTCTATGTTCATATTTTTGGGCGTTTTTGTGATTTTGATGGCTTCCTGTATTAGCCTAGGGGTAGTATCTTTTCTCTTTTGCAATAATTTTTTGCTTCTTCGAATAGGATGCCGTGGCTGGGTTCCCTCCAGACGTGTTCCGCGATGGTGGAAAGTTGAAACTGATTTTTATTCGTGAAGTTCCTTCCGTCGGACTGCTCATAGCTCTGCAAGTCTCTCTTAATGAATGATTTTCCGCGTGAACTTGGCACCCGCTATATTCTTCGTGGTTTCAATCCGATACTTTTGACCTGTAGACGCTTCTTGGAACACCAGCGAAAGAGTTATCAACAATGTCAAGTATGTATACGGTGATGGCCCAAAAAATGAAGAGAAAATCTACATATTCTCCTTAAGTTAACCTCAGGAGTAAAGGGAAGAGGAATGAAGAATAGGGAAAATAAAGACGGTGGAGACGAAGGGGATGAGATATTAGTGGGACGAAGAGTTTATGGAGAGGAGAATACACGCAATGTGATGAGGAACAGGGAGAATATTAAGATGAGAGAGGAAGAAATGTACAGAGCGTAATGCAAATTAACATAAAGTGAATATCTAATTGAAAAATTGTGGCTATTGCATGGGTTTTTTTTCTAAATTACGGATGGTGCCCTAACATCCCCCGCCACACGCCCTTGCGGCGGCGTGTGGGGTATTACATAGATGAAGAGAAATTAATATTTTAATACCAATAATGGAAACTCGATTTCAATTGGTTTCATGACTGCTCAAGACAATAGCCAACATCTTCAGATCCACTATTATTACGTGGTTAATGTGAATGACTACGTAGTGTCAAATCAGAACCATTTCTCAGGTAAGGTGAACAATATGCCATATAGTATAATTAATTTTGGGTGAACCCCACTACTTCCAATTAACATTAGTGTAAATATGACATTGACGTACCGTTTTGGGACCATTTGAATGGTCAGGACCTCTAACAATGGAGCTCATTCGAGGTACATTGGAGTGTAGAATCAATGTTGAAGCATACACTATACTATTTAGCCGTAATATCAACTATTAAATGGCCAACACAACATTCCTAGGTTGAAATTATCATGAAGATTAAAAATAAAAATAAGGTTATCCTCGAAAAATTGCCTCTTAGTGAGATGACGGCATCAACTATTACGTTGAAGACATCCATTTCGGACGAATGCTTCCCTGCGTACCAAGGCTTAAACGTGAATGATTGAAGCTAGGTTTTTGATTTTCTTGGGGTTCTTAAATGGGAGATCTACGCTTTAGACTTCGATTGACGGCACACGATATTGGAAGGGAAAAGTAATCATCGAATTTTAGTTTCTGAGTCTGCGTGTGGGAGGGTATGGGGAACTTGAGAAAAGGGTGTGGGGGGACCAGTCTCTTTAAAAGCTTCCGTTGTTGTTGATGCGGAGATTTAATGGGGTAGTGCACTCTGCTTTTTTAAAATGTGGAACGATGAGTACAATGAAGAAGGTAAACAAGAGTTGGGCTTGCGAAGAGTCCCGGGGGCTTGGAAGGGGGACGGGATTCTTGTGTCCAGACGGCGGGAGGTTGCGATGGAGCGAAAAATCCAGCATATCTGCGCCTTGGTTTTTGGCACCGTTGACTGTCGAGAGGACGCCGTGTGATGTCGATTTTCTGTGTTGGAAAGATTGAAGTCGCGGAGATTGGCTAAGTTGGCCGGACGTCAGCAGGGCAGGAAAGGGCACTTTGACATTAGTTTGGTGGTTAATCTGCTCATTTTCAAAATGAGTAACAATTCTTTTAGGATTGAAATGAGTATATGCATGCCTTGAAGGGACATGAGAGTAAAATTTCATATATTTGATTGAGATTTCTTTGTTTTGGAGGAATTGATGCCGATATGCATTCTAAGACAAGTTGATGGATATTATCCGCTCTAAATGCGGGGGTGTCGGATGGAGTGTGATGGTGAGATGGACAGTAGCGGAAACTCGATCTGCGGGGCTGCGTGATAGACGATAAAGCGACAAAACATTCAGACGGGAAGTGAATATTCATTGCGATATACGTTTTAGAAAAGAGCTGCGTCAAACTAACCTTGGGATTGATGCCCAGCGATAATATTGATGAG